>CM053985.1:550000-1025000 GCA_028641955.1 Protonibea diacanthus
AATTTGAAGGGAAACAATGTGGGTACTATATGCAAACAAACAAATTTAACTTCCCTCCATGTTGCTGCTTCCTTGCAAATGAGCAAATAAACACTGAGGGAAGTTAAATTTTCCCCTTAACGGGGGAGCTACTGCTGGTGCTCTATGGATAAAGAAAAAAAATCAAACACATGGAAACATAGCAACTACTGAAACAACAGACTACAGTAGAATTAGAAAGTTTTCCTGTTGGAAATGGAAGCGCAAAATGGAGCTGCAGCATCACCTCCTCAACAACATGTGGAAGGTGACAAGGGTGAGAGCGTGTTACACACTTGTTTGTCTGCAAGATTCACACACTCCCTGTGAGCAAAGCTCTGTATTTTGAGTGGATTGCAGTGGCAGGAGGGAGAGCTGAAGAAAAAAGAAAAGAAAGCTTGGTCTCATAAAATGTAGCTACAACATGAATGCACATAAAATAAAAATGAAAACGATTTTCTCACATAAATGATAGTGGAGGACACAGGCACTGCCAGTGAAATAGCAGCATGGCAGAAAGCACAGTATGGGTGTGAATGTCAGGGTTGGATGTTCAGTCTACAATTGTTTCAGTTCAAATCTCATCAAATGAAGGTTTTACTGTGTGAGAAGTTCTCATTCATCAACATGTTCAGTTTCAAAACATGGAATAACATTTTAGGTTCTGGGGGGCTACTAGACACTAAAAATGCATCAGGTGTAAACACCTTTTCATCAATTGTATCCTGTGGTGAATAACGATGGATAGTTTGAAATCTGTGTTATTGTCACTTGAAGACGAGGCTGAGCAACTCAACAAACTGACTAACAACTCACTATGGTCCATCAGTGTGGATAGAAGGGTACAGGATTAGTACTGTGCTGAGCAGAGGAGTTGGTTTACGGAGTGACAGATGACAGATTGTGATTGAGAGATTTAAAGGGTGTGTGAGGTCAGGACTTTGTCTTAAATGTAAACAGGCTGCTCCTGGGCGGTCAGCAGGCGGTACATGGCTGCAGGCATTGTCTTCATGTGGATCTAAGAGAGTCAAAAACAGAACAAAGTATTCAGTTCATGGAGTTATAATAGTAAATAGCTTTAAAGATTAAGAACCAAAGGCTGTTGCTAACCCAGATATCCCACTAGACAATAGTAAAATACTGATACTGTGATACTGTAATACTGTAGTACAGTTCTCAGTAAAGTAGAACTGCCCAAACACCTGTTATTAAAGTTATTAAAACCTGACAAAAGGTTAACCCCTTAAGGCCTGAATTTATATAGCTGTATATAAAAAAATGTTTTATGTGTGTTTTTGCCTTTAAGTAGATGGTAAATAATGTTGAGATTATTAATTTCACTTTTGTACAAAAAATAAATAGAAATTTGTTGTTTTAAATTTGTTCTTGCAAATTTACAACAGCAGGCATAATGGTCAATAAAAGATAACAATAACACAGTAATATAACAGTAAAAAAAAACAATGTTTTATTTATTCATCCTTTTAGGATGTATGTAGGACTTATTAGGTTCCTAGGTCCGTAACAAATATGCACTAACTGGCATTGGGGGAATGCAGATGCTATCTCGGCTGGTTGATTGAGTCCAGCGGTTTGTTGCATACTTGTGACAGCAGGTGTTAAGGGGTTAACTGGAGAAAAGAAGCCCAGCAGTCTCCTAACAGCTAGTCACTGTTACTCAAACAAGAGGACATAGCACATTTGTTGCAGACTAATTTGTGAACATTTATACATCAAGATCTCTCCATCTCTATCTCCAGACCTTTAAGGACCTTTAAGGTCAGGATGTTTTTTTTTTTAAAGATTATTTTTTTGGCTTTGGCTTTATTTTTGATAGAGGCAGCTGAAGAGTGACAGGAAATGTGGGGAGAGAGATGGGGAATGACATGCAGCGACATGCAGTTGCTGTTTATAACCAAGCAAACAGCACAGTTGGAAGTCCTTGCTGCAAAGCCAATTAGAAGACATTTGATGCTGTTTCTTAGCTGAGCTGTGACACTCACTGCTAACAGTAGTAGTAGTAGTAGAGTACAGTACATCCATTTTTTTTCCTGTTAGTTCCTTCATTATACTAAGTGGCAGGAGGTCTTTGGTATAAACAGCAAAAGTGTTATGGTCTATGTTTCAGATCCAGATCAGTGTTTGTTCTGGTGTCCAGTATGACCTCTCACCTCTCCCACGGCGTTGGACAGGATGTGGACAATTTTTTCATGGGGCGTCGCCACCACACTCTGGCTATTAATTTCAATAATGCGGTGACCCACTCTGACCCCGCCCCGTTCAGCAATACCCCCACGCATAAGGCTGCAGATCTGTTGAAGGGACAGATCAATTCTTTCACATGACAAATCAAATTTAATTTAAAGAAAATTAAAAGAAAATCTGAGTAGAACCACAAAGCTACCGACAATGCCATTCTGAACGCTGAAGCCCAGCTGGTAGCGGAGGTCCGGCCGTCTGATGAGTACAGTGGTCACTGGGGGACATCTGACAATGTTGAGCTTGATCCGAGACTGGTTCTTCAGACCCTACATGCAGAATGCATACGGTATCAGTGAATACACAAACATACTGTATGATGTCAGTGGCGTTTTGGAAAAATTCCACTGTCGATCCCTCTCTGGCTAAAGACTTTAGAAGAAGCTAGAAGTTTTTTTAAAAAGGTTAGACTAAAAAGACACTAAAACTCCCATACATGCTTTCATCTTATCATAGGTCGTTTACCACAGACTGTACAAAAATCTGCCATATATCTTTTAATTACAACAAGGTAGGTTGGTAGGTAGGTACGTAATGTCATACACATACCTTGATAATGCTCTGGCAGGTGGACAGTGGGAGTCCCACTAGACTGGTCCCATTAATGGACATAATCTGGTCTCCTATGTTCACTCTTCCAGACCTCTCAGCCGGCCCAGCATGCATCATATTGGCAATGATGACAGTGGGAAGGATGGAGCCCCACCCACTCTCCACAATGACCACACCCAGAATTTCCCCCTTTGCTTTTTCTATGAACACCTGAGGTCACAACAAGCAGGATGGAAGCAAACAGAAATAACACCAAATTATTTGAAAGTCAGAGTGAAATTGTTCTAATGTTTTTCTTACATGATGCATGTATGTAGTTTTAGTTCTACCATGTAACCTATGACCTATACAACATGTGTTAATAGCTAGAGGTGCCACCATGTATCTAGTGAACATCGTACTTAGTTATATTCCTACAGGAGCCCCAGATGTTTTAAAAATGTTTACAATTCTCACAACTTCTTATATACCAAGTCTGTATTACAGACTTGGTATATAGTTGTGAGAAACCAGTCTTTGCTCATTTCATTGCATGTCAATGATACTTTACTTACATCTTTACAGTTTTCAGACTTGGAGAAGTGGATGAGATCATCATTGTACATGTCCTGTGTGTTGAGCAGGTCACTGTACTCCTTCTGGCTCAGGTCCTCAGGGTTTATGCCATTGGCCCGTAAGAATTCCTGATAAGCCACACTGAAGGCCTGCCCAATAGACTGGGCAATCAACTGGGCCTAGAGGATATGATGGATAGGAGGAGAAATTTTGAACTAATTGTAATCATTATTTACATTAAAGTATCTTATGGTCCACTCAAGCTCTTTTCAATCAATTGCTGTGAATTTCACAGCTGATTAATTGTCAAAATTAACATTACAAAAATAGAATGGGGACCCATCTGACAAGCAAAGATATCACGACTGTTAGACTCACATCCTCAGATTCAAACACATGGCATATCATCTTGTACTGGCGCTTGCTGTCTTGACCCGGGTCTGAGGCTTCCACATTCTCCTGAGAGTCGGGTCGAGGCATCCGCGCTCGGGCCATCAGGAACCACGATGCTGCTAATGTCTGCAATGTAGAGATGGTCCGCAAGGGTGGTCCATCATGGTCTCCTGGTAGTCAGAGAACCATAACTTATAAGCTAAATCTGGGGTTTTAAAACAAACTACGCAAAACAAATATACCAAATGTAACTACACAGGACAAATCATCTCACTGATAAAGTTGCATTTTACTATACACTCATGTTTATGCATTGATGATACGCACTTTCTACATTGGTGGAAGGGTGTCTACAGGGTTTACTAAAGTATACTTAAGACTTTACTGAAAACCCTCTCTCTCTCTCTCTCTCTCTCGATCTCTCTCAATCTCTCTCTCCCCCATCACCATTACCATTAACGCATGTTACTAACTAAATCCTCTTCCCCGAGTTTCTGTGTCAGTCTGTGCGCAGGTTCGTGGATCGTGGCTGCTGTGGTCTGCTGCCGATGTCCACTATATATTAAAGCATCACTGTCATAATTGCTACCACATCTCTCCTATAGTTTATGTCTGTTAATGTTTCACTGCTGCTGTGTGCACTGTGTCCCTCTAACTCTATCACAGGTTCCACTGCTACTGTAATCATACTATCATTTATTGTATTTCATTGTAATTGTACCAATATAATAAAGGATTTGTGTTCTGTACACGTGACATCCATTGCACGCCTGTCCGGCCCTGGGAGAGGGATCCTCTGTGGCTCTTCCTGAGGTTTCTTCCACCTTTTTTCCCTGTTAAAGGGTTTTTGGTGGGCAAGTTTTTCCTCACTGAACCGAGGGTCTAAGGACAGAGGGTGTCACTCCCTGTACAGATTGTAAAGCCTCTGAGGCAAACTGTGTTTTGTGACTTTGGGCTATATAAATAAAATTTGATTTGGATTTGATTTGACTTATAAGACCTTTTAAGACCACAATGAGTGGAATCAAATACCCGATGCCTATGATATCAATAAAAGTAGCAATATAGCATTGAATTATTTATGGAATGGAATGGACTGTACTATAATATATTATATATATATACTTCAATATATCTCCTTTCTCTAGTCTTCTGACCTAAAGCGCTTTACAGTACATATTTCATTCACCCATTCACACACATTCATACACTGATGGCATTAGCTGCCATGCAAGGTGCCAACTGCTCACATACACATTCACACACTGATGACACAGCCTTCAGGACAATTTAGGTTCAGGTTCTTGCCCAAGGACACTTCAACATGCAGACTGGAGGAGCCCGGGATCAAACGGCCGATCTTCTGATTAGTGGACAACCCGCTCTACCTCCAAGCCACAGCCGCCCCATTTATCAAGTGCATGAATGTATTGACATTTACATTACACTTTTGTAAACAACAGTATAATACTGACCATCATCATATTAACTCATTCATTAAACGTGACAGCAGCAGAAAATGGCTGGATAAATAGATGGATGGCTAACCAAGACAAAAAGATCTAATTAAAACTCCTGCAAAGAACTTTAATTTTCTGTTGATGCTGTTGGAACCTGTGGACAAACGTGGTGTGTTTCAGCACCTTGTTTCACCTCATATGTAACCGCTATCCTCATCAGGGTCACAGTGGGCTGGAGCCGTGCCAGCTGACTCAGGTGAGAGGTGGGGTACACCCTGAGAGGTTGGCAGCCATCGCAGGGCACAAGTAGTACTGACAATCACATCTGCAACAGTCCACATGGAGTTTAATATGCAACCGCATGGGCCAAAATGAAACTTGACCAGCTATCATCTGATGACAATTTAGCTTGGGGCATAGAGATCTGCATAGATCTGCATTCATATTCAAATAATTCATTTTCATTGTTATGCCAACGACTCCAGTTAGCTAAACTTCAAGTATGCTTTTAAGGATATAAAAAGTTGAATGACTCACAATTTTCTGATGTTAAATTCAGACAAACTAAAGTTCTTATAATTGGACCCAAAACACCTGTGCATGCAGAAAACTAGTCCATGCATTTATTACTTCTAGGCTGGACTATTGTAACTCTTGTTATCAGGTTGCTCCAATAAGTCTTCTTAGGTCTTTGCAGCTAATTCAGAATACTGATGCACGTGTTTGACAGGAACCAAGATCAGAGATCACATCTCTCCCATTTTGGCTTCTTTGCACTGGCTACCTGTTAAATCTAGAATAGAATTTAAATTCTTCACCTTACATACAAAAGCTCTTCATGATCAGGCACCACTTGTATCTAAAAGAACTCATAGTACCCATTGCTCCTCTAGACCACTGCGCCTCAGAATGCTGGGTTTCTTGTGGTTCTATGTTCTAAAAGTAGATGGGGAGCCAGAGCTTTCAGCCATCAAGTCTTCTGTGGAACAAACTACCATTTTGTGCTCTCTGCCCCTCTCTATTTTTAACTCAACTGGTCATGATGGATGACTATCCACCAATGAGTTGGAGGTCTCTCCAAGGTTTCTGCCTGTTAAAAGGAAGTTTTTCTTCGCCACCGTCACCAAGTGCTTGGTCATGGAACTGTTGGTCTCTGTAAATAATGTTATAAAGAGTACGGTCTAGACCTGCTCTGTATGAAAAGTGTCATGAGATAACCTTTGTTATGATTTGGTGCTATATAAATAAAACTGAAGTGAATTAAACTGAAAAATCAATGAAATGAAATCATTCTTATTTACGCTTCAATTCCTAATCAGACTACCAGAGGTCTGTTATCTGTTTTCCAGATATCTGCTGGCTACACTGGAGGCCCAGAAACATCAGAAACATCAGCCATTACCCCCAGATGCTAAATAGTCATCGCAGACAGTTTTTTCTTTAAATTTACCCTTTAAGGAAACTGACACCAATACTTACAAAGATCTGGCCTTTATAAGGATGTGAAATAAGGTCAACAGCAGACTCAGTTGGAATACTTTAGCCATTAGTGTATCAGGTAGCTACTATCAGTCCATGTTAGCCCCAAAGGTTATGCATACCACTAATAACAGGGGTTGTTGTGGTTCAGGAGGTAGGGTCATCCATTAATTAGATGATGGGTGGGTCCATCCCTGGCTCCTCCAGTCTGAAAGTTTCTCTACTTATGGATGATCTTTTTATGAAGACCTTCTTATCTCTGCTGCTCACATATTTCACAGTATATGCATGGATTTTAGACTCAAGCCGATGATGTTCCATTTTGAGATTTCGATAGTTTTATTTGTGTGTCCTGTATAATCTCTTGACTTTTAAGATAATTAAATGGTTAGCATCAGAGGTCTTGTAATATTTAAATTGCTGGTCTTTATTCAGTGAGGTGACAATAAAAAGTTGTGCATATGTCAATCTGAGTGAGTACCTGGGAGTCAGCGTTGAGAACTTTGATTCTCTGGGTGGAGATGAAGAGATCCACCTCTGTCATGGGCTGAGGCTCCCCCTCAGACGCCTAAACACATATTCAAAACCATTTTTACAAAGTAATATTAGACACACATTCATAAGACATACATTCAGGAATTAAAAGGCCAAAACTTTAACTTTATTATAAGCAGAGGGCACAATAGAAGATAAAATAGCTGCTAAATGAACTGCACTTTCTCATCCATAAACCTCAAAGCTGCAGAGCTAACTCTAACAACTCCTAACAGATGCTAAATAATGCCATAGTTTAGCTTTCTGACTGGGTTCTTCCCACCTAATTTCAGTACACAATGAAAATCTAGTAGCTTGAACTGCAGTTAACAAAACTGCTTTTGTCATTTTCATTGTCATTTACATTACTTTCATTACTTCATTACTTGTCATCATTACTTTTGTCAGTGTCAGAAAGATTACAGTTCTTTCCTGCATCCAGCAAGCTCTTATCCAGTATAACAAAAGATACATTGTTCCAAATAGTAGATGACACAAAATGTCTCATATGGAAGGAAAAAATGGAGAGGGGACTGGAGACCTGAGGAAGGGACCTAAACAATGAACATTACCTCCAACCAAGCAAAGGTGGTTGCTGGATTCAGGAAAATGCCAACAATTCATCAGAATGACACAAAGGATGGGACAGTTACATAAACAGACAAAAGAAGGTGTGCTTGTCAGTGTGGAAGAGGAGATGGATATGTATGTACTGCACCTTCTTCTTGTTCTGGGCCAATTTCTGGGCGGTCTGCCAGGCATGGAACAAAGCAGACAGGAGAGTCATGGGTTAGAGCAGTGCATAGGAGAAGCTAACTGGATCACAGGGAAGGAAGGAGGGTGGGACAGTGTATGTCAAATATAATAACCTCCATCTGTAGTGCAACTGTATTGTACAGTGTTTGTCATTTTGTTCACATTATGTTAATGTTTGTACGACTGTTATGCATTTGTTTGTCATGAACATCATAAGAAGAACATCATAAACATCAGAGTCTGGGACTGAACATGAGGTGTGCCCTGTAGTTGTGGTCTGTAATCCCTGAAACTTCAATCAAATCCTGAAACTGGACCTGTGTTTATTAAGCATCATCACAGACATACTTAGAAAGCACAATAATAATGAACTAAGGTCTACTAGTCCTATCTCAGAGCAGAGAAGATTTACTAATAACTGAGAAACAAACTCTGGTCATTGGTAGCTTCATTTTGCAAAGCGTGAAGTTAGTGACACCAGCAACCATAGTCAAATGCATCCCTGGGGCCAGAGCAGGCGACACTGACTCAGATTTAGAACTGCTCATTCAGGATAAATGTAGATACATTAATACTGTCATTCCCACTGGCAGTCATAATGACACATTGTTATGCCAACCAGAGGTCACTAAAATGAACATTGAGTTGGTGTGTACACATGCCAAAACAATGCCAAATTGGACTCCGTAGTATTCTCTGGACCCCCTACCAGTGATGATATGTTTAACCACGTCATCATTCAAACGCTCACTGATCAGGTTTGTTAACTGAGATCTGTGTTTATTTGTCAAAACCACACCTGACCAATGCGTGGCTCTTTTGTTGGGGCTCATCTTTTAACTGTAAAATTAAAGTGTTATGTGGTCCTTCTCCTGCTGAAAGTCAATGAAGGAAGGAGTGGTCCTCCTGTGGTACAGAGGGAGTCTTTGCCATGGAAGGTAATAGAAAAACAAAGTGAATTTGCATTAATCTTCCTCTACCAGCAGATGTCTCTGTTGTTTTGGCTCCAGAAGAGACTGAGACATTGACTGCCAGCCCTTTTTGGTACAGAACCGCATAGATCAGCTTTTTGTCCTGCCACTGTGAAAAGCTGGCGACCGCTTAGTTTGGAGCGTATGTCTATTTTGAATTTGCTTTTCACTTTTGACTTTTGAATTAACCCTGGGCCCTTATGTATGAAGCATCATGAAAAAGCAAGAAATTATGATGACATGATTAACAATTCAAAACAATACATCTAAGCTACAAATGCAAAAGTATAATGCCAAAATAAATAAATATCTAAAATATAATTTTGGTATTTGTAAATTTATTTGCAAAGTAGACAGCAAGTGTATAGTACAGATTGCAAAAAGATTGAAAAACATAAAAAAATTGAAAAGAGCATAAACTAATATTTAGGACGGTACAGGGATTTACACTCTGGTTTAAATTATTCAAATCTAAGCAAAAGTTTAATTTAATTGAAGTTTAATTGGTTGATGATTCTCTGCCACCACTGGAGTACTTATTAATCTTCAGAATAGTTCTATAGTCTGCATCCTGTGATCTGAGTGAAACAAACATTTTATATAAAATGTTTGTTTTTTCTTACAAATGGACAAGCAATGTCGTGGAGACATAAGAATGAGATAAGATTTTCAGTGTATTTAGCAACGGTACTTCCATCCCGACTGAAAGGTTAGTAAAAACAACAATTAGTAAAAATGTATTTGGCCCTGCAATCAGGCTTTCTATTTTGTCTTTGTTTAGGCCAGGGGTCTTCAACCAGAGGTCCATGATCCCCAGGGGGTCCGCAGAGGTACTGCAGGGGGTCTATTTTTTACCAATAAGATTTGTGAGAATTAAAAAATATTACAAAAATGATATATGATACTAACATAATGTGAACAGCTGCTACGGGAAAGGGAAAAAAATGGTGAGAGGTGTTGGCTGAAACACCAGCTCTTCACTGTGAAATGAACATGAATCAATAACATTACAAACGTTACTATCACTATTATGATAATATGTGAAGGAGAATGGATACATTTGTCACAGTTAATAGGGTGAAATAAAAGGTTTAGACCAGGCTTAAAAAATAATAAAATATGACACATTTTAAAACATATTAAAGTATATTACTGTAACTAGTTTATATATCAATTTAAATAGCTTATATATCAGTTGACCTAGTTTATAATGTATATTAGTTTAAATAATTTTTTTATATGCATGAAAGGACTCTCTGAACTACAGTCAAACACTGTACAGAGGTGTCTGTATCCTTGGCTGAATACAGACAGTGGCACCTGATAACAAACAGGTTTATTATTAATTTGTTTTGTTAACAAGTCACTTACAGAATTAACAAAAATTAGTGACAGCTGATATGATCTGCCATCTGCAATGTTTGTCCTTTGAACTGGAGAGAGTGACGGTCAGTGACAACTAGAAATGAGAAGCTTCTGCCTAAATGCTTTTCACCAGGCTCTGTGAAAAGTCTGGTGAAAAGATAAGAAGGGAAAAAACAAGTTGACTTAAATCATTTCTGTGTGTGGATTAATTAATCTGTGCTCCTGACTGAATATCTTGGCACGAGACACCTGCTTTCAAGCTCTGTCTCTCCCACAAAAAAGCCGCATAGCCATCCTTTAATGAAAACTATACAGGAGCTCTGTATGTTTACTGCCTCCACACATAGGACGTCTAAGCAACAGGCTTTTTTCCACATTCAAGCTCTGACATAACACACCCACATTGGTGAATCCGTGCAATTTGCCAACCCAGCCGTCAGAACAGAGTCAGTCATTGCAATGTGGTAATATAATATTTTCATATACGCTAATTTGCACTCTCATATGCAGTGACGTGTAGAGGCCAGCTGTCACTAGCAGGCTGTGGTGGATAAAACACAGTAGACTAAAGAAAAGAAGGGGGAGAGTGGTAAGTAAAGGACTTACTATGTGTACTGTACAACAGTGTGACAGAGTGTGTACTTTGTGCTTTCACCTTGATGCGGCTGACGGCCTCCTGTGCTTGCATCATGCGGATGTTCTTGGATGGTGTCTTATCTGACAGCAGCTGGGTGGAGCCCAGGTAGTTCGCTGCGAAAATGATCCCATCAATCAGGTCCTCAGGGTCACATGGGCCTGGGACTGTTGGGAGTTAGTGGTTCAGGTTTTTACTTCACATTTATTACTGATATACACTGATATAATTATGCCATGAAGTGAACCAAAACCTACTGAGCGAGTGATGATTTCTTTTTAACACATAGTCTGTAGTTCTTTCTTGAAATCATATTACGTGTGAAATGAACGGTGCCAGAAGAAGATCAGATTTTGCAGTTCTTTCTCGGTCAATATAGCACACACTGAGGAATTGATTACAATGATTGAACACTGATTGGATATCCACATAAAATGTTGCAAATGTTCCCCATAATATCATCCATGAGCTGCTGATCTTGTTGATGAACAGCTCAATCTGCTGTCTAAATTAGACTAATTCAACTACCATTATTTTCAGAATACAAGATTGGACCTTAGTATCTCCCTGAACACCTTTCCTTCAATTTCTCCGGACCCCCGTGGGATTTGAAAACCTCTGCACTAGAAGTGAAGCACTCACCTTCTACATATGTGGGGAAGGATGCAAGACTTTTCCTGGACTATTAATAGAAAATAGAGAAGAATGAGTTTTCAAACATGACTTCAATTGTCAAATGAGAGACAGTACAGTGAATATTTAACGAAGAGGTGAACATACCTCTTTACTAGAGGGAGAAGATTCAAAGCTGTCATCTTGCAACAGATGTCTACTGGATGACTCTGCTCCAGGAGGAGATGGTGAGCCTGAACCGGGAGACTGCAGGGAGAGATAAAGAGGGTAGACACAGAATACAAATCCTGGACAGGAAAAACGTCTGGGTCAGACATTCCTCTAACTGTTCAACAAACTCAACAAATATGATGTACAACACTAGGTGTGTGTATTATGATGATCGTCTTCAACATCTGGAGATAATGAAATGCTTTGTATTTGCTTTGTATATTTTGCAAAACTAGAGCAGGCAGCACTTCAAGTGTTTTGTGAACACAGAAGTCAACAAGAGATACAGAGAACATATGAACCATGCAGGAATGTGTATAAGCTAATGACTGAAGATCAAACAGCAATGATCAAGTTACATACAGATACATGCTGCGTCTGCTATGGAAGCCTCATTGACAGAATCAGTGGTCTAATAGGCCATTCAATATTTTTAACAACACCCCCCATCATATATGACAGACAACACTGAAGGTGATCTACCCTACAAGCCCCACCAGCTTGAGTGATAGACTAAGTTATTGACTTTAACCACATACATTGTGTTTGAGATATAGCTACTGCATTATGTGTGGTGTCAGGTTTCTTCATCTGTGCCCTTTTATCTATGTTCTCTAAATGAGTTAGCATTGTGTTTCTATTCACGTGAACTCTCTGACATTTTTGGGTGAAGTAAACAACATTTAACTTTTTTTCAAGAAAAGTGTCAATGGTATAGAAGCTAGTCAGTAAGTAAGTCATTTTTAATAACCATAACATAAAGAAATGAAAGAGATGAGATGAGATGAGATGAGATGAGATGAGATGAGATGAGATGAGATGAGATGAGATGAGATGAGATGAGATGAGGCAAGGCGATGCAAGGTGAGATGAGGTGAGTTAAGATAAGATAAGATAAGATAAGATAAGATAAGATAAGATAAGATAAGATAAGATAAGATAAGATAAGATAAGATATGACTGCTGGTCAACAAGATGAAACAACGGTAACATCCCAACCAGGCTGCTCAAGGCTAAAACCTCTGGATGTATCCAAGAGGTTTTAGTCAATTACAGACCGATATCAAACCTTCTCTTTCTCTCTAAGATACTTGAGAAAGCTGTAGCTAATCAGCTGTGCGACTTTCTCCATAAGAACAGTTTATTTGAGGATTTTCAGTCAGGATTTAGAGTGCATCATAGCACAGAGACCACACTAGTCAAAGTTACGAATGACCTCCTAATGGCATAGACAAAGGACTCATCTCTGTACTTGTCCTGTTAGATCTTAGTGCTGCATTTGACACCATTGACCATCAAATTCTTTTACAGAGACTGGAACATCAAATTGGCATCAAAGGAACCGCCCTAAGCTGGTTTAAGTCATATTTCTTAGATCGATCTCAGTTTGTTCACGTCAATGATGAATCCTCCATGCATACCAAAGTTTGTCACAGAGTACCACAAGGTTCTGTACTAGGACCACTTCTATTCAGTTTATATATGCTTCCTCTAGAGAACATTATTAGGAATCACTCCATTAATTTTCATTGTTATGCCGACAACACCCAGTTATATTTATCAAGCCTGATGAAACCAATCAGTTAACTAAACTCCAAGCATGTCTTAAGGATATAAAAAGTTGGATGACCTACAATTTTCTGATGTTAAATTCAGACAAAACTGAAGTTCTTGTAATTGGACCTAAACACCTCAGAAACTCTCTTTCTAGAGACTTAGTTACTTTAGACGGGATCACTCTGGCCTCCAGCTGCACTGTAAAGAATCTTGGAGTTGTTTTTGATCAGGGTTTGTCATTTAATGTCCACATAAAACTTCGGGGACTGCTTTCTTCCACTTACGTAACATTGCCAAAATCAGACGTATTGTGTCTCAAGCGAATGCAGAAAAACTAGTCCATGCATTTGTTACTTCTAGGCCCTCGGGCTCTAACTTTGTTCTGGTATGGTGCTATATAAATAAAATTGAATTGAATAAGTTAAGATGAGATGAGATGAGAAGAGGTGAGATGAAATGAGATGAGATGAGAAGACATCGTTGAAAGAACTGATGGAGTTAAACCCAATCTGAAAAAAATCTGATAATTAGGTCTCAGTTTACAAGAAATGGGAATAAAACATTAAAAACATGAAACGTGTCTTTATCCACATGTCATAACACTGCCGAAACAACGGATTCCACCATTGCTACAAATAGAGACCATCTTTAATTCAATACACCAATAAAAAAGCTGTCCACACCTCATCTCCAGCATGTTGCTCAGTCTGCTGCCTCTGCTTGGCTTGTTCCTCTTCAAGCTTTTCTACTTGATACATCCAAAAGTTTTCCATGGCTCTCAGTAAATGCACCAACACAAATGAACCTTAACAAGCAGCCCAACAACTCAACTAGCATTGAGAGTGGCAGTGTGTGGTGAAATACATCACCAGTGTCAACAGACTGGGAGGCAGCTGCTCAGGTGACATGCAGGATTATGTATCAGGATTCCTCATGTCAGCCTGGATTTGCTCTGTTGACTGTGTGACATCATGCCATCTTCATTCATCAAACATATTCACACTGTATGTCACAGACATATTCATCTAAATATGAAGTATGAAGCAGAAGTGTTATTAAAACCACTTAGATGCAGGTATGTTCTGGTCACAGCGATATAAAGAGGAGAACAGACATTGTCATTCTGTTACTGGAGCCTCACTGAATTATTTAACTTGTCTTGCCCTATACCTTTCTCCCTCTCTCACCCTCACTTAATAAATCATTGAGAGGAGGGAGGGAGGGGTGACAACATGATGGGGAGAAGGAGAGAAATACCACATAATGTCAGGATTTCTATTCAGGCTGGAAACAATGCTGGCATTAATCACCATGAGTGTTACAGTTGTATAAGAAAGTCACATAATGTAAGGGGTAACATGCTATCCAAAGACAGGGCAGTTCCACATAGTGTTTTACAAGCTATGGTCAGCTTTAAATCCTCGCTGCTGCCTTTTCCAGCTCCTGGAGACAGGCTGGTGACACAACACAAATGAATCTGCTTAATCTAAACAGACAAAAATGTAAGAAAATATATAATATATAAAATATAAACTATAACTTTAATACAAGATAGTTTGGCGTAGGTTGCCTCAATCTTTTGCTGACATATATTAGGCTAGCTGGTAAGCTCTAGTTGGAGTCAGTTTAGTAGCACTTACAGGAGTATTGTCAGGACAAGCATAGTTTGGGCAGAACATCAGGGCAACTCAAATTGCACCATGGCTAGGTGATGCAGGCTAATATGAATTAATGAAAAGGAACTAGACTGCCTGTCTTTGTCTAGCCTCTCTGGAGCAAGGCTTCATTTCATTTTAGTTTATTCAGATGTAACTCAACTCCTTTAAATTTTAAATGTTCACAGGTTAAAGTTTTATGTGAGTAATATTATATTATTTTTTTATGGTGCTGTATACCTCAAAACATCAATGCACTACAATGGAAATTGACTGAATTCATGAACTTTACAATATTGTTTGAATTTTTCATGTTGGGAAAATGACAGTTTCAAACTGTGGTGTAAATAAAACATAACTTATTTGAAGTGTTGATCCACAGATTGTAGACTGTTTGGCCAAAGGTATGTGAACACCACAATATTACAACCAGGTCAGGCATAAGGCATGGCTTACAGCCCAGGGTGTCATAATGTGCACATAAAACAAATTTCAAGGACTGCATTCTTCCACTTATGTAACACCACCAAAATCAGACACATTGTGTCTCAAGCGGATGCAGAAAAACTAGTCCATGCATTTGTTACGTCTAGGCTGGACTATTGTAACTCTTTGTTATCAGGCTGCTCCAATAAGTCTCTGAGGACTTTGCAGCTAATTCAGAATGCTGCTGCACGTGTTCTGACAGGAACCAAGATCAGAGATCACATCTCTCCTATTTTGGCTTCCTTGCATTGGCTACCTGTTAAGTCTAGAATAGAATTTAAAATTCTTCACCTTACATACAAAGCTCTTCATGGCCAGGCACCATCGTATCTAAAAGAACTCATAGTACCTTACTACACCTCTAGAACACTGCGCTCTCCAGTGACGTGCAGTGAGGTTCATGGCTGGTGAGGCACTGACGTCATCAGTCATATTTACAAACATATGAACCCTACAGAGTAGCTTATTCACCATTTGATTGGCAACAGTTAACGTGTTTTGTTTAAAATTTCATTTCAACATTTTTTTTCCACATACAAACTGTAGCATAGAAAAAAACTTTATTATCGTCTTACCTTTACTTATAAATGTAGTAGCATACCTAACTCCGTCGTTGGTCTTCCTTTAATAATTATCTCCTGCTTCTATTGAAAGTCCAATTTGGAAAATTTCCTGAATTTAGATATGTAATCCTCCATTTTGAAAATGAGGCTAAACAATATGAAAAGATAACTGGACAGCTGCACTTCACTTGCTAACTATTTACTGTAGCTTGCTACCACTAATTCTGTTATTCTTTAGCCGAGGCGTCGTAATCTCTGGGATCACCAGCACCCCTTAGCATGAGGCAGGAGAACTGCGTGCCTCACCTAGTGCCTCTTCGCAGATGTTTTATGATCGCTCAGCACAAGAAACACGTTACAGTTGTTGATAAAAAAAAAAAAAAAACACTGTACCACATATACATCAGCTAAACTATGTAAATTCAGCTCATATAGTACAAGTCGTTGAACATTTTAATACCGAAATACAGAAAGACAGCAATACCGTCTTATTGCATAGTCATTGTGCAATCCATGGTGAGGCTCAGCGGGCTGCTGCCTCACTGCACGTCTCTTCTTAGTATCTGAACGGTAAATGTGGAAATTCAGCGATTTTGAAAAAAAAAAACATCCAAAGTTGGTGAATTTAAATAAAAATAACTATAAAGCACACATTACTGAATAAATATAATCATTTAATTTCTTTTTTCTTTTTTCTTCCATAATGACAGGTGAGGCACAGCCTCACCTGCCTCCCCTGACTGCACGTCACTGGCGCTCTCAGAATGCTGGGTTCCTTGTGGTTCCTATAGTTTCCAAAAGTAGATTGGGAGCCAGAGCTTTCAGCTATCAAGCTCCTCTTCTGTGGAACAAACTACCATTCTGGGTTTGGGAGGCAGACACAGTCAACACCTTTAAGAGTAGACATAAGACTTTCCTTTTTGATAGAGCTTATAGTTAGGGCTGGCTCAGATCATCCCTTAGTTATGCTGCCATAGGACTACACTGCCGTGCTTTTGTCTGTCTCTTTCTTTCTCTTTCGTTATGCCTAGTCAGGCACGGTATTGGTTGAAAATGCAGTCACATCTCCCTTTACTGAAAACTCTCTCTCTGTCTGTCTGTCTGTCTGTCTGTCTGTCTGTCTGTCTGTCTGTCTGTCTCTCTCTCTCTCTCTCAATTCAATTCAAGTTCACTTTATTTGCATGAATGTCACACAGTCAATGTTGCTAAAGCATAAAGAGTAAATTAAACAAAACAAAAATACACTTCACAAGTTAATATATACATATATAAATAGAATAAAACTTAAGAGAAATAAAATAAGAAAAGAATTGTGTGTGTGCATGTTTCTGTGTGTGCGTGTGTATGTTTGTGTGTGTAAAATAATAGTGATAAAATAAAATAATAAAATAATAAGTGATAATTTATTTACTCTCTCTCTCTCTCTCTCTCTCTCTCTCTCTCTCTCTCTCTCTCTCTCTCATCACCACCACCATCTGTAAACATACCTGTCTCATTAATGCATGTTAATGCATGTTACTAACTAAACTTCTTCCCTGGAGTTTCTGTGCTCTCTTGTCCAGCAGGTTCTCATGGATCATGGCTGCTGCTGTGGTCCTGCATGACGTTCACTACATATATTATTACTGTCATTATTGCTACCATATCTCCATTACAGTTTATAGTTAGTTAATGATTTACTGCTGCTGTGCATCTGTGTCTCTCTATCTCTATCACAGGTTCCACTGCTACTGTAATCATTCTATCATTCATTGTAATTCATTGTCATTTTATCATTCATTGTAATTCATTGTCATTCTATCATTCATTGTAATTGTACAATATGTTTGTGTTGATTTGTTCTGTACACGTGACATCCATTGCACGTCTGTCCGTCCTGGGAGAGGGATCCCTCCTCTGTGGCTCTTCCTGAGGTTTCTTCCACCTTTTTTCCCTGTTAAAGGGTTTTTTGTGGGCAAGTTTTTCCTCACTTGAACCGAGGGTCTAAGGACAGAGGGTGTCACTCCCTGTACAGATTGTAAAGCCCTCAGAGGCAAAATGTGTTTTGTGACTTTGGGCTATACAAATAAAATTTGATTTGATTTGATTTGATTTGATTTTTTTGTCCACTCCAAATGGTTATTGAGTATTTAACTTTTAGATTTGTGTTGTTTTTTGGTTGGTGAATTGTGCTAATTTCGTGCTCTGTTGCTGTCCACCTTCAACTTCATCCCAAAGGTGTTGTATGGGGATGGGATCGGGAATCTGTGCAGTGGAAGCAGTATACAATGAATGTATTTTGGAGGATTAAGAAGACCTTTACAGGAACTACAGCCTAACCTAAACCAATATTAATACTGGAAATATTTGAGATCCTAACTGCTTCTTTAAGGGTTAAATTCCAAAACATATTTTAGATTAATATAAATGGAAACATATACTATGGCTGTATCACTAAAGGGATGCACAACAATATGTTCTAGCAGCTTCAGTCCTTCATCTGCACATCATGTGTACACAGCCATTCCGCTGGTCTATGAATCTGTGTTATGATGACTGTGTCTGTGTGGGGATACAGTATGCTCTCTGGTCTTGGATTTTTCTGACCTTTGTTGGCTTTAAATGGTAAATGTGTACATCAACAGTACAACATTAATATGCAAACAATATCTGACCAACAGAACAGTCATGTTATCCAATTCATGATGATCAATAACAGTCACAGGTGCTGTACTTACATCACCCCCCAGTGTTGGCTGTAGGTCACACTCTGCAGTGGGGCTCAGGTCCTGCCTCATTACCCAAATGGGCTCTTTGGGCTCGTCAGGTGTGTAAGGAGATCTCACTGTTCTGTTTTTCACCTCCTCTATGGCCTCCTTAATGTCCTTGATGGCCAAGGATATGGCATCCCTCTTCTCCTGACTGTTCCTCACTGCTACAGGCTCCTCTGAAGGACTCATTGCCTGTTTTCTGGCTGGCTTCCCTTGGTTAGCAGCTTTGTGGTTTTTGTCAGAGTCAGTTTGGAGCTCAGGTTGGGATTTTTCTTCTCCCTGTGATTGCTCATTTTCCTCATCTATAGTTTCTTCGGTTGCACAATGAAGATTCTGAGAGCTTAGGCTTTCTTTGACCTCAGCCACAATGCTGTCAATGTCCTCCTCTTGGTCACAGCTATCGGCACGTGGATATGGTGCAAACTCAGCCTCCTTCTCTGGGCTGTCAGACTCACCATCCGAGCGTTCATCGTAGTGACGTAGACGGGAACCCACCGCCTCCTGCTGTTGGTAGTCTTCACCTCCCACCCGACCCTCTGGCAGCCGAAAACCGGCTTTCCTCTGTTGGAGAGACTCTGTTTCCTCAGTTCCATCTGCCATAGATGATACTGATGTTGGAGCATCGCAGATTTCTTCATAAACATGCTCAGAGAGTGAATAAATGTCATATGGCTCTGAGTAAGCTTCGTCCACAAGTCCAGTATCTAAACTCTCCAAGCTCTGGTCAGTCGAGACATCGGCCCTTCCCCCACAGTTTCTAAGGGGCTGGGTGTAGACATAGTTGGAGTAGCCAGCGTTCAGCATCTCCTCTGCTTCAGCCTGTCTCTGGGGGTTCTGGATATCAGGCAGGGGGTCACGTGGTAGGGGCGGGGGCTGAGGATAGTTAGGATGTGGATGAAGATGTTGCTGTTCAGCTTCTGCACTCTCAGTGTACCCTTCTGCCTCTGGACGTAGCTGTACCCCATAGTTCCCTGCTTCATCCTCTGCCTCAGGCTGCCCCTCGGGCTCCAGTGACATCATCACCAGGCCATCGTCACCCTCAGCCCGGTCAGTATGGGTGTGGAAACCGCTCTCAGTGCTGGCAGAGCGGGCCAGTGCTGAATCATCCCTCTCTCTTTCATCTTCTGGGGTCTCTGCATGCTGCTGCTTCTCCTGTTGTTGTGCTAAATGTTGCACTCTTTCTGCCTCTCTCTGCTGCTTCTGTCTGTGCCTCTGTTGTTGGGCTCTGATCCTGGCCTCACTGTCCCCTTGTCTGCGATAACGTGACACTGCAGGTCGGGGAATTGGTTGGGGCAGCTGGGGCTGTGGAGACTGAGCTCCATGTTGCAGCTCCATTGCTTGCTCATCCTGTGGCCTGTGCTGCTGTGGTGCCCTGGCTCTACTGCCTGCATATCCTCCAGCCGGGGTTTCATAGCGTTTATAGCGCTTTTCCTGGTTGCTGTGGTTACGGGGGCGGCTGTTGTGGTTGTTGTGGCGATGGCCAGTTGGGGTATCAGTCTCCTCCATCACTTCCTGGCCAAGCTCTGTCTCCTGGGGGTTCATGGCTGTCTGGTTCTGGTAGGTTCAACTGTAAAGACAGTGGTTTTAGGAGTCATTCACCAGCCGGTGCATGTATGAAGTCAGGGCAAAAGCTGCTGGGAAGAGACTGAAAGTGACAGAAAGAGAGAAAATGCCAGAAAGGAGAAAGTATGAGATATCGAATATGTATTGTTAAGTCTCTGTTCAATGTCTGATATAGCAACTGGGCCTTTCTTTTGAAACAGGTGGTCCTGGAAATTCAGTTATCACTCAACTTCTGATGCTTGACGTCAGGAAGTAAGGATCATTATGAAACCAACTGGCCAAAGCCAATGATGGCGCAGTCCTACACCTCAATAACTACATCACCTCCTCTATCGCAATCTGGTAAGCTGCTGTCACCTCCAAGGACAAGGGCAGACTGCAGCCCATTCATTCGCTTTGCTTAGAAGGTGATTGGCTGCAATCTTCTATCACTTCAGGACCTGGACTGCTCCACGAGCCTGAGGCATGCGGGTAAGATTATGGCTGACCCCTCCAACTCTGAACACAAACTTTTTGAGAAACTCTCCTCTGGAAAGAGGTTCTGGTCCTGATGGTCCATCAGGACCAGAACCTCATGCCACAAGAACAGATTTTGCATGACAGCAACTGGTCTCTTAGTCCCTCTGATACACCCACTGACTCTCACCACCACCTAAGCCCTACACAGTACATTCATGTAAGGTCTACTGACTCCTTAATTTTAATATTCTGCAATACTATTCTGTATACTGTGAACTTTGAACAAAACATTTTTCTTTTTTTAAAAAAACATATAGTACATATATTTATATCTTTTAAAAAAAAATCTTGTTCATCTGAGCAACATTGCAATACTGACCCAAACACACAGGTTAGACAACTCCATGCATTTTGAGTTTTCCTTATTCCATCCACTTCCCAGGGAAAATATGTATAATTTAACGGATTTAGAAGTAGCTACATCCAAGCCTGACTTAAAATTACTGCTTATAACCTACACTACAGAGCAGTGGTGTATAGACATTTCAAATTAATAAATTAAGCTGCAAAAATAAGCTGCAACACATCTGACTGCAATCATATCATTATAGTCACATTTGGGCGGCTTTGGCTCAGGAGGTAGAGTGGGTCGTCCACTAATCAGTTTGATCCCCGGCTCCTCCAGTCTGCATGTCAAAGTGTCCTTGGGCAAGATACTGAACCTCAAATTGCTCCTGAAGGCTGTGCCATCAGTGTGTGAATGTGTATGAATGGTTAGCTCCTCAAACTGATGAGCAGTTGGCACCTTGCATGGCAGCTAATGCCATCAGCGTATGAATGTGTGAATAGGTGAATGAGATATGTAGTGTAAAAGCGCATTGAGTGGTCGGAAGACTAGAAAAATATTATATAAGTATAGTAGGGATGCACCGATTGTGAAATTCTGGGCCAATATCGATGTTTAAAATAACAACTTGGCCAATGCCCATGTTCGTTATATGTATTGCAAACTGCATAACGTGGATCTTTCTCGAAGCATTCCAGAAGCGTCTCTATACTCAGCTACACGCTGAATACACGTCTGTTCTATTTTTGATGCTTGAGCAGCATGCGTCAATCTACACAGAGCACCTCGAGCGGCCAGACACAGAAAAAGCAAAGAGAATCTGGTTGATTTTCAAAATAAAATAGCCCATGCAAACTGCCGGTTGTAAAAACAGACAAAAGCGAAACTAAGTAACTACGTAGCATATTTACACATGTAGAGGCATATTTAGAAGAACATACACCGGAAAAATGGTCAAATCTGAGAAAGTAAACAAAGTCTGGCGGGCTAAACGCTTCTGAAACTCTCCCGGTTGCGTCTGAAGTCGCGTGCAGGACGGACCAAAACTGACGTGCCAGAGACGTGTGGAGTGGGGTTTCGGACCAATGACGTACAGCTACTTGCAGGCTCAGTCACTGCTGTCAGAGACAACATCAACATGTCAATTGCAGCATAATTTCCATATGTCCATCATCTATAAACTCATTTTCTGACTATCATTCACCATAAAACTAGCATTGAATAAATTTTCAGAACAATACAATAATCACCTAAAACAAAGGGTTTTATTTGCTTTCTCTCAATGTTTCGAACACCAAAGTGTGTGCTCACTTTGACCTTACTCTTTATTTGTGTGCTCACTTTGACTTTATTACACTAATGGACAGAATATCAAAAAACACAGAGCCAGAAAATACTTCTAATAATTCTACAGTGTGGAAGAAGGCAAACATGAAAAATGTTTTCACAACAGTAACAGTAACACTAACAGGAATGAGGACAAAGTCATGCAAAGGCATTATAAAAAGAGAATGTCTCTACTGGTGCTATTGCTGTATAAAACATCATAGCACAGCATAGCATAGTCTGCTCCATCAAGTGGGGGAATCATGGGGAAAGGGAAGCTTACATTTAGACCATATACAGTATAACCTCTCAGTGTTTAGAATAACACAAGACAGATACGCGGGCAGACAGTAGTAACTTGAAGCAGCCTTCAAAATGAAACCAGACTGACAGTCTCACAGACACAGACCCAGCAGTGACCCTTAGAGGCTGCAATGTTCATTACACACCACATATAAATGTGAGGAATAGAATGAACATTAACATAACTATGAGATGATTTCAAAATGTAGAATAATCAATAGAACAATCACAACAACATATATTGATATATTATTAAGCTAATTAGAGT
Source organism: Protonibea diacanthus (assembly GCA_028641955.1). NCBI lineage: Eukaryota > Metazoa > Chordata > Actinopteri > Sciaenidae > Protonibea > Protonibea diacanthus. The sequence continues at coordinate 573,096 of CM053985.1, forward strand.
ATTCAAAAACACAGCCTGTGAATTTGTCTCTCACATGTGCTTAAAGAAATAAGATAAGAGTGCTGTATATGATTCAAGTCAATTTATGTTTAAGATTCTGACTCAATCACAACCCAAACCCAGTGCTCAGTGCAGAATACAGAGAACTGGGTCATTTAAGAGAAGGACTTGCTGGTCAAGGACACACAGAGGCAGTGGGTATAGATATAGCTGATCTGGCGCTTTACGGGGCAAGAGAATGAGATACGTACTGTAAAGCGCTTTGAGTGGTTGGAAGACTAGAAAGGCGCTATATAAGTACAGTCCATTTACCATTTACAGTACATATCCATTCACACACATTTATACACTGATGGCATTAGCTAGGTGCCAACTGCTCATCAATTTGCTAACCATTCATACATATTCACACACTTCAGGAGCAATTGATCATCTGATTCGTGGATGACCCGCTCTACCTCTGAGCCACAGCCACTCCACACCCTGGGTCACCAGTTCATCACAGGGCACATAGACACTGACACTCAGTGCCTATGGGCAAACATTAAGTGAATGCCTTTGGATTGTGGGAGGAACTCTTGTACCCATTGTGAACTTACGCACAGAATTCCACACAGACAGGCCCCAGCTGAGGTTCAATTCCTCACAGCAACCTTTGTGCTGTGAGGCGACTGCACATCATAGAGTGATGATCAGTGGTTTGATCCCCGGCTGCTCCAGTCTGTATGTTTACATTTAGTCATTTAGCTGATGCTTTTATCCAAAAAAGTATCACTTCAACATGCAGACTGGAGGAGCTAGGGATTGAACCACCAATTATCTGTTTAGTGGATGCCCCGCTCTACCTCCTGAGCCACAGTCACCTCCCCATCCTGTGGAAAGGATTTAGAAATTTAAGTGTCCTTGGGCAAGATACGGAACCCCAAATTGCTCCTGGCTGTGCCATCAGTGTGTGAATGTGTATGAATGGGCAGTGTGTGAATGTGATGAGCAGTTGGTACCTTGCGTTGCAGCTAATGCCATCAGTGTATGAAAGTGCTTTGAATAGTCAGAAGACTAGGAAGGCGCAATACTGTACAGATAAAGTCCATTTATCATTTACATACATATATCAATATTGTCACAATTGTCACCAGCTCCCAACAAAAATATTCGGCTCTTTAGCAGCTAAATTCTCCTCTATGTTCATTGGCTAGTTGTTAACTTTGTCTGCTGTTTGGTACCGAGCTGATGTATGTCCCACAATAAAGCAGTGACTTTATTGTGGGACATACATTTTGAACTATTCTCCTTTTGACAGCATTGAGCTTCCTCTGATTTCCCTTAAGGTTCATTAAGGGGTTAAGATGACCTTCACTTGTATCCACAAAACGGATTGGCATGAGGACTCCAGTAATTTTGGGGATGATTTAGATCAATCCATGCCCAGCTACAGAAAACGTTCAGCTTTAGTTAGTTCAGTTAGTTGGGTGCAAAGTCAGACATGTTTTCAGTGGGTGTTGGACTCCGCCAGTGTTGCCTCTTGTTTCTAATCCTCTTCATAATATTCATGGACAGGATCTCAAGGCACAGCCAGGATGCATACAGGGTCTGGTCTGGTAAACTCAGAAAAGTCTCTGGTTTTTGCAGATGATGTTATTTTGTTAGCTTCATAAACTGTGACCTTCAACACATTTTGGGGTTTGCAGCCGAGTGTGAAGAGTATGGCACCTAGAGAGTCAGCACCTACGAGTCTGATATTATTTAGGATAGATTATTTAGGATATTTCCTCTTAGACATTTACCTTTCCTGTTTATCTGTAGCACACTGAAATAAATCATGAATAAATGGAAATATTTCTGGCCAAATAGAAAACTGCCTCTGTCATCCAACAGCCATCTGTCTATAGCTTACCTGTTCACTCGCTTAAGCACATTTAAGTGGTGAAGAAATACATACGCTTCTTTAGAATTATTTGTTTTTGTTTTTTATTACATTTATTTCACTGAATATCAGAACATCAATAATTAAATAGGACAGATGTAGCGATGTTTTGGTGTAGTATCTGCGCTGCAGCGATAGGCAGCCCTTTCAGTCAATGTTTCAAACCCCACTGGCTTCACTGTGGTCCAGTTCAGAATCATTCCAGAAGTGGGCCTCCTCTGTCCTCCGTAGCTGTGTGTTGACGGATGCGGTCAAGATGTGAGAGAGACGTGCCTGGCAGTCCCCAGGAGGTGAAATGGCACCTCTCCAGCTACCAATCCACCTTCCATACAGTACTTTGGTCCATACTGGACTCAAACCGGCAATCTCTGGTTCCCAAGCCAAGCCCCTGCAGATCGAGCTACTACTGCACCCCTTTCTGAGTCTTACCCCTAAAATACACAGCATGCGGAACGATACATTTCAACTTTAGTCAATGTGTCAGCTCAGTCTCTGGATCCACTGCGACACGGCTCCGGAACAACTGCGGCGTTCGGCAGCCCTCCACAACACAGAGCTTCTATTTTCCCCGGACGTTCCCCGGACGTTCCCCGGATGATTCTGGAGGCCCAAAATCAACCTATAATTTATGACACCTCACATCCTTTTTATAAGGACACTAGCAAAAAAGATGCAGCGTGGGATGCCATTGCAGGAGTCAAAGAGACTACAGCCGCCAATATCGTGTGATTATGCGTGAATTTGCGAGATCTCGTGCCGGCGGAGCCGCACCAGTGCGCATCACAAACGGATTATGTGTGGCAGACGGCGGAGTACGCGGTCGTTCCGGAGCAGAGCCGTTCCTGAGCCGTTCCGCATGCTGTGTTTTTTAGGGAGTATCTGAGTCTCAGATAAAAGGGTGAGTTGGTCTAGTCTGTGTATATCCTCGCTCATGTCTCCTCAGAGATCCCTCCTCACACTTCAGAGCAGAAATTACAGAATGAGATTGTCATTTATGATGACAAATGAGTGAGGAGTAGGAAATGACCAAATAAGGGAACTGACACTGAAAAGCAAGAAAACGCCACAGAAAGAAATTCAACCTGTAGGTCAGGAAGGTCAGACATTTCTCACATACTGAGCTGAAATGTATTTCTTATGTTAAGATATATCAGAAAATGTAATCTAATGTTTATTGGCCACTCACTCACCTTCTGTTATCAGGTGTAATTTGATAGCAGCAGTTTTAGATTCAGTGATGCTTTTTTTCTCCACCCAAGTCCACCCTGAAACAGTAAGAAGAAAGCACAGTTCAATCACAACATTAGTGGCAGTTAGTTAGTTAAGCTTTTTATTCTGAAAATCTCATAGAGATCTCAAGATCTATTTCAGAGCAAACAAATTACACACATAAACACACAAACTCGCACCACAGCAAGACAGTTATGCACACAAAACAATCATTACACACACGCATAGCTACACAAATAATCACAATTATTAAATATATCAGCTCTTAATGAGTGTCTCTAACTCCAAACTGTGTTGCAGATCATTCCAGTATTGCGGTGGATAGTCCTAGAGAATATGACTGCATTCTGCAGTATCTAGTGGCCTGCTTGGTCCTTTACGTGCGCATACAGCATGTGTAGACAGCTGTCCATGCTCCATCAATAACCAGTGTGTCCGTTTCTCATAGAGTATAGCATACACTGGGTTGATAAAGATGAAAACTGGCTTTAAAAACTTTTCTTCCTGTGAGCTAGCAGACATGATATCACATGAATACATGGGCTTGGCAGCAAACAAGGCAGAGGAGCACAAGAACCTGAGTGTGAAGAACAATTCTTTGTTTTATAGGGCTTAAATACATGTCATCAGAAATCTGGTACAGAAAAGGATTTTCCTCCAACACAGAGCATCAACATCTGTTGGATTATGAAACTCAGAGACAGACCATGAGTGTCCTGTTTATGGAATGGAATTATGGTTTCATTGTGAATAATTTTTCAGCTGTGTCCTGTTTTTTTAATTGTGTGGCTAAACTCATGTGGGTCTGCAGACCAGAGACAAAGCTCTGTTTTTAAAGTCTGTCTTCAGCTCCACGTCATATCAAAAGCTTTCCACTGGTGAGATGCTTTTAATGCAATGTGTTGATCAGAGTTAGCAGAGCTTCATTAGCACTACAATTCCTCAATAAAAACAGGCGACAGGTTTGTGACTAGCACATCTCTAACATGTCATCAAGGAAAAGTCCTTTACTTTACTGTGCACTGCAGTCTTCTCTCCCTCTTACTCTCTGGGCATAGGTGTTAGCAGGACTGCTTGTTGTCATGGAAACCACTGGGTAATTGCTTTCTAGGGAAGGCAGATGAGGGGGTGACCTCTCTGGGGGGCAACCGTGTTCTCTCACGTCCCTAACACCTTTACCATACGCTATAAAACTATTCATGTCCCCACATGGTGCACTATTTCTGGCTGACAGCATAAAGAATTTTCAACATAAAGCAGTGTTATATCTCCAGCTATAGTGCAGGTTGTACTATAGTGCAGTCATTGAGCAAAGGTTTTGGGTTTGGTCTCTACAGACACAATGGTACCAAACCTGGCAACCTCACTGTGACAACATGACTCAGGGGGACCACCAGTCACTGTGCTATTGTTGAACAAAAAATAGTTAGAGCACATTGCTATTTCTGGAAGCCAGCCTCAATGATTTCACTGGATCATATTTTATAGATAAAATGTGTTCTGAAGCTCATACAGCAGTATCACTTATATAATCATGTCAGGGTCAAAGGTCACAGGCATTCAATGTTGGTTTTGGGCCTTGCCCCTTACATGCAGAGGGTCTCTGAATTATTTAATGATACAGTATTATAGATTGTAGATGGTGACATCCATGAATGTCTTTAATTGTGTTAAGAACTGTTCTTGACTGTTGGAGGGAGGTGGATGACAGCAGGAAGGACAAGAAAGCTTGATCACCTGACTAATCTGTCATGTAAGTGAACTTTGTTATTCTGAGGCTAGCTGGTTGAATGTGTTGCTTTACACTCACCAGTTTAACAGGCTGAACACATTGACCCTTTACTATACTTGGCTGGTGAAGTTTATAAAAAGGTTACATACAGCTGATGCTGTAACTGCAAAGTGGCATTAAGACTGTGACCTCTACGCAATGTACCAATCACTGAAGAACAGTGACAGCCATGAGTATTGTCTCTCTCTCTCCACATGTACAGACCAAAATCAGATTCATCACTTTCTTACTAGATTGTAGACATGCATGTGAGTTGCTTGCTCCAGCTGGCTTCAACCTACAAGTTCTCTTTATTTAAGTTCTTCTAGAAATCCTGCTATCCCCATGAAACCAACTTCATCAGCATCTTTCCCTCTCCTCTCACACCAATGAGCACACGGGCAGCAGTGAGTAACTATGGTTACAGCTCAGATGTGAGTTACTATGGTTACGGGAACTCTGTGTCTTGCCACTCTGAAACTTTTTCAGGATTTTCATCAAGAGGTTTTTGGTTAGCATGACAATACAAAATCATAAATGCAATGAAAATGATTTGAGATCAGAACAGTTCTTTCTGTGCTGAATGTCTTGTTGCAACACACACTGTTGCAGATAAAGTTGGAATAAAATATTTTGACCTCTTCTCATGAAATGATCGTGACAATGTGATTTATTCTTGATAAGAGTATCTTCTCAAAATTTTATTGATCAATCTCTTCCAAGCATATTGCAGTGAAAATTATACCACAATTAACCTGATGTGAATAAATAGGAATAAAAAGAGGAACGTGTCTGAAAACAAGATTATTCCAACTTTATGGGCAATAGTGTATAATACAAATTACCCATAATGTGATATGCTATATGTACATTTTGTCAATCTTCATTAATAATGTTCAGCCCCTCTTTAAGTATTCCATGTTACACTGAATTCTTTCCAGGTGCTCTGCCATGTAACCACTAAAACAATCTGAAATCTGAATCTAAAATCAGCTGATGTTAGTTATACCAATGGATCAGTCATCCACTACACATAAAACATGTGCATTTTTAACAATACAGCATCATGTAGATATGTGCTTCATTTAAACAATCACAAATCAATATGCCATAACAATTGATCACATGATCAGCCTTTACTGTTTTGGTTTGGTGTGCAGCTGTTTTCAGTGTCAAAGCTCTGATAAACCCTGATACATTACCAGCGACAAAATGAACTCTCTATGGATGTTTGTGTTGATTTGTTCTGTACATCTATTGCACGTCTGTCCGTCCTGGGAGAGGGATCCCTCCTCTGTGGCTCTTCCTGAGGTTTCTTCCACCTTTTTTCCCTGTTAAAGGGTTTTTTGGTGGGCAAGTTTTTCCTCACTTGAACCGAGGGTCTAAGGACAGAGGGTGTCACTCCCTGTACAGATTGTAAAGCCCTCTGAGGCAAACTGTGTTTTGTGACTTTGGGCTATATAAATAAAATTTGATTTGATTTGATTTGATGGAGGTCAGTGCAGCAATGAAGTTCTCCTATACAGGAAAATAATCTTTCTAATCTGGGGACATTTTTAGTATTAAGCAATAACACATTTGCATCAACAGTCCCTCTTTTTGGAACAGAATTCGTCTGGGACACATTTGAAACAAAGCAAGTTTTTGAGCTGACATTTGTCCATCTTCACATCATCCTATCATGATTTCACAGCCATGCTTGTAATGACATAATGAAGCACTCAAACACACTGAAGAACGAGGAACCAATGTAAAGAACGCCTCCATCCAGGCTTGAACTAGTTGCTTACTCACCTGATGGGAAGTACAAAATGAAACCTCTCTATGGAGATCAGAGCAGCAGTGATTTTCTTATATACAGAAAAAGAGGTACTTTTTAAGATTTTTTTTTTTTTTTTAAGATTTTAACATTTTAAGTGCTGCAGTTTTTAAAAAGTACCTCTACCTTGTTATTGTTTCATATTTTTATTATGAAACAACAACAAAGTTATGTTAGTTCCCTGAAAAGTCTGTTTTGTTTGAACAGAATTTGTATGGGACACTTTTTGGAAGCCTGAGTGAATCTGATACAACAAGCAAGCAGGAACCACCATGTGCAACATCCTCACCATCCACATGCTGCACATCTTCATTCATAGTAATTTGTTTTGCTATTTTTTGTGCAGCCAACATGCACTTGAAAAGTAAAAAAGTATAATGAAAATAAATACATAATATCCAACTGCTCCAGTCACTGTTAATGTGTTTAATAATTCTTCACATATCATCAGAAAACATTAAAGATACAAGCTTTATATAAAAAAAGAAACCCATGTGTCTTGTCCTTTTCTATTAAAAAACGCTGTGTCAGGTTACAGGGCTCTACGTCTGAGTCACATGTTTAAATGACCAAAAAATAAGGCTTGAGTCGCTCATTTCCTCTTTCGATTATTTATTTTAAAACAAAACGAACAACAAAAATGCTCTCAAACTAAACATGAGGTCAAAGACTGTGTTGGTCCTATTAGTTTGTATCCACCTCTAGGTTCAGACAAAAGGACCTCTTCAGACACCTCTTCCTCCTTCCACAGCTGACAGAAATCCGAGTTAATCAGAAGTATGAGCCAAGTACAGTATTATAGAACGTTTATAAACTTATGATATGACCCATGGCTGCATCTAAGTAATATTATTATTATTAGTGTGGATGCCCAGACGGCATCCACACTAATAATAATAAGCCATGTGAATAGTTAAAGCTCTTTCAGGCATAATCAATAACAGTAGTGTGGACGCTCTCTGGGCATCCACAAATCCTGCCCCAATTTTAGCTTAGCTTCTGTTCCATTTCAATATACTTCTCAATATATTTTGACTCATTCATCTGTTATCTTAATCTAATCAGTTAATGGACAACATGAGAGGGATGTCTGTTTTGAGATAATCCAGCATATTATAGAATTGACAAATATTTGCAACATTATAACAGGAACTAAAGGAGTAAATAACTAGGTATGAATGCCTATGTCGTTTGCCTACAACAAAATCTCAGATCTGACAGTTATATGAGCCACCTCTGCAGTGCCATGTGCAGACTCGTGACTGTTGCTGTTTTTTGAGCTGTCACACTTTGTTTATCTGACATCATCCTAGACCTCAACAATTCGTTTGATAAGTAAGAATTGAGTATTTTCATTTAATTCCAGCAGGAATCTGGGGTGCGAGACAATATGGACTGTTCACTACCGTGACAGTGCTAACATGAAGGACAGATGTACACACACCACCATTCTAATCACTGTCTTAAAAACCCCAAGCCAGGAGAACAGAGAGAATCTAACACTGCAAGGACCAAGTTTCAAAACCTTGTGACTCACAGACCATAGTGCCAACCTCTAAACCACAACACTAGAATAAGTACAACAACATTTTACATGTTGATTTTTTTATTAGACTGGATCTATTCCCAAAACTCCAAAGTTACTAGATAAACACTTATTCATATTAAGATGTAGTGTGTCTGTAGCACTCTAACATGTACTCTACGTGTGCTAACACATCAGTTTCATCCTGTAACTTTATCAGCTTGTCACTTTCATTGTCCCCAGTAGGAGATTATTCTGCATCACAAAAACAGTGCACGTTATCTATGACAAGGTCTGAATGAACAGCAGGTCTAATCAGGACGCATTTAGAATCCATCACAAAACACCTTTGACTACCACAAGGCTTGTGTTGTGTGTCACTGTCTACACAACTCCATAGCAGACAATGACTGTGCATTGAGAGGTGAAGTATTTGACTGTATTAAACACTCAAGGAGGCAGAAATTTACGTTCCAGAAGGATTCAGCCTGTCACCGCTTCTTCATGTATTTACCTCGGAATCGATGGCCTCTCAGGGCAGCTGTAGTCTTTGTTCGCTGATAAACACACCAGCAAAAACCTTGCCAAACAAATTTGCCAGTGGCAAAGGGTTCCTTTTCCAGCTCCACCAGGATGTCCACTTATTTTATTTCACTCTGAGCAGGCAGCTGGGTGCAGGCTGCCACAGCTACTGTCCATTGACATAGACACACAGAGCCAAACAACCTGAAACTAAAGGTAGTGACAGCAGAGGTTTTAGCCAATTACAGACCAATATCAAACCTTCCCTTTCTCTCTAAGATACTTGAGAAAGCTGTAGCTAATCAGCTGTGTGACTTTCTCCATAAGAACAGTTTATTTGAGGATTTTCAGTCAGGATTTAGAGTGCATCATAGCACAGAGACCACACTAGTCAAAGTTACAAATGACCTCCTAATGGCATCAGACAAAGGACTCATCTCTGTACTTGTCCTGTTAGATCTTAGTGCTGCATTTGACACCATTGACCATCAAATTCTTTTACAGAGACTGGAACATCAAATTGGCATCAAAGGAACCGCCCTAAGCTGGTTTAAGTCGTATTTCTTAGATCGATCTCAATTTGTTCACGTCAATAATGAATCCTCCATACACACCAAAGTTTGTCATGGAGGCCCACAAGGTTCTGTACTAGGACCACTTCTATTCAGTTTATATAACTATGGAACATTGTTAGGAATCATCCCATTAATGATCAAGCCTAATGAAACCAATCAGTTAATTAAACTCCAAGCATGCCTTAAGGATATAAAAAGTTGGATGACCTACAATTTTCTGATGTTAAATTTAGACAAAAACTGAAGTTCTCGTAATTGGACCCAAACACCTCAGAAACTCTCTTTCTAGAGACTTAGTTACATTAGACGGGATCACCCTGGCCTCTAGCTCCACCGTAAAGAATCTTGGAGCTGTTTTTGCCAAAATCAGATGCATTGTGTCTCAAGCAGATGCAGAAAAACTAGTCCATGCATTTGTTACTTCTAGGCTGGACTATTGTAACTCTTTGTTATCAGGCTGCTCAAATAAGTCTCTTAGGTCTTTGCAGCTAATTCAGAATGCTGCTGCACGTGTTCTGACAGGAACCAAGATCAGAAATCACATCTCTCCCATTTTGGCTTCCTTGCACTAGCTACCTGTTAAATCTAGAATAGAATTTAAAATTCTTCTCCTTACATACAAAGCTCTTCATGGCCAGGCACCATCGTATCTAAAAGAACTCATAGTACCTTACTACCCCTCCAGACCACTGCGCTCTCAGAATGCTGGGTTTCTTGTGGTTCCTATAGTTTCCAAATGTAGATTGGGAGCCAGAGCTTTCAGCTATCAAGCTCCTCTTCTGTGGAACAAACTACCATTCTGGGTTTATTTAGGACACTGACCACACCACACACACAGTCAGCCAGTCAGTTTCAACATTGTCTTATTACCAAGCAGTCAAAACAGACATGCTGTGTTGAAGATGTAGATGTAGATGATGAAGAAAGATGTGCTAGACATCAGCTGATGTTGAGTTAATTTTGCATTCACATCATGTGGGATGGAGATAAGCCATAGAATAGGTTCACATGGTTAGGACTATATGAAAGAGTGTGGCCATCCCCCTGGCTGAACAGTGAGACTATGAAGAGGGGGTAAAAAAAACCTTGACGAACTGAGATTTTTGTGAATAAAACACATGAAACTTGGCCAGAAATGAAACAATTAATCCATTAAACAATTTGTCAACTGACAGAATATTGTCAACTAATTTGATAAACGATCAAGTCATTTTTAATGAAAAATAATTTCATGGTTCTAACTTTCTTCTCTTTAATTATTTTAATACTTTTAATTTATTTCTCATAATTTTGATTCAGTAGTTAGCAGATTTATTCATAACACTGGGGAACAATTTGAAAAAAAAAATCAAATTTGAGTTAGATTTTTATGCTGATTAAAACTAAAATTGGCATGCATGATTTCAAAATTGCAGTCAGTTTTTTTCTAGCACGTCAAGTTTTTCTCCACAGCTTACCCTCCAGATAACCAAAATTCCACTGATTAGCTGTAGTAAGACTTGCCAGCTGCTTACGATTGGACTCATCTACAGCTACGTGGTAACTTGTTTGTGCAGTCACAATTGAGACAGTGCAGCTCCCAATAGGTCAGTACTATCAATATCTGTACACAGAAAGTAGTAGTAGTAGTAGTAGTAGAAAGTAGAAAGGTTTTCAAAGCTTGTAACTATTCTGTCTTAGTGTTTTATTTACATAGGTATAGATTTCCTTTGTTCCAGATCTTGTCTGCTCCTGCTACTTTTTGTCGTAAATGCCTAAACAACCCTGACTCCTTTTGCTATATTTGTGGTAGTTTCACCATTCCAAGTCAGAGGGCAAACATCAGTTACAATCAGACAAACAAGCATATTTTGCATATTTTAAAGTAAAACTCAGTGATCAAGACAAGCCATGGGCCCCTCACAAAATGTGCAAGCAGTGTGTCGAGAGTTTACGGATGTGGACCAAAAGAACATGTGAAAAGTTGACATTTGGTATCCCCATGGTTTGGCAAGAGCAAAAAGATCATTGCACAGACTGTTACTTTTGTTTAGTGAAAACATCAGGATTTAACAAGAAAATGAAATTCCAGTGTTTTCGAACAACTACCTCCTCTAGAAGATCTGAGTGATGTTGACCGCACTGACAGCAATGATGCAGATTTTGAAAATCACAAGGATTCAGAAATTCTAGCATCAAGACTGAATGAGAAAAACTTACTTATCATACTTTCGAACCAGAAAAAGTACATATCTGCAGTACTTTCGAAGTGACAGTGGCTTTGTGCTTTGCCATAACATTCCTGGTTTACTGAAGGAATTAGGGCTTTCAATCTACAATCCGAATGAATGGCGAATGTTTATTGATAGCTCAAAGCGGAGCTTGAAGTGTGTCCTTCTACACAATGGCAATTTATTTGGTGCAGTCCCTATTGGGCATTCTGTCTGTCTTTGTGAAGAACATGAAGATGTAAAGAAAGTCATTGAGTTATTGCAATATGACAAACACAATTGGATCATCTGTGTTGACCTTAAAATGGTGTGCTTCTTGGTCAGCAACGTGGGTACACAAAGTATCTCTGCTTTCTCTGTATGTGGGATAGCAGAGCTCGAGAGAAGCATTGGATTGAGACGAATTGGCCTCCAAGATCTGATCTTAAACCTGGAGATCCCAACATTCTACATGAGCCACTTGTTGACAGGAAGAAAATAATATTCCCACCTCTGCACATAAAACTAGGTCTCGTGAAGCAATTTGTAAAAGCATGGCGACTGTTTCAAGTACATCATCTTGCAATTTCCTGGACTGTCAATTGAAAAAAATCAAGGCTGGTGTGTTTGATGGTCCACAAATTTGGCAGCTCGTCAAAGATGACAGTTCACCGGGACTATGTCAGACCTTGAGAAGAATGCTTGGTTATCATTCATAGACGTCATCAAGAACTTTCTGGGAAATACATGCAACATGAGTATTAAACTACATTTTCTGCATTGCCATCTTGCCAGCTTTCCGGAAAATCTTGGTGCTGTTAGCGACCAGCAAGGTGAACAATTTCACCAAGATTTGAAGGTTATGGAAGAACGTTATCAGGGTAGATGGGATGTACATATGATGGCTGACTATTGTTGGAGCATCAAATGCGATAGTCCTCAAGTTGAACACTCCAGAAAGAGCTATAAATGTAAATTTTTACCTTAACTACTTCCACACAATTATAATTACAGCCTTTGTAAAAACATAAGTCTCTCTCTCTCTCTCTCTCTCTCTCTCTCTCATCTCCACCACCATCTGTAAACATACCTGTCTCATTAATGCATGTTAATGCATGTTACTAACTAAACTTCTTCCCTGGAGTTTCTGTGCTCTCTGCTGTGGTCCTGCATGACGTCCACTACATATATTATTACTGTCACTATTATTACCATATCTCCATTACAGTTTATAGTTAGTTCATGATTTGCTGCTGCTGTGCATCTGTGTCTCTCTACCTCTATCACAGGTTCCACTGCTACTGTAATCATTTTATCATTCATTGTAATTCATTGTCATTTTATCATTCATTGTAATTGTACAATATGTTTGTGTTGATTTGTTCTGTACACGTGACATCCATTGCACGTCTGTCCGTCCTGGGAGAGGGATCCCTCCTCTGTGGCTCTTCCTGAGGTTTCTTCCACCTTTTTTCCCTGTTAAAGGGTTTTTGTGGGCAAGTTTTTCCTCACTTGAACCGAGGGTCTAAGGACAGAGGGTGTCACTCCCAGTACAGATTGTAAAGCCCTCTGAGGCAAAATGTGTTTTGTGACTTTGGGCTATATAAATAAAATTTGATTTGATTTGATTTCATAAGTGTTAAAGAAACATTGCAGTCATGCCTGTTTCTTTCATAGTTCATTTTATGTCAATATTTGAAAATGTTTATAAAACAAGCACATATCTGTTAAGTACAGTATTTTTCATATTTTTTAAGAAAACAGGGATCCTATAGTTCAGAAACTTGACGTGATAGAGAAAAACTGAGATCAGTTTTGGATTTGGAAAATTAGTTAAAAACAGCTGTCAGACCTAACTCAACAAAAATTGTGTTCCCCAGTGTAATTAAAATGATGATTAGTGCAGTCCTATAAAAAATAGTTTAACCAAATACAACAGTGAAATTCTGCTTTTACATGAATGCATGACCAATAATAATAATCAAATAATAATAATAATAATAATAACTTTAAGCATTTGGCTGGTGGAAGCTGCTCATTCTGTGCCCCATATTAAGCGCTGTGTACTGTACTGTCTTACAGCTTGGAATTAAAATTTTCTTCATTTCATATTTTGTTAAAAGTTTTGTGAACACATCCAATCAAAGAGGGGAAGTGATGATTGTATGTATTTGTGTTTTTGGGTAACCTTATAAAACCAAGAAAGTCAACAGAGCAGAGTTCAGATAACTGACTGCTAGCTGTACTGTTAGCACTGAGATTAAATCAAGTAATTGGCAAGATCATACATCCTGATCAAACAGGATTTATTTATCTAAAATATGTTTTTACTTACTGGAAAACCATTTGATAAAGGTGAGTAAAATTATGTGGCTAGTCACAATCTGCACAGATAATTTCAGCATCAGTTTTATTTTTTCTATGCAGAAAAAACCGTCAACGCATGTTACTAACTAAACTTCTTCCCCGGAGTTTCTGTGCTTTCTCGTCCAGCAGGTTCTCGTGGATCGTGGCTGCTGCTGTGGTCTGCTGCTGACGTCCACTATATATAGCATCACTGTCATAATTGCTACCACATCTCTCCTATAGTTTATAGTCTGTTAATGTTTCACTGCTGCTGTGCATCTGTGTCCCTCTAACTCTATCACAAGTTCCACTGCTACTGTAATCATACTATCATTTATTGTATTTCATTGTAATTGTACAATATGTTTGTGTTGATTTGTTCTGTACACGTGACATCCATTGCACGTCTGTCCGTCCTGGGAGAGGGATCCCTCCTCTGTGGCTCTTCCTGAGGTTTCTTCCACCTTTTTTCCCTGTTAAAAGGGTTTTTTGGTGGGCAAGTTTTTCCTCACTCGAACCGAGGGTCTAAGGACAGAGGGTGTCACTCCCTGTACAGATTGTAAAGCCCTCTGAGGCAAACTGTGTTTTGTGACTTTGGGCTATATAAATAAAATTTGATTTGATTTGATTTGAAAAGACAACCCATGAAACCCATGAATGGAAAATGCTGCTGCAGATTTGGAGAGGTGACCACACTGACCAGAATAACAGGAGTTAGGAGTAGGCTAATTTATGGACTGAAGATCTGAAGAAACACTGTGTTCTCTTTTAACACACAACATTGTCTTTATAGGCTTTACCTGTATATTCAATCCATTTCATACATTTTATCATTAATTATGAGTTATGAATTGAAAATCTATATTATCTACATTGATCTCCCTATTTGATTGGTTGCCTGCTATTGTAATAGCATTTTTAAAAATGGTTATAAAGTAACTAATACTCTCAAATATTCTTTACCACCAGTAGTTTTTAGTTGAGTAATATTTCGATAATGTAATCATCCTTTTTTAAGCTATAATAAATAGCTGTTTAACACCCCCTTACAGAAATGTAGCTTACATCCCAATGACCATAACAACTAAAGGCCCATCTCCAAGACACCTTCAAACGTAGCCTTCCCCAGTTATTCTCATTATACAAGCTTGACTTTGGCTTGAACTTTGAGAAATACAATATTCTGTACCACAGTTATGCAGATGATACACAATTCTTTCTACCAGTTACAGCTGGCAGTGCCATCTCATTATAAAAACTCTTTAACTATCTAAACAATATTAAATACTCGATAGCAAGGAGCTTTATTCGACTAAATGAAAACAAAACTAAGGTTATCATTAGGCCTCCAGCTTAAGCAATGCCTATGCTTAAGCAATGCCTTTGGATCCCTATCTGCAAATCTGCTCACACTTAGAACATGCACGTCCTCTCAGGTTGAGGTGTCGGCTCAGACTGACACAAGTAAAGATGAAGCCCAGCTGCTGCAGTGCTCACACAGCAACCACATCATTGGAAGTCCCAGGTGAGTAATCCCACTGCTCACACAGGTAGCTGTCAGGATAAGCCAAACATTCTGTGCTGTCCCTCTTTGAAATGCCTCACCTGTCACTTCATCAATGAAACGATGAACACACCTAAATAAATATTAGTTATTTATTTATTTATAGACCTTAAAAACATACAACCACTTTACACACAGTTTTAATCATATTAATTATTCTATTAGAATGATTAGACTTATTACATTTTAAAACATTGTTTCCCAGTAAGAAAACATTGGATAGAGTCAGGTGGATTAAGATACTACATTTCTGGTGAATATATTTTCTTCAAATCTTGAACCATGTTGAATTTGCTTTATGGAACCGAATCAACCGGAAATGAGTCCGACTAACTGGAATAGGCCTGGCTTATGGTAAACTTCATCGAATTGAAGCCAGCTTCAGCTTCCACAAAAACAGTGAACCTGTCAGCATGTTTGTAACCAGTACCAACACCAGTCTCTCCTCCATCAGAATAAACCAGATAAATAACATCAGTAAAATCATACAGTCCGTCTTCTGGACACATTGATGTGAGTTTAATACCTACCACATCACTTCATCACATCACCACTTCACTGCTGTCCACCCATCAGCCACCATAGATTTGTCTCCCCTGCTGGGGCTCAGCCTGCCAGCCACTGTCAATCAAACACAGACAGGGACACACCCCTCCAAATGCTGAGAAGAAAAGAAGCATTACTGATATTTCAACAAGACCCTTTCCCTTCACCAGAATGATTACCACTGCCTTTAAATACATGGTGACAAATGTGTGACTGCAGGCAGGATCAGCATGTGATTGCAGTCCATTAGGAACATACAGTAGACAGACAGTATGGACACCCAGCCCTAATATGGCTCCTATCAGGACTTGATGAACCTGGTTTTTCCCGTTGGATGGAGGTGCTGCCACCCAGATAGGCTGCACGACCAGGATGTAACCTGCATCATCAGAGCCAGCAGCAACACCAGAGCACGCAGCCAGGCCGCCTCTGCACATCATGTGTCTCATTTTGAGGTGATGGGCACAAAACCCAGGAAGGATCAAGAAAAGACCCAACCAGGCCAGAGTGTTGACTAGATTGTGCTTAGCCCTGCTGGGACTCGGCACCTGCCAACAACAGGGCCTCTCTATGGGCCGTTTCATTCATGTCGACCCGGTGGGCGGTAGCGCACAAAGCCTCGTCCATCCAGCCGGTGCTGCGTTTCTTTCCATCTGAATCCCGGTATGGCATTTCCTCTGAAACGCGCCGTTATCTTTTCCTGAAGCCACTCCTCAAACAGTCAATAAACCGAGCGGCGACAATACACCGTCCCCACAGCCCGACAACAACACAGCCGCTCCGCAGCAGCCGCTGCCGGATCACCGTGTCGCGTCGCAGCTTTCGGGTGACAGTGAGCGCAATGTGAACCCAACGAGTGCCGAACTCACCTGCTTTCAGCGGTGATGTTTCTGCAGGCTGGAGGTCCGCTCCGAAGCTGCCACACCGTCCTCCATCTTCCCTGTAGCGTCTGCTACAGTGTGTGTGTGTGTGTGTGTGTGTATTCGCCAGCCCCTCCTTCCTCCCATCGTCACATCATTATAGAACACAACAAATACTATTCAAGATTCGAGCAGTTTGATTAACCTTAATCTGTCAGACAGAAGAAAAGCCATGATTCAAGATGACTCATGTACAAAAATATATGGAATAACATTTTGAATCTTTTTACACTGTTTACATGGTTATTTTATAAATTACATTTGTCACTGGATGACTTTTACTAAAATCCTGTTGAACATCTTATTCCTTCATCTTTCTATCTTTATGGCCTCCACGTTGGTTCAAATCCTAGACAAATAAACCTTTTGTGTGCACAGAAGTCTTAGATCTTTTACTTGTGAAAAAATGACAGCAAAAAAGAAAGTAATATTGACATGCAGGGATAAGCAGGTATACATGCCACTGCTACTACTGATGCTTCAGTCTTGATCCTGGTCACCTCCAAGCTGCATGTCAGTGAGTTAAGATACTGAACCCCACATTGCTCCTGAGGGCTGCACTGCCTGTGTGTGAATGTGTGTGAATGGTTAGCTCCTCAAACTGATGAGCAGTTGGCACCTTGCATGGCAGCCAATGTCATCAGTGTATGAATGTGTGTGAATGGGTGAATGAGATACGTATTGTAAAGTGCTTTGAGTGGTCGGGAGACTAGAAAACTGCTGTACAAGTACAGTCCATTTACCATTTACACAGACAGCTAACCATATGCCATCTGCTTTTATATTGATTATACAGTATATGAACACCACCTCATTTCCAAAGAAGTTGTCACGCTGTGCAGAACGCAAATAGATACTAAATGTAATATTTGTAATGTGTGTAATGATAGTTTTTGGAAAATGATGTGAACATTTTGCTTCTGATGCAAGCGAGTCACATGAAAGAAGGTGGATAGGGTCAACGATGAAAATGATAAAAGAAAACTCACCATGTTAGTAACATGATTGGGTCTAAAAAGAGCATCCACAGAGGCTGAGTGTTTGTGAAGTAAAGATGCAGACCACCCTGTGAAAGAGTGTGCTGGCAAATAGCACAACAATTTAAGAATAATGTTTCTAAATGTATTTTGTGGATTTCATCATCTACAGTTCATGATATCAGCGGGCGGCTGTGGCTTGGATCCTCCAGTCTGCATTTGATGGTGTGTGAGTGTATGAATGGATAGCTCCTAAAAAGAAAAAAACAACTGATGAACTTGATCAGTGTATGAATGTGTGAATGAGATATGAAGTGTAAAAGCACTTTGAGTGGTCAGAAGACTAGAAAGGAGATATATAAGTACAGTCCATTTACCATTTATCAGATTATCATGAAAAGATTTAGAGAATCAGAAGAAATCTCTGTACGCAGGGATGGCTGTGATCTTCAGATCTCCAGGTGGCACTGCATCAAAAAAAAAAAAAAAAAAAATCACTGCATGGGCTGAGGATGACTTCCAAAAACCATAATCTGTGAACACAGTTCATCTCTGCATACACAAATGACAGCTCAAACTCCCACCATGCAAAGAGGAAACTATATGTGAAGCAGCCACTTACTGTGATGCTGACCTCATTTAAGATGGACTTAAAACTGTCCTGTGGTCTGACGACTTCAGCACAACAAGACAGCGTCCTCCAGGCTTGTTAAAGTTCAAAAGACAGCATTTATGATGGTATGGGAATGAATTAATGCACATGGAGTGAACGTAAAGACATACCACTTTGAAGATTACAGCAAAGTCTCCTCAAAAGAATTGATGAACAGAGAGCCAAACTGTCCCAACTTTTTCCAAATGTGTTGCTAACATCAAATTCAATCAGCCTGCTGGTTTTCTGCCTGTGCCACTGTTTATCATTTGTATCACTGTCATTTCTTTTTGGCCCTTTTCAAGCTTTTATTTGACAGAGACAGCTGAAGAGTGACAGGAATGTGGGGAGAGAGAGATGGAGAATGACATGCAGAAAAGAGCCACAGGTCGGATCTGAACCCTGGACCACTGCAGCAAGGACTGAGCCCTCATACATGGGACCAACTGAGCCAACCAACACCCCATCACTGTCATTTCTATGCATGTTTAAACTGTGCAAAAAAAGAACTAGGTTCTTATGGCACATACTCAGATGACTCGTTCATCAGCACATCAACTTATCTCTCTCTCTCTCACACACACACAGACACACACAGATACAGACACAGACACACACAGACACACAGACACACAGACACACACACACACACACAGAGCAGGTTAAATAGATTTATCCCAGATGAGCTTTATTTCCTTGGTAAGCAGATGACAAAACACTGAAAATGAAGACAAAGACTTTAACCTTATAAATAAATAGAAAATTAATGAGATGCTAGGGATCATTCATTAAGGACATACAATAAAGTCAATTAAAGAATAAATTAGAAAAACAGAAGCTACATTATTCTTTTTAAAAGCTTGGTGAACCTTTAAAAAACATTTCTGCATAGATAGTCTTGTATTTAAAGTTTGTGTTCTGGGCATGTTCAAGAATGCTCAAATATCCCCAACATACATGTCTGATATGCACCCATTGTTATGAACAAACCTAAAGAATACATGGCTCAAAATACTACATTTCAAGATTATCTATGATCATGTACACAGTGATCTGAGGCGATAAAGCATCTTACTCTGTAACTCTTGGAGATTTCTAAGAGAAGCTAAGTATAAACAACATGGCACAGGTTACATGGAAGCACACTGAGACCATTATGGGAAGATTTGGCCAGCAGCCTCTGCACACTGATCAGTGTGTTTCTTTCTCATCTAATCTGCCATGTTGTCTCACAGAAAGATCCAATTCAACCTCTATATACATGTGATGTGATCCCAAACTGGATAACAGGCCCACTGGGACAGAACTGTTCCCGACACATTTAGATGTAATCTTGGGATGCATGTAGTGAACGCTAATGTGTCTATGGCTGATGGAACGTCATCTGTGAAAAGTTATACATTTGTTCATTTGTGTGCCAAACAACTCGTAAGTGACCCACCATAACATCCTGAAAAAGTGCTCGCCATTCGATGTTCTCACCTGATATATATAAAATACACAACTTCAAATTATTAAATTCAAATCTAAGAATCCTGTTCCTCCCTTAACAATGCACATGAGACAATGCAGTGGCAGGAGTGATCATTTTCACCTTCTACATTAGTGAAGGGATGAACTGTGCAGATACAGCATGTTACAATGTTTAAAGTAATGCTACAAAGTTTTCCTTGACACAAAGACATCATGTAGATTTTGACCTTTTCATGTTCTGTCTAGTTTTATACAAGATAGTCACACAAAACAGCTTGACCTACTGTTAACTAGCCTGGTGCAAAATAACACAAAACAATGATTGCTATTTTTGATTACAATATCATCATTATTATCATCATCAAATAGTCCAAAGTGCTGTTCAGTATTTACCTGTTTGACACTACACCATGTAACAGATGAAGTAGTTGTAGTAACGGCAACATGTAGCACCATTGAGTGTCAGGGAAACTCGCTTCCCCAGCAGCCTAGCCTTCAAAGCCAAACTCCGTACAGCTAACATGTCTCTGCTTCTATGTTTAATGCTTCAGGTTGGCAAAAGGTAAGACTTGCAAGTTAGCTATAGCTAATCTTTAACATAGCAAACACAACCTATTTTCAAGCTAAAAACTAGCTTTTTGGCCTTCTGTTGCAAGCTACTGTAACTTAGCTACATAGTGAGGACTTACTGCCTATATTCACCAGTAAAATTAGAAGTCAAACAGCAATAGCAAACAAGGGCAGGACAAGGGAAAAGAATGAGAAGATGACTTCATAATTAATAAAAGTGACCACCTTCAGAATGGAAATCTGGGGAAACTCAAAGAAAAACAGGAGTGTGACTGTGCTTAAAACTTGCTGCTGCAACACGTGAGGGCTCAGCAAAGTTCAACACATTCATCTGACGAAGAGGACGTCAAAGCTCAACAATCAGAGCCACGACGGTTCTGTTCTATTTAAAGGTTTAATTCACTCAAAATACATTTACATGTGAATAAATCATGTCAGTTATTTAAACTCAGCACAGTGTGAAATATTTCATCACTTGAATCAATATAGCTGTGTTAAAAATGCCCCTTTTGAATTCATTTTCATTTCAGAATGGCAGTTTTTTCACCAATGTCACTCTTCATGATACAGCCCCTTCACCATGAGATAACATTTGTTTATCCATGATTATTTATTTCATGTCTGATTTATTGAGTCATTGTGGCGCTCCACAGAACAGCTGCCAGACATTGACACCAGACAGTGGAAATTGTGCTCTGCTCTCACCTCTGCAAACACATGAATTCTGCTCCTGTGGCAGCGTCATTTAGTTTCTTTGCTGAACTATCGGGGCAGAAACGATGCGCAGGTGAATGCCGAACTGGCAATAAGAAAGCAGTGGAAATTTGACCTGAGGCACTGAGACACCTGAAGTCAGAACAGAACCTACTAAGAGACACATAGAAGCTCATTGGCTCTGTGCATACAGGTTTCCATTCTGAAGGGGTTCTGGCTCAGATGAAGCGAAGGAAATCCAGATGTTTCCAAGGAAGAACAGACTAGAATCCCCATCCTCTCTACCCACTGTCAGGAGGATAGGACAGTAACCAGGCTGCCTTATAACTGGTTTCTAAAGCCATCACTGCATCTGAAATACTTTTAGTTAGAGTCAGTACTTCAGGTAGGCAAGCCAATTCTTAAAATGTGTCTAAAGGCAACCCCCCCTCCCCCTCCCCCCTCTCAAGGCTGCTGACCTATGACAGTGTCTAACCACTTTTTATATGCAAGGGCAAAGCGTCTCTGCTCAGGGTTGCAGCAGTTGTCTATGATACCGCTCACAAAGCTGTACTCTGAGGGTAGGGTGGGGGGGTCGGGCAGCAGGACGCCTCTCTTCAGTCGCTTGCTGTCACGTGGATCTGGCAAGGACCCGCCATCTACTTCCATAGCTTCACTTGCATGCCTCTGTCCATTCAGACTTTCCCCACATTTGCGTCCTACACAGCTCTGAGCACTGACAGTCTGCAGGCCGGGGTTGTTGTCTTTCACACTGACTGATTCGCTGTCTCCATTACTGCTGCAGTGGTGCTGGTGTTCCCTCCTCCAGTGGTGCCACAGGTAGAAGACATGTCGCCTAGAAAAGGTAGAAACAAACATCCAACGCCTTATTATTCAAATGGACTGTAAAAATTGTTTTGCTGTTTTGTAGATACTCTATGGTTCGGTGTTTGAATGACATGTTCAGCAGTCACCTAGAAGTATAATACTGGGTGCCTGAAGACGTATATATGAAGCAGATATCTTATAAAGGTGAGGCTCTCCCTCATAGTGATGGACTGTTGAAACTTTCAGACATGACACGTACAGAAAGCTTCAAGGTAAGATAAAGTACTTCTTTCATTGAAGTAAAAGCTGTAAAACAGCAAGGTGAAAATATTTCATTACAAGTGAAAATGTTGCCTCAGTAAAAGTACCACAAGGCATAATGCTGCATTCAAGATTAGTCACTCATTATTATGGAAGTATTAAAGTCCGTGTAAAGGCAATTCCATGTTTTCTTTCAAAACACAATAAATATGTTGGACAATAGTTTCTGAAAACATGTGAAAAGACTTTGAACAATGTATTACTGAAATGTGGAGTTTGAGGTTCAAACAGTTTTTCACCAGTTTTCAGTCCAGGATTTTATGGGCAGTCCTAAAAGGAGGCTGTGTGATGTCACACGGTCTCCATTAACATTAAATTAGCATAAACCCCGCCCCCTAGCACGGTATAGAAGACTTAACGGTACCTTAACGGTAGTCCAACTGCTCGTTTTTTTAATTGCAACACCTATATGTACTCAGTTATCACTGCCTTTGCTAGCTAGTTATGCCTTCAAAATTCCGAAAATGCGTCTTCCCTGGATGCCAAAATGTTCACACCAGCTCCATCACTTTATTTAAATTTCCAAAAAACAGAGTGATGAAGAATAACTGGATTGATTTTGTGAAGAACCATAGCAATGGAGACCTGAAACTCACCACCAGCAGCCGCCTCTGCAATGCTCATTTTACAGTGGACAGTTTCAAAAACTTTTACCATAGACAGATGGGTTTTATGGACCATTCGCTTGTACTGTCGGATGGGGCCGCACCGACCATCTCCATCCCTGGTCGTCATCTTCAACCTCCTGTCGAGCCATCCGGCCGTAACGTTAGGTGACTTAGTGCACAGTAACGTGGTTTTACATTGTGTACTAACATAATCACGTTACGGTCTCTCATCATTTTCATGTAATGTCAGTGCATGTAACGTTAGACTGTTCTTGTGTCTTGAGCGAAATCCAGAAGAAAATACACCGGTAACAGGACACGGGACGTCTCTATGCAACAGCAGCTTGTCGCTATGACGGAGAATATATGCAGTCAGATCTGAGTTTACGTGTGTCGGTAACGGCGCAGACATACGAGACACACCTGCCTGGGTGTGACCACCTGCCGGCTGCAAAGTGATGCCAGACAGCGTATGACAAATAAGTTCATGTTCAGATAGGGACAGGCAACCGGCAACTGGTGGTGGGGGAGTGCGGTGTTGGGAGGTGAGGGGAACTGAGGTGTGTTGCTGTGGGCGTGTCTATACCTGCTGAATGTAACCGCTGTGAAACAATCAGGAAATAACTTTTATAAATAAATATAAAATATAAATAACACTCGCTCTTTGTTGTCTCTCTGTCTCTCTCTCTCTCTCTCTCTTGACACAAATCAAATTAAACTTCTTCCTGTCATGTTTTGCGGCGTAAATTGTGAGTCAGATTTAGAAGATGGTACATGAAGTAAACAAAGAGAGTTTAGTCCGTGAATCCACCTGGACAGTCTCTGCTTCAGAGACATTTCAGGCTGTCTGTGGAGGTTTGGCCGATCTGAGTGTCTGATTGGCGACCCGAGAGTGACGAATGAATTTTATCCAGGGGTTGGTCAATGCCCTCTGACTCTGAGTCAGATTGTGGTTCTGGTGGCTCAAACATATAGGGCTGAATAATACCAATAATACTGCTAGCTGTAGCATCCATATTGTGCTTATTACGGTCCTAAAATGAGATCGCGTGATGTCACGCGGTGATCATTGCCATAAAATTTGCATATTGTATTCCGCTCCGCCAAGTGGGCGTGGCTTCGCAGTCCCAGAGCTGAGAATACTGCTCATTCTTACCTCATTTTGACACCTAATTTGATAAACTTGTTATTTTTGATCATTCAACTTTGGCTGGGTTGTTAATAACACTTTCTTCTTTAGTCTGACAAACTCAGAAAACAAATTTATTTTGACTTTACACAGACTTTAATGTAAGTTCTAGACTGGGGGGTGTACAGTTGAATAAAATGAAAGGAAACAGTGAGATCTGAGTGAAATTCTGACATGTTTTGTGTTCTATTCACTTCTGTGGCCTCACCTGTGACTCCAAAGTGTCTCGTGCCCAGGAAAGGACTGGATCAGGTCTGAGCACAGCTCCATCTCCTGGTGGAAGAGTTGAAGGACTGTAGTGAAGCTGAGCTGTCTGGCCTCCTCACCTGCCTCTGCTCCTGACAGCTCCCCGTTAGCCTGACTGTGGCCATGATGATGGGGACTGTTGGGACAGTGCTGGGGTGAATCTGTGGTGGCTGTGCTAGTAGTGATAGTGGAAGCTTGAGTCTGGGAGAGCTCAGTGATCAGCTCCTTGAGCAGGAACTGCCGGTAGTGGAAGCCACTGTGGTCGGACACATGCATGGACACCCACAGGCGCATAGAGGACAGCTCATCATGGAAAACCTGGGAGGAAACATGGCAGTGAGCACAGAACACAGAATTCAGAGATGTCATGTCTCACTTCATTCACTGAACTGTTATGCAAAATATGATGACAGATTCTTGAACTGTGCAATGATGCTCAGCGTAGTATTGAGATAATATTTTAATATACACCAAAATACTGTGGGTTTCTGTTTTCTCTCACTCATCTCTTCACCTCCATACACTGAGTGCATCTTGAGTGTAATTTATGTGCCAAAAACAACACACAATAAAAAGGTAATAACAGATTCATTTCACATGTTGTTTCAAACTTTGGATTAGATATTAGATAGATAATATTGTAACGTAGATTGTTGATATCGCTGATATGACATCTGTAGTGTAAACAGTAAAGTGACTGTCGAAGTGGATGTTAAAAAATAAAAAATGTCCAGCCAATAAATACTGTTTTGTGTTGCATGACAGATGCATACTGTCTATGTAACTAAACACCTTTCAAGTACAAACCTGACTCCTTAAACATTGGGACACAATCCAATTATCTGCCAATCTATATTCCATTAAATACAGCAGAGTTGTGGGAAAGTTGTGGATTGTTCAAAAATGCCTGTTTGGAACACTCCACAGGTAAACACAGTTGTTGAGGCTCTACCATGCAAAGGGAAAGAAGAATCTATTCCTTGTCCCACCTTAATGTTACCCATGGCCATGTGCTGCAGCACCCAGATGCGGTGGGACCAGGCGTTGTAGTTGCTGGGATAGCGGCAGGCAGCGTCACAGCACACCTTCATCTCTTGGTGGAGCGTCCTGGCCAGATGGTCACTGAGCTGTTGGCTCCTCTCTCCATGCTCTGCCTCCCCCTGCTCCTGCTCCTGCTTCCTGCTGTGGCCCTGACGCAGAATCTGCTGCAGCACCCAGCGTCTGCGGCAAGACAACAACTGCTGAGTCAGAGAACTTCATTAATCTAGTCCACTTTCTTGTCATCTGCCACTGAGGGTATCCTATTACAGCTACCTGCCGCCACTAATACTCATAGTCAATATCCAATGGACAGGGTACAAAGTACAGCTGGAGAACTATTAGAAGGTACTCCATTAAGACAGTATTGGACATGTGTGAAGTTAGACCTCCTCCTGGTGTGACACTGCACCTCAGCTAGTCAAATAGACAAATAATGGATGACTAAAAAATTCATCTCTTTTATCTGCAAGTTCAGAAGGATATACTCTAGATTAGGACATGTGACTGAGAAGCACTGTGCTTTGCTCAGATCTAATGTGGTTCTGTCTAATCTATATTTCACCATTAGATTTATCCAATGTTAAATATTCAGCATTTCCCCAGTCTGTTGCTGATCAGTGTTACTGCAGTTAAATCAATTCTAGATTTAAAATTAAACAGCAAAATATTGTATTCCAATATAAATATGAATGTATATTAATAATCTCATTGCTATCATCAGCATCAATAAATATCTTTTGATCCACATCCCTAACAGCTTGAATTAGCAGAGATGGCATTGAACAAGGCAGCAGAGAGTGAGATGACAAAGTGAACCACACTTCACTGAAGTGAAGTTCTGAAGCAGAAATGAACGTCCATTCAGTGTCATTAGTAAACTGTTTTCAAACTAATGTGGCTGAGGGGGGCATCACAAAGTCAATCCATGAGCTGTGTTTTCTTCTTCATGGTCAGTGCTTGTTTTGGGCAACACCGCCCCCAAACGAGCAGCTGTTGTAACTGCATGACATTGTCCAGGCATTTTGGTCCGCTTTCAAGGGTGCAGGGTGAAAGAAAACCAAACCAAATGAATGTGTGAGATTTTTTGGCATTCCTCGCCCAATCAAGCCGAGTGCCCCGGACTATCCTGTTGTGAAAGCAACATAAAGAACATGGTCCTCTGCAACAGTCTTACCGGTGTATCCACGTCTCTGGGCTCTTGGGGAATTTGGTGAGAGCTAGCTTCCCCAGGTAAAGGTCCTTCTCTGGGTTAAGAACTCCACACTTCAGCAGCTCTTTCCTGTACAAATAAATAAACAGCCATGTATTATAATAAACTCACGATAGAAGATTCACAGCAGTCTCACTATGTTTACCTTTGAGCATTGTATTGTCTTTACAACAACAAACAAAATCACAAATATTTCTGTAGTTGTGTTGTAGCTGGCTTTCATGATTGGATGCATCTATACCTGACATTCCATGCAGTGGTGAAGTCTGGGTTAAGCAGCAACAGAGTACAGGTGATATCCACTAAAGCTGAGGGGCACAAAAACATGAACTGTTAGCTTCTCTGACATTCTCTCTAGCTTGTCTCAACATCTACAATGTTGTTATTCCATGCTGTTCTGTGTGACAAAATACAATGTGTACAAATCAATTTCCCTGAAGGTATTCTGTGTCTAATAATAATAATGATAATGATAATTTAAAAAAGGAAGAAGAAAGAAGAAAAAGCACATTCTGTGGAGTAAAATGAACTGCAGAAACAAAGGAAAAATTAAGCAGGTAGATAGACATCCTGTCTGTGCTTCAATACACCCTGCATTTCACTCATCTTGCAGTTACAGATCTGTTCTGGTCTAGAATATGTCAGAGACATACAGAAGAAGCAGTAAGATCAGTTACCTTCCCTGTCCAGCCAGTGTTTGCGCTGGCGGTACAGCAGCAGCTTGTTGTGGACATATGGTAGCAGGAACTTGACACACCAGCTCTCAACACCCAGTTTGTTCTCCACCAACACAATGGGACTGCGGTTGTAGCGAGCCTCCGGACACGGAATCACACCAATCTCATCACTGGGGGAGAAAACACTGAGAATGAGGCCTGAAGAAGGTTTGTTGTATAAGAATATGAAAGAATAACTCTAAAAACACATTGTGTAGCTTCCCTTGTGGTATCGAGTCACATACCACACTTGATATGTATACGGTAGGCGACGTAGAAGAACTTTTTTGCTGCTAATTGCATATATTAGCTTCTTCTGTGCGCACACAACACACAGAAACAAGCACCTGGCTCCACACCCAGCACCATTTATTTTTAAGTCTTTTTCAGTTAGGACGTCTTCCCCTGGCTTCATGAATTTCCCCTCCATCTTTGGATTTCGGTCAAAGGCCGGCCTGGATGCTGCGTTCAAGACCTCTCGGAGGTAACCGACAGGTCATAGTGTACATGCTACAGGTTAAGTCGGAGGAGAAAAACGAAGAGTGGCATACTGTCACTATCCGCTGAACACTGAAAACCTATGCTGCAGCAATTTATGTTATTTTGGAAGAAGATGAATATATGTGTAATTTCAGAGTCTGATGCTGTTCAATTCATTTTCCACAATTCACAGCCGTTTTTTCCTGAGTTGGTGAACACAGCATCAACTGCTGCTGGACCTTCACAACCTTCTGAGTACATCCATGGTCACAACAATCCTAAACTATGCACGTCGGAGAGTAGCGGTTTGACAATATCCCACATCAAATGGATTTTTTTTTTTTTTTTTTTTTAAATGAATCGCAGTCAAACGCCACACGCACAGTGCCGGAATACTTTAAGCCCTGATGTCACAAACCAATTGTGAGGAAGAGAGAGACTGTTCAGTTTTTGTGTGCATTGCAAATGTGTACTGAATATTATAAGTGTGTGTATGAGTGGTTGTGAAAAGATGAAGGTTCAGTGCAACCCTACACTTTATTACATCTTGGCATGCTTTCATGTTCAAATGTCTCAGCTACGATCCTGAACCACTGAGCTAAAGCAAACACACTTTAATACATCAGAGAGCTTCATGTTGTTTTCTATAAGTAAAAGAACTGAAAAGACAAATCACCATTTCATCCATGCTTCAGTTTCTTATCATAGACAGTTTCACACATATTTAAGCACTGACACTAAATTCTACTTATTAAGTTTGATTTTTTTTAAAAAGTGCACTTTTACAGCACTGATGATTAGACCATTGTTTCTTGCATTATAAGCAGAGGAGCAGTGAATAAATGTATCGCTAGCGCCGGTGCTCCTCCGTTATACGGGGCCGCGGGACACAGAAATAAATGAAGACATTAATAACTGCTGAATGGAGAATGGACCATTCATGAGCTAACCTTGCAGGACAGCCACGTCAAATGCCTAATATAACTAGCCAGGTAAACATAATAACACTGTTTACTCGGTTAGAAAAATAATATAATATAATATATATATATATATATATATATTTGTATATAAGAGAATATGCTCATAAATAGTGTCCTCTGGGTGTGTGGGAGCTGTTTCATCTGGCTGTTTAACAGAATACACAAACAGGTAAGCTAGCTGGCTACAGTGTGAACTTGTTCCAGGTGATAGTCGGAGCCCGGACTGTTTAAAGCTGCTTCAGGCTGTCGGTTGCTTTAAGGTCCGCTCGGTGTGACAGACTGGCTGTTGTGCGCACAGTCAGCTGTACTCACATGTTGGGGTTTCTCTTGAACGCGTTCGTGATGTCTTTGACAACTCTCTGGACCAACACGTCCACCTCCTCCTCTGACTCCGCCATCTTTACGGCACTGAAACGTCACACGGACCGAGAACTTCTTCCGGGTGAACAAAAGAAACTACGGAAGCCCGCCGGAAAGGGGAGCAGATACTACGAAGGGTTATTAATATAGTTTTGTTGATATTGTTGTTGTTAGTAGAATTAATTATTTTTTTCGAATGTACATGTCATTTAGTTGCTGCAGTTGAATGCACATGGCAGCCATTATTTGAATACCGAGCAGTACTCCTGAATCATAGCTTTGTTGTGCACGTGATCATTTCATTCACAACAGGCACGAGGTAAACATATGAATATGAAGGGCCCCTCTTCCAGACATTGCCTCAGATTAAATGAACCAAATCAAATCACAAAAAACTTTAGCACATAGAGACACCTCAGAGTGCTGACTGCTATTTTTCTTTTAAAGCTGAGAGAATAGATCTCACTAACACTCAATATAATATAGCCCATCTTTGTATAAGTATTTGTATTCCTACTTAAGAAAGTGCCTGTTAATTTCGTCTTTGTTCTCATTCAACTCAGAAACATGTATAAAGCTCAGAGCAGTACCAGAAGGGGGGGATATGTGGCTATTGTAGCCCTAAACCATCTAGGTTGCATTTTGCAATCAGAGACCATTGCCAAAAATCCACCCCAAAGTCCCAAAGATAAATCAGTGCATGCAGCATCAAGATATACAGATATCTCCCTGGTGTGTTACTTAAAACAAAACAAAACAAAACAAAAAAAAACACAAAAACAAAACTTGAGAGTGACAGGATCAAGAAATGGAGCCTCTCTCATTGACTCCCCCTCTTGAATCTCAAGAAAGCCTGAATCTCCACTTTCAAACAATGTTACATAATGGATGGAGAGCATCTGTGGAAAAAATGTGTTATGGTGATGTGGGGGAGTCAACAGTCTACTGGCCAGAAACCCGAAGCTATTGTTTCAACCCTCTTTCTCTTGGTGTTTCAAGCAATGAAAGGATTACAGAAGTAAGGACCTGATGATAATTAACACATTTACATTCTATAGAATACATACAGGTCATTGAAAAGTATCACAAATGATCTAAATATAAAGTCAATTCAAAATGAATTGTTAAGCTGACATGGTGGTGCAATCTGCAACCTTGATGCTTTATTACACACAAATGTTTACAAAAAAGCAGTAATTAGATGTCTTAGAAGTCTTGAAATGCTGATGAAAAACAGCCATGTGCCAGTACTGTGCAGCATGACTATAGCACAAGCTGGCTCATATAGTTAGCAAGCAAAGGTTTTGAACTCTGTACAGGCACAGTGATGGCAAACCTAACAAACTCTCGCATTTTAAATGTAATGTTTATTTCCTGCACTACATGTCCTTTCTAACTAAATGTAGAGAGTCACCCATCATTGAAACCTATGCTGAAATTCCCTTCCTGCTGCCAGACTCTGTGGGATTCTTCCTTTAAGTTGAAATACAGCTGTGTTTTGTTTTGTGTCTGTATTTTATTTAATAAGCTGATCCAACACAAATTGTTTACCCATTACCCATCAGGATTTGATGAGCAGATTATTACTTTTTGGTTAATAAAGCAAATGATGTACAAGTTGAAATGTAAATTATAGCTGCTGTGTAGCAGTGAGTTAGGGTTTAGAATTTTGAGGAGAAAGAAGAGGAATTAAATATATTGATAAATCTTAAAATTAGACATAAAAATTGGATAGCCAGAGTAGGCTTCACACTAACATTACACAATGAGACCAGTTGCATAGCTAGACCAGTAAAGATACTACAGAGTCAGGTAAAAGGTCATATCACAGATTTTGCATGTTTCCAATTTAATTCAAATTATAAATATGTTAACATGATTTCAATTCATAAAAAAAGATCAGTATGATGATGATTCACAGATGATTCACAGATATCTATGAACTAATCATTATTTCATGATTTATTAATTAATTAATTATCCCCATAATCTCATTTTGATGCTGTTTTTGCACTATGCAACTTTGTGCATACAACACAAGTGCATGGACACAACACCAACTATTGCACTGATTTAGATGAATCTGGATCATATTTTGTGGATATTTCTGTTTTTTCCTCTGGTGTCCTCTGTCGTCTGTAGCTGCTTTTAGTTTATGTTAAGTCAGTTTGTTAGCCAGGTGGCCTGTGAGCTCAGATACCTGGGGGAAGTGTTCGAGTTTGAACCACAAATGATTTGGTTCGTAGACAAAAGGAGGAGGTTTTTTTTAACCCCCCGGGCGTGGGGAAATGCTGACATGGTAGTGATCTAACCAGGCTCAGTACCCTTTATGTACATAATGGCAGAAACAGAGTTTGAAGGGGACATTGATGGAAGAAATTAAGAAAGGAAGAGAAGAGAGTTAGCTAGCTAGCAAGAAGCTGCCAGGGCAAGATTAAATCTAGGAATGA
Source organism: Protonibea diacanthus (assembly GCA_028641955.1). Classification (NCBI taxonomy): domain Eukaryota; kingdom Metazoa; phylum Chordata; class Actinopteri; family Sciaenidae; genus Protonibea; species Protonibea diacanthus. The sequence goes on from CM053985.1 coordinate 604,824, forward strand.
CTTTTAGTCACTGGCGAGAGCTTAAAAGGCTGAAAGACAGATGTTGAACTGTGCTTCTTGCTGTTGGACATTAAAACATCCAAAGCCAAATCCCTCCTTTCTCTCTGACTTTTCTAACTTCCTAACTCAGTTATCTGCCATTTCACCTTCTGTTCTCCTCCTGGGAGATTTCAACATCCACACTGACACTGACTACAAATCTGCCACCGAATTCCTGGAACTGCTACACTGCTTCAACTTCAGTCAACATGTCAACTTTCCCACCCACAGATCTGGTCCACTGGTCTCACCATTCATCACCTATCCAGCCTCAACCTCAACATCTCCGACCACCTGGCAATCACTATGGAGATTGACATCCCCATCCCCACCGCTCAGGGTAAACAGACATTATCTTTCAGAAACCTCAAATCCATCTCCCCTTCAGCCCTTTCAGCCTCTCTTGCCGTAAAATATCCAACCTCATCAAGGACTGTTTACCAGCCATCTCCACACTCATCACAGAAATCATCAACTCCTCCCTTAGCTCTGGTTCAGTCCCACATTCACTCAAACTGGCTGCTGTCACCCCCATCCTCAAAAAAACCTGGACAGATCTGTGAAAACCTCTCTTGGTATCCCTATCCTAGAGAACAGCTGTAACAGACAATTGGCAACATTCCTGGCTTTCACTGACTTCAGGGGGAACACTTCTGGATAGCATGTGGCATAGTCACATATAACTAGAATGTATCTATTTCCAGAGGAGCTCCTCTCTAACAGTCCTACTACATCCATACCTATTGTTTCAAACGGTGTCTCAATAATTGGTAATGGCTGTAGCTGGGCTCGTGCAACCTTCCTCTCTGATGTCAACTGACACGTCTCACAAGAGCTACAAAACTGGGAAACCTGGCTGTACATACCTGGCCACACAAAATGGCTGGCAATCCTGCACAAAGTTTTTTGAAATGCCATATGCCCTGCCCATGGCACTGAATGTTCGAGATCCATCACCCTGTATCTAAACTGCTGTGGTAAAGCCAAAGCCTCAACATTACCCTTACACTGATACAGAATACCAGCTTTCACTATATAAGTGGCTTCGTCCAGACAGCTTGGGTTACCCTGCTTGACTCCCTCAAACTCTGTCACTTTCTCAAACCAAGGCTTTAAAGTTGGGTCTTCCCTCTGCAGTGTCCCTACATCTGGTGGAAGATCTACATCTAATGGATGGTTTGGTTTAGTTACCTCATCTCTCCCTTGGCCTTGGCACAGAGCAAAAAAGAGATGGCTTAGTCTGGTTTGTAAGGGGACAGGAGTACTGAGTATGGCCAATGCCATTACACAGATAACATTGTACATCTTGTTTGGGAGATCTGAAAGAAGTGCTTTTAGCAGGCTTTAACTTGTTTATGTTGCTAGATGGGAACTGCCTACCACTTGAAAACACTCTATTCTAAGTCTGACCACCTCCCCGCTCACTTCCAGTAGGCTTATTTCTGTGGACTAAGTTGTTTTCTCGACCAAACGTGGCATGTCTGGTCCCTCTTCTGGCTGATGTAAAAACTTCAGCCAGCTGAGCGGCCGTCTCTGCAGTAGGAGGATCATGTTCGCGAATCCAGACCTCCAGATCAGGGTGCACCATTCTCAAGAATTGTTCAAGAATTATTATTTCTGATATCCCCTTCACTGTGGAACTCTCAGGTTTAACCCACTTGGAAAACAAGTCTTTCAGGCGAACATACAGCTCTCTTGGAGTCTCTCCTTGAAGAATTTCCAAAGACCGGAATCTTCGGCGGTGAGTCTCTGCTGTGATTTCATATTTGGTCAGTACTGCTGCTTTCACGTTGTCATAATTTTCAGAGTCTGCAAAGTCCATAAGCACATAGGCACTACGTGCCTTACCTGTCAACAGAGGGACAAGACGAACTGCCCACTCTGTTTTTGGTCATCGACAGACTTGGGCCAGTCTTTCAAAAGTTGTCAAAAAATGTTCAATATCATCCTCTGGAGACAGTGGAAGCAGCTTTGGCTCCCTGGCCCAACATTTGTCTGACTTGTCCCCTCATCAGGGTCATCAACCTCATGACCTTGAGCATGCTCTTCTTCCAGCTCCACTCGCCCACGTCCCCCATCACTTCTCATTTCATTCACTTGTAACTGTATCTGCTGAAATTGATGATGCATGCTCTTCCATCTTTGTTCCTGTCGGGAGAACTCTCTGTCCCTCTGCTGGGGCCTCATGTATGAATACTTGCGTGGATTTCCACGTGGAACTTGGCGTACGCCTAAACCCGGAAACTGTCGTACGCACAAAAAAATCCAGATGTATCAAAGTGTGCGTACGCATGGATCCAAGCACGTTTCTTTTGTACATCCCAATCAACGTGGAATTGAGCGCACATGCAGATATGCCAAACTGCTCCCTGTTCACGCCCCCATTTAAATATGCAAATCAATTTAAATAGGCCCTGGACCTGAGATTCACCTCTCTGTCCAATCAGACCACGTAATGAACAAAGGAAAGAAAAGGAATTTCACAGTGTCTGAGATAGAGCTTCTAGTGAATGAAGTGGAGACACGCAGGGAGATTATGTTTGGTGCCCTGTAAACAGGGATAGATATGACGAAAAAAAGACGTGAGTGGGAGCATGTGTGGCAGGCTGTAAATGCTGTGGGATCCGAGCAGCGCACACACACAGGTTAAAAAGAAATGGTCAGATCAAGGTGGAGGTGAAGCGGAGGGTTTCTGCCCTCCGAAGCATGACTGCAACAGGCGGGGAGACAGGAGTGGAGGAACTCTCCACCTTCGACAAGAGAGCGGCCTCTTTAGTGGGTGACACAGCTCTCACCTGAGTGATGGGAGCCCACCAGATGAAGGCAGAATACAATACACCACTTAAATGAACCGCACAACGAATGAATGCAGAAGTGCGCAGCGGCTGACGTTTCCAACTTTACGCCCGCTTTTACTGACATGAATACTGAACACAGGGAGACAATCAGGGGCTTGATAGAAAACTCTGTAGCTCTAATTTCACCAGCCGAAAATAAAGAAAACCAAAAACATGACTACATATGCTTCACTTGTATCAGTGTGTATTTTCTGGGTGGCTTCGTGAATAAATACGCTGGTATATATATATATATAATTTTTTTTTACCAATGTAGCCAGTTGTGAGTTAAGTGCAGCGCAGAACTTTTTTTTTCTCAGCACCCCTTGCTGAGAATATGTTCCACGGCTATGCTCTGATGTGCACGTCACTCTGATGACTACTTGTTTTCACATTAGTAGCAGTTTCCCAGCATCACCTCTAAGTGTCGCCAAAGGAACAATAGCTGTAGAAACGTGCGTACGCCAGCCATGAAGTTGGCGTGGGGCACCGCACATTTCCATGGTCATTTCAGGTTTGATACATCTGAATGTGAGCGTGGAAAAAGACGTACGCCACTTTTTTGTGCGTACGCAACCTTTGTACATGAGGCCCCTGGTCTGGTGAATGCTCTGCAGTGTCCATTTGTGCAGTGTTCATCGGTGGAGGAAGCCAGTTGCTCGGTCTGCTGCTCGGCTGGTTAACTTGTTGTCGCTCGTTACAATCAGCTGGCAGACTCTGTGTGCGTGTTTGTTTACACTTGCTATATTTGCACTTGCTTGCGTGCTAACCGTGTGTGTCAGACTGCTGTGCAGAGTGAGAGAGCGCGGATGATATCGGCAGGAAGTATAGATTTCTGGTCAAACCGGCAGGCATTGCATAATGCATTCTTATGCAATGCCGCCATCTACTGGGCCCTACATGTCATGACTTGCATATATTCGTCCAGTAGATGGAGCCATTCGTGATTTGCCATTCATTCTTATAGGGAAAATGATAAAAATTGTTGATGAATATGTCCTGAATGAGCTGCATTTGATGATATCGCTTGCATATTTTTAGGACAAAATCTGTGGCACTTGATTATCGGCAAAGAACGGGGTAGAAAAATAATCCACACTAATAAAGATTTGGATAACAATAGTGTTGGGCAGCCACACTAATAATAATGATAATAATAATAATAATAATAATAATAATAATGAAGATTTGGATAAAAATAGTGCACTCTGGGCATCCACACCAATTAGTGGCAACATGCCCTCAGGACATATACCACTCCCAGAGGCAGGAGACATCACTGCAGACCCATCACATCCTGGACTAGGGCCATTTCAAGCTCTTTGAGGACCCTATGCAAGATGCTGTTTGCGGTCCCCTATTTTGTCATACTCAGAGGAAAAGATTCCTAACCTTTTCAGATGATCTGTGACAAGAGATTAATAAATGCAACAGATGCAGCATGTTCCTGAAAAATGTTCATCATAAACTTTGAAAACAAGGTGACGTAAAAACTTCTTCTCAGATTCTTCCCACCAATCCAAAACAGTAAAAAATAACTAACTTACTTAAATGAATAAAAACACAATGGAGCAGCATCCATATCAATGTGCAAACAATAAAAAACAGCAAACTAGGAGGAATAATACTGATGTTTCAGGTAGTAAGAGACATTTACATGTAACACTGTAACTCCTTCAGTACCATTTTGGATCTGTTTCTTTATTGTGGTATGTAGAAGCACAAGTCTGACGTTTGAGGCCACTGCACAAGATCAACACAACTCAGGAAAAGCTATTATCTATTATTTTGATGTCATGATGCGTTAGTGGTGTCTAACATTCTTTCCTCACTTCAGTGTCGGCACCTTCCCTATCATAGCAACTTAGTTTTACTTTTAAGCATTTAAGTGCTTCACACAACAAATAAAATGGTTTGCCTGGCTACAAATAAAGACAGGTACTTTTAATTCTCCCAAAATATATTGAGACTGAACTTACATCTTGGGGGCCCCCTGGTGGCTGCAGGGCCCTATCCATCCATATAGTCTGCCCTGTACTGGACATCTGTTTCTACACTTCTCTCTCTGAGAGGTGCTACACTGAATAGTAAAATCATTTAGTCATATAGTGTCAATAATCCTGTATCTCACACTAATTTACCAATAAATTATATAGTTAAATTGAAAATACTTGCTCTTCAAGGACCACTATTGTGCCATTAAAATACAGCAGTGTAGGCAGATGCTATTCATCTATGGACAGTTTACACATAAGGCCAGTTTATTTCTACTAAGACTATTTATTGTTGACTGTTGTTGAATTAAACAAGTCACGTGTGACAGCACCCACCTGTCAGTCAAAGTAGCCATGCTGTTAATCCTGCATAACTTTAAGCCTTAATATAATTTGAACAGGTGAGTTGTATATAAATTCACCCTCAGTACAGTTGTCATGAACGGGCAAATTAGTTATAGAGACAAAAACTGTTTTTTGTACCAGGCTGTAAACATGTTTATTTCTGCTGTAATTTTGGATATTTTAACATGGGGACTTATGGAGACTGACTTACTTCTGGAGCCAGCCTCAAGTGGCTGTTTGAAGAACTGCAGCCACTTCCTGTGTTGGCTTCACTTCACAGCAACGGGGAGGTTAGTTCTTGGTTGCAATAGCATTAGAAGAGTAAAAACACAATAAAATAAAACCAGATTTGAAGCAAAAATGTGAATCATGTGAGTAAAATGTAACAAATACAAGAAGAATAAAAAAGTGTAGTATATAAGTGTACTTTCTAAATGTGAAAGGATTGTGTGTAAAAGCGAAAAGTCTGTTCTATTGAACTATCACTGTATGAGTAACTAGAGGTACTATAAAAATAAGATATACGACACTATGTACATATATGTAAATGAAAATGTATTGGTCATTGCATTGACTTGCAGAGCCGATGGGTGGACGAGGGGACGTTCCACAAACGGCCTGAGGGGACAGCGGCAGAAGTAAACGGAGAGGCGCCGGACCCAGACCCGGACCGTTGCTTCTCCCTCCCGCCCGGATATCCATTCATCCACACGCCATCTCTCTTGCTGACATCATTCCAACATGTGAAAGACAAACAGTGACAGCTTCGACGAACAGTTTGTACTGCATGTCTTTGGGGAAGTGAACAGGAGACGATCAGAACAATTATACTGAGGAAAATCTCAAACGGAAACGATGAGCACCGTCTGCCTCACTCTGCAGGGTAAATCCAATTCATTTCACTTTGGAGGAAACATTCAGCAGAATTCTACACATTTGTTCTTCTATCTTTGGTCCTGTTAGTGGACTTTACTTTAATACAGTCGAACAAACTTGTAAAGATAGACTCTGGAGCATGGATGCTCGCTCTACTCTTCTTTTGTCTCTTGCAGTGCTGCTTCTTTGCAGACTCCTCAGGGCGCAGCAGCAGCTTCTCCTGCCCGGGTCTTGCAACTTTGAGCTGGGCACCTGTGGCTACACATCAGACCCAGAGTATGGGAGCTGGAGCATGAATGAAGAAGGTACAGTGTCATCATTAGCTCTCCTTATTGACAGAAATGAACGTACGTAGAAATGTTTAATGCTATTACATCCATTTAAATATACCACGCATAGCCTGTAAATATGGGTCTGTTAGGATATTACTGATAACCGTATACTGGTACTGTTTATGTATACTGGTGTATGTGTACTGTACGTATCAGTACTCTTGTTGATACTACTCGCCATAATTTGGTGCAAAAAGTGAAAGTTATTTTGCAGAAATTAGCGGAATTGTAGAAATATGTACAACAATTATTAAATGTTGCCTTTGCTCATTTTCAAGTCCGGCCAGCTTCTATTTAACAACGTACAATGAATTATTCAGTCTTTTTATTTGAAATGTAAGCCATGAAGACAGCCTATGGGGACAGTGAACGTGGTGAAAAGTATTACAAGTACAAACAGCCAACAAGACATAGAAGAGCTGCTGTGAAGTGTGGGGGGCTCCGTTGTCACGTTCCGGCTCATCCAAAAATGGGCAAAGACATGGATCGTACGTTTTTGAATGACACCTGGTTGCCCAAACGAGCCACCTGTTACAGTACCCAAGTGGACATGTGAGGAACTGCAGTTTTTGGCAGTTCAGTATTGACTTCACGACACAGCCAAGGAGCTGACCTGTGACCCCCATGAGGGCAATGCTACCTGTGCAATGTGTATTCAAACTAAGTAATTACTTTTACAATAGAATTAGAGCTACACAAGCTATCTTTTTTTTTTTTTTTTTTTTTTTTTTCTTTTTTAATTTTGATCAAAAACGTTCAGTCATACCAGGACATGTAGTCTTAATATGTGCAATAATGTCTCTGCAAATGCTGGCCATACTCCAAATGATCCCAATGCGTCCTCAATACATAAAGAAGGCCAATTGCAGTTAGAAACTTGAACTGTGTCAAAGATTTAAATAATGATTTGAAGTATGCACTATGACTAAATACAGATTAGAGACACACATATACACAGATACAGTAGCTGCATGATGAATTCAAATGAAAAAAAGCCCATATCTAGATCAGTGTTTGGTTTGTCTGTTCTGGGCTAAAAGTGAGTGAACTGACCTGGGGTACACTAGATCCAATCCAATCCAATCCAATCCAATCCAGTCCAGTCCTACAATATTTTCTGAAAGTAAAGGAGATAATGTTGTACTATAGTTCCTTGTGGCAAATCCACATCAGTAACATCCTCTATTGCATTACGTAAGTGCAGTCTGCACCATGGATGTCTTTTCCTACTTCACATCTTTCCTTGACCTCATGACGTTTTCCATTGAGCTCACAGAAAAGTTTCGGTTAAGGTTTTGACTGTTTGACTGCAGCCCAGTTCTTTTCCTCATTTATACCTTTCTCATTCGCATGTTCTTCATGGTGCACTACAGCAGTTGTGTAATTAAACTGCAGAGCACTATAATTGTTAAATGGTACTTTTCCACAAAAAGTGAAGTTAGTTAAAATAAAAATAAAAAAAACATGTCTACTCATTCTTGAATACAAATATTTTTCATTTTAAAAGTTGAACTACTGAACATAAGTTGAAAAGTTTACTCTCAGGGTGTGTGTATTGGAGCTTTCAAATTTCCACATCACATTCGTAAAGCCCCGTTCAGGCTGCATTCACAGTATGTCTCTGAGGGAGGCACACATTTTTTTTTTCACATTAACGGCACTGGTCAGTGACTTTAATAAAGTTTTAGCTTGTTAATTTATATGTACACTAAAGTAAAGAACAAATATGATGATTCTAGAACACATTCTCAAGTGTCTTTTTCTATGATTTCTCAGTGTTTATTTGACATCAAAGATAATGATGCTGTTTGGAAGAGTAAGTAACAATATGAGAATCATGCCTGTGTTCAGATTTGACAGAGTTATGACTCAGTAGGAGCACAATTTATCATTCACTTCAGCTCAGGCATTATCTTTGCCTCATGACTATCTCTCAGCTCCTACCCTTCACCTCTCCAGTACCCCTTTGAGCAGGTGTAAGGCTTTCTTTTTCTCTGTGGATTTGTCCTGCTGAATGTCTTTTGCAGAACATATATTGTAACCTCCTGAGAGTTCAAATGCTGTCTGCAACAATGATATAAATTACAGAGGTGCACAATGAAATCCTGCTCATACTTTAAGCTCACAGCGCACAGTGCAAAGTAACTATAAGAAAAAAAAACTAATTCTTTACTAGGGAGACTTTAGCCTGGCAGCATTAAAGGCAGACTTTCATTTCTCCTTTTTTATCAGTTTTATCAGTTCAATATAAATGGAATTAATAATAATAATTAATTAATAATTAATAATTACAGTTCATTTAAGTGTATCTCCTTACTCAACATTCACTTACTCTGTTTTGCTGATCCAATAAGATATAAATCTAAAGGGGTAGAGCTGAAAGGCATCACACACTGGTAGAATGTGATGTGTGTCAAAAGACCAGTACTGGTTATTGTCAGATGCCTACACATCTACTTGATCATCACAGGTGGACAGGATACATCACTGACATAAGACATACTTTGTTGTTGTAAATCATCACTGTCCAGTTAGGGTTTGGGCGTAGGTTTAGGTGTTAGAGTGTTCCAGTGTAGACACACTTCTATACTCCAGGTCTCCATCTGGGCTACTGTACCTCAACTACTTTCAACACACTGCAGCATGGCCAGTGTGTGTTTCATTTATGACATCCCAAACCAGAGACAAAAACACAAAAGAATGAAAAATGAAATGAAAAATTTGATGGCATATTAAGAAAGGGGCAGGAAACAGTTGTACCAGTCTATTTTGTTGTTTCCACGTGGATTTGGAAAATATTCAGTTGATTTTCTAGAAGATTATCAGAATAACACAAAACAGAATTTGCATCAAAACTGGGCTTAAATTTATTTAGCATTGATTGAATTTTAACATTGTAGAATAACATTTAAATAAGAGATATTAATGCAAACATTTATGTTATTTTTTATATTATTAGTCTGATGGGGAGGTTTCAGGTAGCGGCAGCTGTTACTGTTTGGTCTTTTCAGTGAGACTGTAGTAATGAAACCATATGAGTGCTCATCCTTATGTCATCTTTGCTGTCATAATAAAGAGGAAGTGCTTAAATAGACTTGTCAGTGACACATGGCTGCAGGCTTGCATTTAAACTTCCATGGTTATGACTCAGAATTTTCCAAGCTGAATCAGCTGCTTTTCTGTGTGTCTTACTTACTTTAACTTTGTGTGTGTGGCTGCCCTCACAGTGTGGCCCTTGTTAGTTCTACCAGCTGCATCTTCTTTTCTTATAGGGTGTCTGGCTGTTCTTTCAAAACAATATCTGCAAAATGAGCAGTTATAAACAATTATAAACAAAAAGAAACTACTAATCTCACAAAGAATTTCTACTACTCAGAGGCACTGTGCTTTTTATGTTTTAATAGTAAAGGTAGTTCTCTGACAATGCACCATCCCTCCCAAATGTGTGTTCTGGAGTAATTGAAATTGATTGAAAAACCTTTTATCAGCTACTCCTTAATATGTATAATGTGAGCTATTAAAGAAATATAAACTCGTCCTGGATGTTCATCATAACTTTTCTGAGTTCATCAGAAAGAGAAAGATTCTGTTTGTGTGTGTGTGTGTGTGTGTGTGTGTGTGTGTGTGTGTGTGTGTAGCCATGTAGCCATGTTTCCATTTGAATCAGGTGGGCTCTCCCCTAGTTTGCTTTTTATGCTCCAGAGTCTATCTTTATTTTTTTAAGAGACAAAATGTTATGTGTGATGTTGTGTGAGGTGACATCAGAGTGCTCAGAAAAATTCAGTCTGATTAGGTTGTTTGAAACTTGAAGCACAACTGCACTGAAGCCACAACTATAGTTTATGTAAAGGGATGAGGCTCTGACCAGAGTTGTATACAGATCAATGGAAAAATATGAGCTAAATATACACTATAAACTACCAGTAAATGAACATGCACTCATATATATTCAATCTAACTGTATCATGGGCAAGAGTAAGAATTTGAGTGATTTTGACGTGGGCCAAATTAGGTCACAGAGTGCATCACAGTTTATTGGGTATTATCGGGTCAACACAGCACATGGCCATCAGAACTGGACTGGATGGAGTAATGGAAGAAGGCATGATACCTACCTAAGCACTGCTGTAGACCATGTCCCCCTGTTAATGGAAACTGTATTCTGTGATGGCAGTGGTCTCTTTCAGCAGGATAACAGCCTGCCACAAAGCAAACATGGTTTGAAGAGCACAACAACTTCATGATGTTGACCTGGCCTCCAGATTCTCCAGATCTCAGTCCAGTCGAACATCTGTGGGATGTGCTGGACAAACCATGGAGCCCCACCTCACAACTTAGAGAACTTGAAGGATCTGTTGCTAACGTGTTCGTGTCAGATAAAACACCTCCAGATCTCGAGTGGAGGGTGTGACTGAACAGGTCAGGGCTGGTTGCAAAAGTATACATGTTTACATATTTTATTAATTTTATGGGTTACTGTAGATTACAACTTCACTCTCATTGTATTGTTAGATTCCACTGTATCTATGTTTGACTTTTCCTGAAAAGAATCAGTGGCCTTGATGACGTCATTTTCTTTGTATCAGAGAAGTTTTTTTTCATGTGAGGTCTGAAATGTGATAACAAAACAGTTGAAGATGACCTGACTTGAAATCTTGTTGGCAAAAGATTAGATGAAAGAAATTGAATTGAAAGTGTGATAATGTGCTGATCTCCTTCATTATAGAAGTGTGTCACCACATTCCACATGCCAAGCCAGACATTCCAATCGACTCCCCCTTTTGTCTTGTTTTCCACCGGCTGCTGCATGTGTGCATCAAGCCACAAAGCATCCAAAAACAGCTCCCTCTGTTTATGATAATCTGTCAGCACAGTTTATGTTCCCACTGTTAAGATAAGTGGCAGTACTGTAAATTGTGTGTGCCATCTCTCTTCTAGCCAAGTCTTTAGGTCTCACTTTGTACTCATTGTACCCAGTGCGCTGCATATTCCCTGAGCCGCCGAACAAAACAGAGTTCTACCCCAAACAGGAGCTTCAGCAAAGAGGCAGCATGGTTTGCACTAAACCCCTAACCAGACTGAGAGGGAATGATCTTGGAGATGGTAATAGACTACACCCTCTGTGGCAATAAATAGGCTCATAAAAAAGAAGACAGGACCACGGTAGTGTTTTCTGTTTGGTTGCCATGGCAATGTGGGCTTGAGCTGAGGAAGTTGAACCAAAAAAAGAACCTAGGGCAGAGTTTGTGGTTAAAAGTGGGAAGGATGTCCTAGGTGATTATATTCACTAAACAGAGACATCAGAGACAAAGACTTCAGCCTGTGTTGGATAGGATAAACAGAGAGACAGGGATGTATGGAGTGAGGTGGAGAGCTGTCAACTGCTGTATCAAAGACCACCACAATGAATACTCCTTATCGCTCTCTCTGGACTGTTTTTCCTGGCCAGTTTCTGACTTCAAATATGTTGACAACTTAAGGTGAAAAGTTCTGTTAATATTAGAGTATTCCATGAACACTCTCCTCTCTTCTCCTCTCCTCTCCTCTCCTCTCCTCTCCTCTCCTCTCCTACCTGCTCCTCACTCACTCGCTATTCTCCTGCTAGTAAGATTCCCAATGAACTTCATTTGACCAAATAAGGGATCACAGATACAGCCGTAAAGCCTCCTGCCTCCCTCCCCAACCTGATTTAGAACTGAGGGCACGTAAACCAGCTTTCCATAAACACACTTTATATCCACTAAATAGCCTCTGTGTGTTCTAAGACCCGAATGAATTAAGCTGTGCATGAAAAGAAGCAAGATGAAACTTCTACCTTAGGGATAGAAAGTACATCATTGTCTCTTTTTAACTTAGTTTAGGGCCAACAAGTAATACACATACTCAAGTGACCTTTCTGTGTTTCATTTCAGTACCTTTCTGCGTCCTTTTATAACTTCATAACTGACTGTGGTCAAGTGCAGGCCAAAACTTAAATGAGTCATAAAGTTATAATATAAATCACTGTTTATGCTATTTTTTGGGAACATCTTCTAACCCTACCCCCTTTGTTGATGGTACCTCATCCCATTTCTTGTGTTAAAGCAGCAGTCAGACTTTAATTTAATCCATAATTATGAATTATTTGTCATGTTCTAAGCATGTGGAGCCGAATGACACTTTGCGCTTTGCAGGAAGTCGTTATTAAGGGAACCATCACTCCACATTGCATGTCTATGAACCCTTTGTGTGTGTGTGTGGTTGTATTTCTGGGTTAAAATGCATGTAGAAAAAATGAGTGAAAAGAAAAAGTTTACCCCTTGAGGGATTAATAAAGTATCTCTTCTTCTTCTAACTTTTTTGCATTTTGTATCTTATAAATACATAATAATAATAATAATAATAATCGGCGTGGGTACCTCTGTTGTAAAGCAATGTTGTGAATTCACGTTATCTGGAGCAGTCTTTACACATTTGTAATCAGAAATTAGTAATTAAGAACTTTCTATTCTGATTAACAGCACTGCCTTTAATTCCAGTCATGTTTTCAGACAGTCCCTGTATTAGCATCTAGATTTTTTTTTATTATTATTCAGGATGAGTTCATGTTTGTGTCATAGTGGTGACTGCTAGATTACTCAAGTACTCAAAGATAAGACAAGTCAAGCAGATTTGTTAAGGAGCTTGAATGTACTTTCCTGTATAATATACTAGTAGTGGATTCTAGTGCTATGAAAAAATTCTGAATTTGATCACCTTTCTTTATTTTGTTGTCACAGGACATTTGATAACAGTGGATTCAGCCCTTTTGCATGACCAAGAACAGGCAGTTCTAGTCAGTCCGGTTCTGGACCAGCAGGAATGGAGCTGTGTCAGGCTGGTGTACCAGATCACTGGACAGGGTTCTCTGCAGCTCCACCTCAGACCGGATCGCGATAACTTTGACTACCGGCTCTGGACTGCCAACAAATCTTCTGACAGCTGGCTCATTGCGAGTGTGGACCTACCCAACACCACAATCCCTTACCAGGTAGGTATGGCTGCAAAAGTGCTCTGTGTTTGAAGGAGTCACAGTTGAACTGAAAACCATTTTTTGAAAAATGCAAAATTAGTGCCCTGTTCCATAACAGAAGTCAGAATATGAAATGTAGTTTGGTGTGGTACAGATTCAGAACCTACCTACACTCTAGCTGCATTTGGTTTTAATTACCTGTCAGCTTACACATTTATATATATATTTTTAGTCTACATTTGTCATACCAGCCTAATAATCCCAGTCAGCAAAATAGTGAGGTCTAGTAGCCTGTTTATACAGGAAGAATGTTTCTATGAGCTCAGAAACTTTCCCCATGTGTGACTATGGGGACCTGGGTCTAAGGGTCTGGGGGTCTGAGGGTAGTGCTCTCCTGATGGTCTGATTCAAAATGCTGGTTGGCGTGGGAGATAAAGAAAGACTGTGTGTGACTGAGCTGAAAGCACAGATTAGCAGACATAAACAGCTGATTGTTTCATGGTGGTTAGATGATAACGCAGGAATAAATCACCACCAGACACTCAGCAGATTGTTACTTTGAAATCAGGTGCTCTGGAGTTTATCTTAACCTTCGTCATCCATGTTTTTTCCTTACGTAATTTGTGTAATCTCCATGATTGTTCAGATGTGGTGAAAATTCAAACAGGAATTTGCAGAACTTACGTTTACTTCCTGCTTCAGTTGATGAATTGAAATTTAGTGTGGACACTGTAAAGAATCCCAGCCTTTACACTGATATTGGCCTATTTTTCATATTCCATTCTATAGTGTGGTTGCTCATCTACCAGTGAGATTTTTGTGTCAGTGAAGGAGCAGCAGTGCTGAACTTACATAGATATTATCTGGCTTTGCTTGCTGATCTAAATTTAAAGAAAGCTGACCCTCCTTAAACACAGAGTGAGTATGAGACCCACAAGACTATAAAAAAAACAAGCCATGATGTCATCTAAGCCTCTGTCTAAATTTTAACTGCTTCCTTATAGTTAACCACAGCACTAACCTTGTCTGAACAATTCTTTAAGTTGATGTATAGAACTGAGAGAGAATAAACAGTAGAACATGGTTTTAACTGAAACCTTGCAGACTGTGAGATTGTTCCACGTGCCATGCTGAGTTATGAGGGGAAAATAGAACTACATTATGTTAGTACTTAAGGTAATGGCATGACAAACATTTAAAGGCTGGCTGTGCAGTTACTGAAATTACTAAAGTATGGCTATGGACCAGTATTTATAGCTCTAGAATTAGATTGGATTATTGGCCAGTACACTCCAATGCACTGACAGGGAGGGTTGTCTGTCTGTGGCATGAACAGATTTACAGTTTATGTAGTTTAAGTGAGTCAGAGTTTATTCCCTACGCTTTGTATTTTAAATGTTGTTAATGTGTTGTCCTGTGATCTGTGATATGATGATATTATGGGCTGTGTAGTCACATAATGTGAAATGTGATTTGATGTACAAGGGATGAGTCAGGCCATGCCCATATGTTTATGTGTGTTTCTAAGAACTTATAATCACACCCATTTGAAAGTCTCAGTTGGTTGCCAGTGAGTTCTTTTTAGCATACTGCTGCTGGTCTGTGAGTCCCTCACTGGACTAGGACCAAATTATATCTGTGCCATGTGTTCTCCTCATGAACCTTCTGCAACATGCTGTCCTGGTCAGGAGAAAACAAAGGAGAGATAAACATGCTATGCTACAATGTGACATGATTTTGGCATAAATGAATCTGATATGATATAAATGAGACATAGCATGAAGGGACATGATAGAACACACAGGGTGTTGTTAAGTCTGTTCTTTCTTCCACAGATTTTGCTGGAAGGTCGTCCGGGAAGTGGCTTTGGAAACAACGTGGCCATCTTTGAAATACACATTGTTGCTGGTTACTGCATAGGTCAGTGACAACATCATATCAAGCCAGATGTTTCACCCTGGGTGTACAGTCTGAAGTTAAATTATATTTAAAAATAAAAATATGTTTGATTGAGTAATAGTTGTCTTTGCTGTTCCTGTTACCAGAGTGTAACTTTGAGGAGCATCACCTGTGTGGGTACAGTAACAGCTGGAACCCAAACGTCAACTGGTATGTTGGGGGGAGTGTCAACAGAGAGCCTGATTTTAACTTGCCTGGAAACCACACCAACAATAACCAGAGAGGTATATGCTCACACACACACACACATGCACCCACAATGTCCATAATTGATTTCATTTAGTTAAAAGTTGTAATAAAAGCTATTTAGATTGTTGTTGGAGGAATATACCACTGAAACCTTGAAAAGCTGGCTTCTTTAGCCTTTACCTCTGAAACCTTTTCAGCTTATTTTGACAGCTGCAGATAGACACAAACAGTCACATACTGTACATAGATACATTGTGTAGATAGAGTTACTGTCTATCATACTATCTTAACCCCAAAGGGAAATTGCATGTAACAATAGTAGTTGTGAAACATAATACAATCAAATCCATAATGAAATTAAATCTCAGATTATAAATTGTTTTTAAACTTGTAAATTTGGGTTTACAGTAGCCTTACTGCAGAAAAAGACTATCAGATATTCAGAGAAACTTTTCAAAACATTACTGCAGCATGAACCAGCTTTCATTTGTCACTAATGTGGTGGACTGTTTATGTCTATAGCTCCTAACTGCTTATTATTGTGCAGAATACTGTACACTACTTAAGTCTGACTGTGTGACTGCATAGAAACAAGTCTGACTCATGGCCCCATCATAAGAGTACACCTGCACTGATGTGTGAAGGAGGAGCTAGAGGAGATTCCCAAGCAAACATTTTTATTATCAACTCAAATGAAATCACGTGACTCTGATCCACTCTATGATAACCTTCAAACAACTGTCAGCTAAAAGATTTCAAGAGGTGTTAGGATCACTGTCAATGTAAACATCCTGTCAGAACACTTGACAGTTCAACATTACATATTGTACTGTGTCATCCATATCCATGACTGTCGAGACTTTTTTTTTTTAACTTTTCATCTTCACGTGAAATATTTCTGTTACAGCTGCTTAAGCGCCAAGCATCATTGATGTAAACACATTACGTCCTGTCAGTGCAGAACAAAGTCTGCCTGTTGACTGCAGTAACTTGATGTCATTGGATGTTATGTTGGAGGCTGGTCTCTGTCCAGCTGTGGGCACAGGAGTCTCTGATTTTCTACTGCTTGGTTAGCCTTGGTCTGTTCATCTATTTGGTTTTCCTGTGTGCCGACAATAGCCAGGAGGAGGCTGGGTAGTGAAACAGCCTGAGGTTCAAGCAGCTTTTGTCTTGGCTGTCTTCCCCCTCCTCCTGGGTTGGTTGCTCATGACAGCGTTTTGCCAGCTGGAGTGGCTGGATGGTGGAAAAGTGTTGTAGGCACTGCACATCCTTTTCTGCTGCTGATGAGTGTTTTGTTTTTCTGTAATATATTCTTCAGTATTAAAAAAATATCAGATCAAAACAAAAAAGGGAACTGCTGGCTGCTTCGTGCCCTACTATCAGCAGGGTAATAGAGGTAATGTGTTTGAATAAACCAGGCAGAATACCACTGACATTCCAAATCACATTCACAAGAGACACCTGGCCATGACATAATCACAAAATATTCCACTTTGAACAGTTCATGGTCTGCTGGTTTAAAACATCCAGGATCCAGCTGCATATAAAGTTGTGACCGAGGCTCTGTAGTTTGACAGTCAGTTTACGTGGATTGATGGTTCTGGAGGCAGACTCTGTAATCAGGAAAGTGTGCTGGCCTGTGAATTGAGCTGCTTTATTGTTTGGTTAGAATGAAGACCTGCATGTTTGGATCAC
Organism: Protonibea diacanthus; assembly: GCA_028641955.1. Lineage (NCBI taxonomy): Eukaryota > Metazoa > Chordata > Actinopteri > Sciaenidae > Protonibea > Protonibea diacanthus. Next base: position 622,081 of record CM053985.1, read on the forward strand.
TGTGGCTCGTTATATATCTCTAAAAGCAACAAAATTCTGTCATCTGTGCTCATTCTTGTCAGTACAGAACACATCTGTTTAATCTTCAAACACTGATGGAGCTCTGTGTGAATCACTATACATGAGTCATTGTAACAGTTCATTGGGGAATCTCTTTTTCAGTCTTATGACAATTTGGAAATTCACACACATCTTATATATGTGACTGATTTAACTCATGTTCATGCTCATGTTCCACTGCTCCAGGCCACCACATGTATGTGGACTCCGTGTATGCCAAGCACTTCCAGGAAGTGGCCAAGCTGACCTCACCCATGACTACAGTGCCCATGGCTGGTTGCCTGTCCTTTTACTACCACAGAGACCAGGAGAGAGGAAACATTTTCTCAGTTTTCACCCGAGACCAGCTGGGCCACTATGAAGAGATCTGGACACCAGAGGTGTATGCTACTGCTGGCTGGTCTCTGGTCGGCATTGACATCAAGGCCCCACACCCCCTTGAGGTCAGTACAGGAGCAAGCATTCTTTTTCATCGTGTGGGTTCATTTTTCAAGGACCAGGCCAGCAGTTTTCCTTCCAACAAAGAGAAATCAAGCATCTAGCTTGTACTGAACATATGTCAGTCATTTTCCTCTCTTTGTTGTTTATCATACAGTCCTTTGGATATAAATTAAAAATACAAAGTTCAGTCAGGTCAGGTACTGGATTCAAAGTAATTTGTGAAATGCATTTTATAACTTCATTCCAGACCTTTTGTATCTCAGGATAGTTACACAAGCAGTGAAATAACATGCTCTTTAACACAGATGCATGCATTTAACACAGATATCAGGAATATTTGGATTCATCTTATTCAGTCTATCTGCACTAACACAAGTCCTCATAATCCAATTCTATTGAATCTGCCTCTGAGATATTCTTTTGCAAGTCATTTATCCATTGAGTTTTCTTTTCTCTGCATCTTGATTATAGATTGGCATAGATTAAGGATATCTGACCACCACAATTATTCATTTCTAGGTTTTCTAATATGGATGCAGGGAATTGTATATAGGAGTCTGTCTGTGCATAAATAAAACTCCTTAACTGTATTAACTGTACTATAAGTGTTCTTCAGATGAAACTAATTTGTTCCATGATACTATACATCCATAACTTTACAGATGGCCTTTGTTGTTCACCTTTTAAAAACATGGTCTTTTTTTAGAGAAGCTATCATTCCCCCATACTGATGAAAAGCATGAAAGAAATGACTGTTCTTTGTGCTGGACATTAATTGTGTTTCTAACAGAGGGTTTTTCAGTTAGCCATTTCAATTTTTGGCAGCTGCAGAGTATAAATAAGTCTCAGGTCGCAGGCCTTTAGTGCAGATACTTTCAATTGTACCCATGGTCAGTAAGGTTCAGGTGAAACGCAGTACATCACAGCTCTAAGTTGAGCAGCCCACAAATACCTATGTAAATTATGTAATTGTAACCCTCCTCTCTAATATGGCAGATAAAGAAGTGACAGTCTCAAACTCTACTTCTTCTGTTATTCTATATAAACATTGTAAATTAGTATATTCATCTTCAGATTTCATTTATACATACTAAAAAGGAGATGGCATAGATGACCAACTATTCATGGATTCAGCTACTGTAGAAATCATAGTTTCATAGTAATGGGGTACTAAATCTTTGATGGCTGGAGTAATGGTGATACCAAGATATTTAAATCTGTTCACTGCATTGATGAAAGGGAGGCTGGATTTAATTGCTCCTGCCTATGCATGAATATAACTGAAACAGGGAGCATAACAGGATCATTTACATACTGTAACAGTTTTTCTACTCTGTATGTGAAAGGAGTCTGGGGAATATAGATTAATCATGTTTATCTTTCATTAATGTACCCTGGACAATCAGGTACACACACCCTATGACACAGATTATGTTGTCCACTTTAAAGGTTACAGATTTGTGAAGCATGATCATCACCCCTCAGAGGTGCAATAAGTAAGAGGCTGAGATTACTTGTCCTGGCCGTCTCCTCTTTATCACTTCATCTGACAGTAAATGGGTTTCTTGGAGAAATAGAATTAACAATTTAATTTGTTTAACCCTACTAAGTACTTGCTTCTTTTTAGCCAATTTATCAAAGCCTCTGGCATTCCAGGATGTAAGCTTCAAATTTACATTAGAAGACATATAAAATAAAATCAAGTATGAGAGATTTTTTTTAACTTACTTTTTTATTGCATGTCTGCATCATTCTGTAAATGTAACAGTTTTACACATATTCAGCTAAATGAGATGGATGTATTGATGCTACAGGAATGACTCTGTACTTTTGTTTAACTGCCAGTTTTTTTGTGGCTGGATAGAATTTGTAGCATCTTCAAATATGGATGAGGACAGTGATACTGAGTTACTTGCTCCAGCTGTATATCTAGCCTCAACCTACTCAATAACAAACAAATGACAGAGGGTGGAGAATTTGGAGCCGTCTATGGTTGTTCTTTATTTAGTACCTTTTAAGGCTTGGGTCCTACAGGCATGACTCCTCCATCCTAAACTTGAATTAGATTGTAATGGATAACTTATAATTTTGTGGCTCTGAAGAATTTTTATCAAACCCTGATCATGTGATCTGGGTGATCTCAGCTTGGGCTGAAAAATTGAAAGAGAAACTACACAAAGGAACCAGTGGAGTGTGATGTGGGCAGATGTGGCAAGTTGCATCATTGGAAATGTGAGACCAGTGTTGTTGGAGATTGATCCATAATGACTAGTCAGGATATTCTCAGGCTCTGCTGCACAGATATTTGCTGTTATTTTTATATCTGTCTTGTGAGTCGCCCAACAAAAAATAGTAAAAAAAAATAGTACTTTACTAGAGTACACCTATAAGCAGTTGGAGATTGGGGGTATGTAAATCTCAGTGTACTTCAGCCAACTACATCCTCTCAGTCCAAGTGTGTTGCTTTAGGGATTGTCCAGAACTACTTCACATTTCTTGCAATCATCAGATAGCATCATCCTGATCCTTGGCAGTTCATTGTTGGCTTTGTTACTGTGGAGGAGTTGGACTCACTGCAGCAGCAGAAACAGTCCACTTTTGATTATGTTCTCTTGGTTCTCACAGTCTGGTGTAGATGTGGATGCATTCTATATGGAGGTGTAGACTGAGACCACCTCTAAAGATGCCATCTGTCAAATACACCACCCAGGGTTCTGGGTCCTGTCCACTTCCCTTCTTCTTTCCTATTTCAATATTGTATGATTTTCAATAACTATAGATATTATGCAGTAATGATGGAACCTGGACAGTTTATGGGTTCTTAAAAGTCAATGATGACATGCATTCAAAAAAAAAAAAAAATGTTGAATTCCAGTATTATGAGTCTACTTTTTGACAGTGTTCACCACCTTGTCTTGACTGGAACATAGAGGTCATTGGTTTCCAGCTGCATCTACAAATGGAATTTGAGTTCAAAGATCGAAGATTAGACTCCAGGGTGGGAATTGTCAAAGCCATCCTTTACATTTCCCATGCTATTTTGTAATGTTTTTCTGTTGGAAAGTTAACAAAAACTTGGCATGGGAATTTTGCCTTCTTAGGTTTCCCTAAGAAATTGTGGTTTCTGAGCTCTGTTTACTCAGTGCGATGACCTTTACAGCCTCTATGTGACACTAGTTCCCAAGATTTCTGGTTTTATTCATGTTGAGCTGTAGGTTGTTCTCTTTACACCACCCTGAAAGATTGTTTATTTCGTCATGATTTGAAGTCTCAGTGTTTGAACTCATGTTGGTGGTGTGGTTTCAAGTACCATGGTCCCGAGTGAAAAGGTAGACATCATTCTCACTGTGTGTGAAGACTGAATCCAGGCTTTTTGGTTGGGAAAGGCTTTTATTGTCATATTATTGTCACGTTTGCTGATGCATGATGTTACTAACAATGTATATTTACTCAACATTGATGTGGTTCTCCTGGGTGGCGGCAGTTGAGGTGATATAGCTCCATGTGTTCACACTTTAACTGTTTAACTGTGAAACTTTTAATCAGCAGTGAGTAATTTGGCAGGAAATGCAGGTAAATGAAAGGTCTAATTGTTTGAAGTGTGAGTGGGGGAGGGCTTCATATCTGGCAGGAATATTCTTGTCAACATGTTTCAGGGTATTGTATCCCTTTAATACCTTTAACATCTGGGAAACACTGTCCATCAACTTTGACTATGTTTGAGCAGCAAGCATCATTGATGCAAACACAATCTTCCTCATCTCACCAGAGTTGTTGTGGTGGCATTGAGTCTGGCTGGGTTGTCAGAAGATCTGAAGGTCTGCTGCACTTAAAAGGTGTGGTAAGATATGTTTTCTGGAGCATTTTTTTTACCATATTTCTTGAAAACCTCTTCACAACAAATCATGGGAAAACATCGTCCAATCACGTTGATGAAGCTGCGCATTATGATTGGATCCTGACACGTCCATCAAACTTCAGTCTGCTTCTCCCTCCCCCTCTGCGCGTTCACCCATTCGTGAACGAATAGAGACCCTTCCATTACTTTGAAGGTGTGGTTTCGAGGGGAGGTCTGAAGAAAAGGCATGGGTGTGTAAATATAGCTTGCTGGAACTGTTTTCCCAACATCTCCTACCCCACCTTTAATCATCGTGTTAGCTTTTTTAGCTTTCCTTTACTTCTGTAATAAAAAAAAATACACAAAAAATAAAATTAAAAAAACATGTAGCCACCTCATCTGCATGCACCGTCATCACCACTATTGAAACATTTCTGCTCAGCTAATGTTACCTTCACAGACAGACCAGACAAAAAAGTGAACTGAGGTCCTTTTTAGGCATTTGATATACATGACATGATATAATTATGATGACAGCTGTGTCCACAAACTCTCTAAAGACAAAGCTTAACCTCTTAACAGTGACATTACATGATGATGATGATGACGATGATGACGATGACGATATAATCAAATGTTTGTTGTGATATGAAAATCTCTCGTTTCAACTGTGTGAGACTGTAACTCTGTGATAGTACTGCAGACTGTTGTTAATACTGTGAATGAGTTGAAACCAAGACAAACAGTTATTTTCTGCTTTGTTGGCTTGTGAGAGATAGTTGCTGCTAAGCCCTTTCCTGTCTGTGTCATTAATCTAGTGTGCTTTTCAGACACGTCATGGCAGTACTGGCAGATATGGCTGGGGTCCTTTCATTTCTCTTCCATTCAATTGTTGTTTTTTTCATCTTATGCCGCAGGGAAATCAGTTTTTTTTCCAACATATGGTACTTCCCTTTGTCATTGTTGTGTTGTGTGCAGCTGAGTAGACAAACACACACACTCCTCTGTTGCTTTCCCCTGCTCTTTCACATGTGTATTCCTCCCTGTGACTCCACGGTTTCCTTTCCTTTCCTTGTGCTCTCAGCCAGAACACCTCCCACAGCCTGCTGCTGCCTCTGTGGAAAGAAGCTTGCGTAACATTACTAACTGGGTCGGTTCCTCTGTCTGGCCAAGCCAAGAATCGTACAGATCTTTTCCATCAAGCAGTGCTCTGCTGACTAACCCATGTTCCTGAATTTACCATACACTGATGTCACTGTCTAGCTTCTACAGCTGTCTCATCTATCAGTATATGTCATACTCCCCACATGTCCTCAATTCACACAGCATGTTCTCATGATAAATAGATCTAAGTCAAACATCATAAGTCAAAGCTCATTACCCATCTGTTAAAAGTTACTGTTTATGTCTGTTTATGTGTTACCAGGTGGTATTTGAGGTGGCTTTTAACAGTGCCAGAGGTGGATATGTTGCCATAGATGACATCTCATTTTCCCCTGAATTCTGCCACACTGACACAGGTGAGGAGACATCCTGATTCACAAGCACGCACTGTTCTATTATCTCAATACTGGATCAGTTTAACTTTGCTGGTAAATAAGCTGGACTCAAAGTCTGAAGTGTTACTTGTGGCCACTGGAGGCTACAACAGAGACTGAATGGTTTGACGGACTCTGGAAGGTTGAACCAGGGTTTTATGCAGCACAGGTTGATTGGTTGATGAAGCATAGGTGGTGTGGTAATGGTGTGGCAGGTGAGAAGACGTGTGTCTGGTTCTTCCACACTCTATTGAGGCTCCTGTATGTTAAATTAATAAACAATATGTCTTGTTTCTTCTGACTTCAATCATACAAATGACACCAAACAAGAGTCAACAGCAAAGAAAAGCTGTTTGGCATGGTCAGATTGTCATTCTCTGCTGCTTATCCCACAAATGCATGTTCTTTACAAATGTGGCACCATTTAAAAGAGAAATAATCAGGCTTTCCAATGGTGTAGGATTTGTTGCCAATAAGTATTGTTACAACAAAGAAATAATCTACCAAATACAAATTTAATTACTTTTTGTGCATGGTTTATCTGCCTATATGGCCTCTTTCATCCTCTCTCTCACTAAGTCACTTTTCTGAAACAGTCGTGATGGTCAGACCTTTAACACTTCTCAAACTATTCTGAATTGAATGTTGTCACATTAACATAAAGACTACAGCAACAGGGATAACTCCTGTAAACCCTGTGTAACAATCTAATAAACACTGTGAATGACACCATCTAAACAGATTCCTCTCATGTAAGATCAGCCTATAAATGTTAATTTTATTGGATTTTTAAACTGTGACACAAAAGAGGAGACAGATCGTTAGTTTGAATTCATTTTATTACAGTATGTGAGTAAATGTGAATTCAGTGGGAGCAGTCCTTTCTAACTCTGCCAGATTCTCTGACTAGTAAACAATGGTATTAATGACAAAATGTACTTTTAGGTTGCTTGATCAGACTGGAGCATCCCTTACTCGTACAATGGTTAATAATAACCAGTCATTAATGTGCAATTTTCATCAATCAATTCATCAGTGATGCGGTCTGAGACACAGCATCATCTTTTATTCCCTTGTGGCTTTATTTTCCAACCACTGCTGTTCTCTGCAGTGACTCTCTCTGCAAGCACTGCATTTCTGTGTAATTATCCTGCCACTGATGTAACACATTCCATCCTTGAAATGCACGATGCTACTGTGGTTTAAGAAAACACATACATATAGTAACCTGACTAATCAAATTAATTAGTCCTAATTTAACCTGGTGGTTGCACTAAAGTAAAGCCATGTAATGGAAAATGGACGATGTGCATCCTGTAATTGATTTGACTCAATCATTAGTGGAGGTTCTGCACACTGCTGTAAACAGCTTCCTGTAAACATGACTGACAATGTGCAACATTCATTTCTCCATGATGTTACAATACTCCCTGTTCATATTCCACTTGGATAGTGCACACTTTTCATATCACTGCCCTCAGATTCACATTGAAGGTTTGATTTGTGTTCCAGAGCCAACCTTTGACCCCTCCATGGCCAACTGTGACTTTGAGGATGGACTGTGTCTGTACTATCAGGAGAGAGTGGAGAGTAAGGTGTGGAGCAGAGTTTCAGTCAAGCCTAATGCCTACAGGATAGGAGACCACACGACAGGAACAGGTGAGTCACACTGTACCACAAACTTCGACACTCCCACACCAACACACCACAACACGTGACACTGAGATTCTTTAAGATTATGGTGTGTGTGACAGTATGAATGCTTTGAGTTTTTCTGTACATGAAAATTTAGCATGTTCCAGAGTCCATGTTTCCTCATATCACTCCTACTTCATATATATGAAGTATATATAGATAGCAATTCTCTGGTAATCTGGATGTCATTTATTCATTAAAGTAGTGATATATACACCACTGCTGAGTTTTATGTCACGTGTATGTAGAAGTCTTGGTTCCCTGGCAAGCGGCCTAAAAGGGAGCAAAACAGAGAATTCTCAAGCAATGAATAGTTCAACACTCAACACACACCTCAGCTACAACAGAGTGTGTCACTGTGTAACACAGAACCTGATGATTGACTGAACTGGATAGAAAAATACAAAGAAAGACAGAAAAAGGTATTTGCCATCATGGAGCACAACAGGAACTTAACAAAGTGCAACAGCCTTCAGGAAGTGTTTTAGATATTCACCATTAAAAAGTCAAAAACACAAGTGTGTCATTCACATGCTCTGTTTGTAGGAGGGTGAAATGACAACAAGCTGTGGGACAGACAATCATGGAAGGTTCAGTTTGTGGAGCACATGAATTCACACAGAGAATAAAAATAGTAGGATGGTGCAGAAGATGAAGAGGTTTACTTTGCAAAAAAGATGACTAGGTGACACAGTAAAGAAAAGACTTTAAAAAGTCAAATTCCAATAGAGCAGCAATTATTTATTTTACTTTCTTTAACTTTTATTTAATCAGGTAGGTCATTACAAATGTCTATCTTATTCATGAATATAGATTATTCTAAAATAATATTATGGTTACTTTTATTGTGTGGAATTTGGATCTAGTATCATGAGCAGTGTCCAGATTCAGTCCCAGGAACTCCCAAATCATGGGGAGAACAGAGAAATACAATGGATACTTTTTGTGAAGTGAAAAATGGCTTTCATTCTAATAAATAAAGAAATCTGGGAAAATGGACAATTGTCCATCATTGCCTTCCAAAATAAAGCTGTGGTGCTCTGTGTGACTCTGAGAACTCTAGTCCACTCTACAAGAACTCTAGTGTGACTCTGAGTCACACTAGAGTTCTTGTTGAGTTGTGACAACTTACTGTGTATTACATGTTATATGTTATACTGAACAAACATTACCACTCTTCTGCTCTTCTGTTCTTTGTCTTATCTCGTCTTAGGCTGTTTCCTTCTGGCAAACACTCGTTTCACTTCGAGGCCAGGTTATATGGGTCGGCTTCACGGTCCCTTTTTACCGGGGAACCACAAGTACTGCCTAAGGTTCTACTACCTGCTTCATGGATTTAAGAAAGCAGACAATGCTTTGGTTCTTTACATTTATGACGAGAACAATGTGGCACAGGAGAAGGTATGGAGCCTGGCTGACACTCCCAGGGCTGTATGGACTAAGGTGGAGATCACCTACATGAAACCGATGCTTTCTAAGGTATGAAACATGAGCAATGTGTGTGAAGGCTGCTTTTGAATGAGCTTATTCAAACAGTTGGAAAGACAGGCTGATGAGTGGGTGGATGGGAGAGGAATATAGGGAATGATGAATGGATAAATGGTTGTAAAGCAGTATTCACTCTTTTCCACTGTTTCCCAGTTAGTGTTTGCCAGCATATGTAAGAACTTCTGGGAATGTGGTCTGGTAGCCATTGATGACATCACTGTGAGCCTGGGGGACTGTCGAATCACAACAGGTAAAAGACTCACAGAGACGTCCACGGCTAATTAAACCAGGAGCCTAAAAACTCAGATTGTTTTCTTACGTCTGCTTTCTTAAATCTACATTTATGCAACACTTCTCAATCAATCAATCAATCAGATTTTTTTAGATGGAGGTGAGATCAAGAGTAAGCTGAGGTTGACTTCATTTATTGCATTTGCATCTGCAGTGTGTTGGCAGTGTGTTGACTGATCATTGTGCATCCACTGAGATTACATTTTCATCACTCTACATACAAACACAGCAAGAACTTACAGATATTGACACAGGGAGGCCCCTGCATTATGCATATAAGATTCTTTAAATCAAGTGTGTGTGTATTGGGTGTCTATAGTTTAAACAAAGCAATTAAAGATATCACTCAAAGCTGGTTACAGCTAAATCAATGTCCTGTTGGAGCGGACTGCAGGTTCTCTTTCAACCATGATAGTACCTGAATGTTAGACTTCTTATAGTTATGTGGAACAGCTAAGTCAACACATCTGTGATGGGACAGTTAGAAGTGGCTCCTCAGTATTAGATTTAAAAAAAATACAGTATGTGTTAACTATCAAAGGATTGCATGTTATATACAGGACTGACCTCAATCACAAATTGAGACCATCAGACATTTACTGTATGTATGTCCCTGTCACCGCCTTTACAGTCTGATGTAAGTGTATGTGGTTAAAATCTCCAGTCAGAGAGAAAGTGAACCTGACAGTACATAGCTTATTCATTTTGAGAGAGCAATGACCAATGAGGAAACCTCAATACTCGACCAATGGTGTAACTTAATCACAATGTCACTCACTATGTTTCATCTTTATGGGGCTGCTTGTTGCTTTGCTGCAGTGCTGACAAAAAGAATGATCAAAATCCACCCACTTCTTGTAAGTGCTCATCCTTACCAGCAGCTCTCCTCTCCCGGGATGATTTTTTTTAGTTTTCATGAGAACGAAGCAGACACTGTGCTGAGCCAGATTAAATCTTGCTTTGGGTTTCTTGTTCACCTTTGGCCCACAGGTTCCCTCCCAGGCCAGTGTGACTTTGAAAGTGGAGTCTGTGGCTACATCCAGGAGAAGAAAGAAGACAAAGCTGATTGGCTGCGAGTCCGGGGACACACCCCGACTTCTTATACAGGACCCAGAGGAGACCACACCACTGGGGTGGGTGAGTCATTTCCTCATTCATTGCTTTATTCATTCAGAACTCACCCCCCGGACACAACAGCCTTTTGAAACCCTATATCTGATGTGAAGTGTTAAGGATTCACACGTCACCATTCAGCAGTTGAGTTTTGGGGCTGCTGGGTGTTCATATGCTCTTTGTTCTCAGTCACACACTATTCTGTACTTCTTTCTGTCTCATCACAGCTGCAATAACAAGTCTCCACCAGGATCAATGAAGTTCACACTGTAAAGTGTGTAATTCATGTTTTTGTCTACTGGGTGCTTCCTCCAGGTTATTTCATGTACACTGAGGCGTCACTCATGCGTCCAGGTCACAAAGCTCGGCTGCTGTCCTCTGACCTGCGGGGTTCCTTGTCGCCTCAGTGTTTAATCTTCTACTACCACATGTATGGATCCGGCACCGGGATATTAAGCGTGCTCCTGCATCATGGCAGCACAGAGCGAGACACACTGCTGTGGAGACGGCGTGGCGAGCAGAGTGTCAGCTGGATGAGGGCAATGGTTGACTACCACTGTGATGTCCGACACCAGGTCAGTCATTGTGTAGATTATAGGAGTCACAGATTGTCTCAACATAAATATAGTGAGAAAACACCATGAAATAGTGTAAACACATCATGACACCACACCCAGTGCTTTGTGAACTGTTCTGAAGCCTCCAGTTTGGTTTATAGGTGTTGCTTCATTGTTTTTTGGAGCCAGAAGTGACCATATTTGGTCTATCTATCTGTCTATCTATCTATCTATCTATCTATCTATCTATCTATCTATCTATCTATCTATCTGTGAAAACATTTGAGGATAGAAATACATTCATATTTGCATCAGCACTGCCCAGTTTGGCAGTTTGATTAGTGATTTTGATTTGTTTGTTTTGTGAGCTGCATTGTACTTAACAGGCTTGATTTGTCAGTCACAACTGCCATTGTCTGTTTTACACTAAATGTGACCATAAGCTACAAAATTATCAAATGGAAGAAGACTTAAAACCAGAGATTGAAACGTTGTAATTTAAACTGACAGAAACTCTTCTGTACTTTTATAGCTGATCAAAAGCAATGTGTCTGGTCTTAACTTAAATTTACTGATGTACAATATATTAATATATTGTCAATTTTAATAATATTTAGTTTGACACACCTGACAGTACATTTTTGATATTTGTAGTGACAAATTGTTAACGTCTCATGAAACACCCTTGAAATGTATTGTTGACATTCATATTTACTTGCTAGCTGTATCCTAATTCTTCTTCTGCTTTAACAGCAAACAGCAGCAGTAGCAAACAGAACACAACAAATGGAAGAAGATCATAAGCCAGGGAGTACAGTTATGGTTATAAACAAATAAAATAAACTTATGAAGCAGTGAAAACAAAGGTCTTTTAGAATTTATAATTTCCTGTCTCGAACAAAGGCCCTGTTCTCTCTGCAGACCACATAAATAAGAAAGTGTACTACTATACAAGACTACACTCTGAACCAGTTCAAGAACCAGAGCTAATTAGTTTGAAAGGAGTATCCCTGATCCACACTTATCTTTTGTTTCGAGTTTGGAGACATGATTGCAGAGTTTCTGAACCATTCAATTCATTCATTTAACTCATTACTAATCATGTGTATGTATGAATATTGCCATCCCCTGCCATCCAGGAACTCAGAGAGGGAGACTTGAAGATCACCTCTTCAGTTCAGAGAGGTCATGGCTCAGCCCAACTGGGCTTTAGGAGTGAGAACTGTCAGACAGTATAGAAGGGATGAAACGTTATAGTGCATAGTGACACTGGAGCTTGACTGGTGCCGTTACATTCATCTGGGACAGGGGTCAGGAACCTTTTTGGCTGAGAGAGCCATGAAAGCCACATATTTTAAAATGTATTTCCCTGAGAGCCATATACTATTTTTTAACACTGAACACAAATAAATGTGTTCATTTTTAAGTAAGACCAACAGTTTTAGAGTTTTAGAGAGTCTCTGAATTTATTCTTTTTAATAACGTTGTTATACTGAAGCTAACAACAATAAATAAAATACTTCTTAACATTAATACGACTTCTGGTGCTGCATGGTCCTGATCATGCACCGGTCACCATAGCAACCGCTGTGTTTATGTACATACGCACTCATGTACTGCTGAGTGAACTCTCCGGTCGTTAGCTCATCAGCAGTTTCTCCTCCGAGCTGTTCTGTAGCGTTAAAATTGAACAAAATAACACGAAACACAACTGCTCACTCTTCTACTGCTTGGCCAATAATAAATAAAAGTCTCTCCTGCTGATTTTAATTGGGACATTTTGCATCGAACATAAAGACATTAAATGTGTGGTACATGTTTGGGCGCAGAGGAGGCCACTGGGCTCTCTCCGAGGGGAGGGGGACAGAGGAGATGTCCGGCCAAGGCTCCATCCAGCATGGACTAAAACACAGCACGGACAGTTCAGAAACTATTCAGAATGAGTTCAAAGGAATTTTTAAACGGACAAAGTAGTTTTCAAAACTGCATATTGCTAGCAGATAATTTTCTGACCCAGAGTGCGTACTGCCACTGAATGTTTTAGTGGTACGCAGTACCGGACCGTACCGGCTTACTTTCTCCCCTGTCTGTGAGCCAGTTGCAGTCATCAAAAGAGCCACATCTAGCTCCCGAGCCATAGGTTGCAGACCCCTGCTTTGGGAGGAAACAAAGCACGCATGAAATTATTAATAATCAGCAGCACACTTTGCTTTTTCTGGCAAACCTTCTCCGTCATCCTTGTCTAACCTTAAGGATTGGATAGGATTTTCATTCTGAGAATTTAAGAAAACATATTGCTAATAATAAGGCTTCTACTGTTGCTCTGTTCAGTAGCTCTGTTCTGTATATATCTGTTTATAATATCAGGTGTTTAGAAATTATTTGACATCAAAGAAATTGGGATGCAAAGCTATGGACAGGTTTAAAATCTGAATGCCAAAAACATACAATTTCTTACATATCTCTGAGTATAACTAAAGTTTTGTGTTTTTTTCCCTACAGATTTCTATGAATAATTTCACATTTACAGATTTTCGTCACACTTACTTGATGAATCTTGTATTATCTGCACATCAATACCTTTTTAAGGCATTAATTTAGTAAGGTGCTGGAAACCTTCCATTAGCCATCCACTGACAGAATTGTTCATTTACAGCAGATTTTTCAGTCATACATGTTACAGATCTCTGCAAACACCAGAATGCTCAGCTGTGCATGTACTGTACGTGTCCACCTGTGTACAACTGTTAACCTTCTGGGGTTTGAGCAATTCATAATTCTGTTGATAGGACCCTAAAGTGTTAATATTTTATTGTACTTTGGTCTTCCTGTTTTGCTATTTTGATTCAGTTCCTGAGAAAATCTGAGATCTGGACAGTGATTCAGAGTAGCTTCTCTACTGGCCTCCTTCCTGTTAATCTTTTCTATTGTATTAACACTGTCATGCATGAACCTGTCATGATTGTTTCAGATACTGGAACCACCAATAAATGTCACACTTTTGCCCCTTAAAGAATAATTTTGATTTACTACAAATTGTATTGTTTAATAATTAGAGCCATTCTGTCTGTGAAAGAAAGTTTCTGTCCGTGTGACAGTGGGCAGGGTTTGAACTTTTTTGTTAAGCTCTCTTTTTTGTTTTAATACAACTACTCAAGAGAGAGGGAGGGAGACCATTTGTAGTAATACTGATAATAATATTAAGTAGTAGGTGTGAATTCTGTTTTCCTTGATTTAACAGGTAGCCAATGCAAGGAAACCAAAATGGGAGAGATGTGATCTCTGATCTTGGTTCCTGTCAGAACACGTGCAGCAGCATTCTGAATTAGCTGCAAAGTCCTCAGAGACTTATTGGAGCAGCCTGATAACAAAGAGTTACAATAGTCCAGCCTAGAAGTAACAAATGCGTGGACTAGTTTTTCTGCATTGAAACAGGTTTTTTGATATTATGTAGATGAAATAAGGCAGTGTTATCTTAATTTAACATTAGAAAGTTGCAGTTCATCCATGTTTTTATGTCCTGAAATTTAGCTAACTGGTACCCAAAGCACAAAGTTACATAATCCACAAACAATTGATTTGAAATATTTTTTAAATTTAATTTTTTTTTTTTTTTGGCCTTTTTCAAGCTTTATTTTTGACAGAGACAGCTGAAGAGTGACAGGAATGTGGAGAGAGAGATGGGGAATGACATGCGGGAAAGAGCCACAGGTCGGACTCAAACCCTGGGCTGCTGCTGAGCCTTTGTACATGGGGCGGATGCTCTACCAACTGAGCTAATCGACACCCCAATTCTTTTTGTTTTTGCAGTGTTTGATATAAATATATTTTAGGCAGTGTAGAGCACCACCTATTGTACATTCAGCTCAGTTTCACCACGTGTTTGAGTGTGACCATTTTGCTGGTTCATATTAAGGACACCCCAAGCTTAACATGAAATGTGGCAGTGAAGAGGAAGCTCTGGACCAGGTGTGTTCAAACCTTTCATGGCAGGGGCCACATGAAGAAACAGTCTGTAGTCTTGGGCCATGAGCCTTTCAGTTTCAAAGACTTATGACTTCTAAGCATTGTGTGCTGTATACTTGAATGTGAGGTAAGATTGTTTAAGCACTATTAAATTTCATGCACCAGTAAACATCACTTCTAATGGGAAAAGTGATGCTGGGCCTTGAAAGCGTAAAGTTGTCATGGAGATTCAAAGTAGATCACAGATACAAAGGGCTGAATTGACTTTCCTTGATGATAAAGATGTCTGGGCACATCTTCAGGGTGAGGAGCTCAGACATCTGGAAAAGGCTCAAAGTAGAATGACAGCTCCTTCACACATTAAAAATTAGCCATCTGAGGTTCTTCAAACATCTGCTCAGGATCAGCCTGGATGCCTCCCTGTGGTAGTATTCTGACATGACCAGGCCATGTTATCCTAAATTCCCAAAAGCTAGAATTCAAATAATGACTTCAAACAATGAGTCTCAAATACTAGCCATCATGTACAAATTACTGATGGCTTCTTTCATGGTCCTTGCTCTTCCAGCATAATCAACAAACAGCCCTGTTAAAAGAGCTTAATCCAATACCAAGGTACTGAGGGTGTGACCCGGGAGTGCCCTATCCGACCGGCTAAATTGTCCAAATTTCCTGGCTGCATGTTGCTGTTGATTGTTCCATTGTTTTATTGTTTGTTTTATTTTCCTTGCAATATAACAATATGCATTCAATAACCAAACAATGAGATTCAAATCTTGCGCCTTAGCAGTCAAAACCGTTTGCCGTTCCGGGGTCAAACAACACGTGACAGAAACAGATTTCCCACTAACTTTATTCCTGTGGCCTGGATGACCACAGCGCCACCTACTGTACTAACAGCAAAAGGCAATGATCACCCTGCTTCCCCATAACTCTGCATTTGACCTTCACAGTTCCAGGAGAATATACCCTGATGTTGTTGGTAACTCCCTTCACTTCTAGTGCTGCCATCTCTAAATGCCAAGAAGGCTGCAACACAATATACACAATAATGTAAGAGAAAGCACCCTGTGGACTGCACTATCATGCATCCACTTTTGTCTATGAATGTGACAATAGGTTTTTTTTTCACAGCAGGAAGTGAATAATAAAGAATGATGACTAACTGCTTTGATTTCAGGGTCTTGGTACTGTCCATGTCACTGCTGAACTGTCATAGCCCACTGAACAGAGCCATCATTAATGTTGTCTGCTGTAAAAATGACAGATCATTTTGTCACTTATAAGATCAGAAATGTCAGTATTAACTATTTTAATTCAACATCTATTAAAAGTCTTAATGATGCGTGAAGTGAAATATCAGATAAACTGAATGAAATCAGAGATGCTGTTTGTAGACAACAGGAGTCTGCCATCACCTATTTGATCTGATCAACTAAAGGTGGAATGGGTTTGAATCCCCTCTCCTGTCTGTTAGATAAGAGCGCCCTCTAATGGTTTCATCCTTCAGCCTTCATTCTGTATTGTGTGTTAACAGTATAGTCATTCTGTTCTTTTAAGAATTTAAATGGAAGAGCACTTTGTTTTGATCGAGTGTTCACGGCTGAATCACCAACCACAGAAAAGCATATAAATTAAAGAGTGACAGATGGAACTTATAGCATGTGGTTAATTATAGTGGCTGTCAATCAGTGAGCAGTGGTAATCTCTATGTTTCAAGAAATGATGAGATTACTGCAAAGAAACATAAGACATCAGCTAACAATTAAATATGAAAACATGATTGATTGATCTGTGTCTTGACATGAACCTATAAATGACCTGAGCTTTGATAGACTGCTGTTGAAGACACTGAAACGCTGGCTTGAGCAGGTTGGAGCTGGTTGTAAGCTGCTGTAGACGCTGACCTACAGGACTGGGTTTCCATCTACTCAAGGTGTTTTTCTCTGAGCCCACTTTCTGGAACAGAATTTTTTTTACAACTGTGGTTTTTGGAAGTGGTGGGAAAAAGGCTGTGGTCCAGATTCACATTCTAACTAGTACAAGTAGTACGGTGCATATGGTCCTCATTTAAATACACCGAATCCAGACTGGCTGCCAGTACAATTCATTATTTAATTCTTGGCATTGTGCAGTCAGTGTTAAGGACTGCAGAATAAGCTAATGTTATGGAAATCGTTGTCTGTCAAGTTTCTGAGCTAACTGGCTATGCTGGGCTCTCTTTCTCCACCTACACCATCTCCATTCAGCTCTAACCAACAGTAGTTGAACCAACAGACTGGACTACTTTCTTCAATTCTTCAATACAATTTAATTGAAAAATTGTACTGTGAAGAATTGTGTTTGACAATCAACTTGATTTAAGTGATGCAGAAGTCAATCTATGAGGTTTATTGGTTTATTGCTCACTGGATCATAACTACCCTAATATATTAATAGAACAGGTACCCAGTAGGACCAGTCTCCGATGACTTATGTCAGCATGCCTGGAACGTCATCGAACCTTGACTGCAGAATCTTTGCAGGAGAATGAAAATAGACTCAAATGCAAGAGCTGGAGACTGAATGTCATTGAAACATTGATAACTCAAAAGAATCCGCAGTGCACAGTGCAGACGTGGAGACAACCAGAGCTGGGTTATGTGTGTTGGGAGGATGGCTGAGACGCACAAACAAAGAGTTGGCTGTGATGCTGTTACCACAATGGAAGCTGAACAGATGTTCAGAAGAATGAGACAGACAGACAAGACAGACAGACAAGACAGAAACACAACAAGGGGAAAATAAAAGGAAAACACTAAGAAGGCACTGCAAACCAACTTTTGATTGCTAAGAATAAAACATTCATTAGATGGCCTCAGTCAAATTATGATTGTTGCTATTGATTTGTTGTTTGTTCTAAACTTGTGAATAAACTATGCAACAACAAAAAAAAAAAGTTAAAAGAGTAAGGAGCTATAAAAAGCATCTCCTCTGACCTTCCTCAAGTCTCAGAGCAGCTGGAACCTGTCTCCATCTTGTGACACTTCAGCAGAAGGGGAAACATCACAACACCTGAGGTAAATACTAATTATATCATATCATACCATGAAGCATCAGATGAGAATTCTATTAAACAGTATTCTGGTATTTCACCTGAAGATGTGGATTCAAAATGAGACCTGCTGCAGGTGAAGAGTGTATGAACAGAGCTGATCATGGTCAGGTCAGTATCACTGTATAAACAGGCAGAGATTAGAGACAGGTACATAGAACACAGTCTACCTAGAACTACTTGTAAAGAATGATACACAGCAGAGTCATTGAACAGTAGCATTTTATTATTAATCAGTATTGATTTTTGATTAGAAAACACAAATGACAAAGGATTAAATAAATACCCTCTAAAAGAACAGAAACTTTAACTGATTAGCTGCTTAAAGGCTGCAAATATACATAAAGGTGAGAATATGTTGACTATTTACAGTTTACAGTGGGAGTTAAGTTGCAGCTAAACTGGTCACATCAGACAGAGGTGGAGGTTTCTAGTTGGAAGATGTGACTGTGACATGTACGCAACCGGGGCTTTAAGTGAGCTCTCTCAGCTGGTTGGCTGGAAGAACCTGGAGTGTGGTGATAGATCTTTAACAGCTGACCCGGTGCTTTGTTTATTGTGTACTAAACATACATTTAAACTGCAATATTTCTACAGTTAAAACACAGAGAGGAAAAAATCAGTTAAAAGGCCAACAGATGTACAAATCTACAGTTTTCTGTCATCGTACCTTTGAGGGAGCACGCAGAGAAACCATGTAACTGCAAAAGCTGTATCATTTTCAGAATGAGTGTGTACTATTCAAACCCCTCCTCAGACATTAAGAGAAGATTTCCTAAAGGACAAACAGTGATGGCTGCATACATTCAACAAAGTATCAGACACATTTTAGATCTCAGTGGAATGATTACTTTTTCTACATGGTCTGAAACTGGAAGTGCTTGGTATAAATGGTAACAGACGTAACCAAAACACATCAAAGTTTTTTATTAAATAAACTGTGACCTAAAATTGTTACAGATTTGCATTTGCTGAATCTGTCCAATGTCTGCAACAAAAACTAAGAAAAAAATGTTAATGACGTTTTTAAGAAACTGCATGTTTCATTTTTTAACTATACAAACTGTCCTTTTAAAAAGGTGCACGTGATAACTTTCAAGTCAAACATGATATGGAGTAAGAGGCTGGAGACATCCACACATGATTTATATCTACACACACTAAAGTGACTTCCTCTGTGCCGTTAAAGCAAACAGAGCTGATGCGGTGGGATGATGTGTGACAGTGATTGGCTGCTGTCAGGTGAAGACTTCACACCTTCCAGACACTTCTTTAATTTCTCACAAATTCAAATATTGCTGAGATGGAATTGTGTTTTGAAAGGGTTTCAAATGTGTTTCATTATTGTTCCTTAACCAAAGTCCACAAGTTCCAAAATAAGCAAGAAAGTTACCAGTAGAAACTACCTCAGAAGTAATAAGGGTTTCACCAGATAGCAGTGATTATCAGGAGCCTACAGAATGTGCAATATGTATAGGATTAAATTATGTCTATATGTACATAATATGTGTGGGTTTATGGCTTGCCAGTGGGAGGGACTATAGGAGGCACAGGGGCACTGACAGGAATAACTCCTGTGGCCAGCAGGATGATGATGAGGACGATAATGAGGACGATGACCACGATGACCACGATTAGTTTGACGTTTTTCCACCAGTAGGAGCGAGCCACTTTCTGAGACGTCTGCTTGAAGTGCTGAGCCTGAGCAGGAAGAGAGACGAGACGGTGAAGTGGATCATTTCTCCATTAAAGTACCAATGTGCACTGTGATAGTGGTTGTTTGGAGCAGTTCACTTATTTCAGATGTATTCAACTGCTGCTGAGAGTTACATGAGAAGATTGAGACCACTCTTGTGTTAGTACAGTAAATATAACTGTACTAACACAAGATAGGTATCAATCTTCTCATGTAACTCTCAGCAGCAGCTGGAAAACATTTTAATCAAGGAAATTAGAAGCTTCCTAGAAGATTACTTATTAGTTATTGCTCACTGGATCCTAGTTCTTACATTCCAGGGTACAGGTTCACCATTTGTTAGTCAGTCTAAAGAGTCATCACAAAACTTATTACAAGTGTGGAGAACAGACTTACAGGGACATTTAACAGAGGACGAATGGTCAAAAGTCTTCTAGCTCCAAACCGAACTCTAAACTATAACTACTAGACTAAAGACTAGACTATACATAACCCCAGCTAAGTTGCACCACTTCAAACATACTGATACTTGTGTCAAATGTTAAGATCTAAAAGAGACTTTATTTCATTGTATGTGGGAATGTCTGCTGATACTCCCATTCTGGAGGCAAGTGTTGGATCTGGTGAGGAAGTTCCCCTTAGCCCTAAATTGTGCTTATTAAACCTCAACCCAGACGGCTTTATAAGCTCTCACAGAATTATATCTCTATTGAATAATTGTTTTTTAGAAGCCAAGCGATGTATTGCTTGCTGGTGGAATTCAAACACACACTGTGTCACATCACAATGGTTTTGGAAAACATGGAGCATTTTCTACAATTTTCTTGAGAATAACAATATGAATGTAAATGGTTGGACTGATAACTGAACATGTTTTTCTTCTCTCTCTAAAGATACTTCTATGGACAGTACTGTGCTGCCTATACTGTATGGTCATGTGATAAATTAGAAGTGTGAGAGTACACTACTATTTTTCATGAGAGATATGAGAGTGAGAGATATGAATGATATGAGAGATATGAGTGAGAGATATGAGAGTGAGAGATATGAAAGATATGAGAGATATGAGTGATAGATATAAGAGATATGAGAGTGAGAGATATAAGAGATATGAGTGAGAGATATAAGAGATATGAGAGTGAGAGATATAAGAGATATGAGTGAGAGATATAAGAGATATGAGAGTGAGAGATATAAGAGATATGAGTGAGAGATGTGAGAGATATGAGAGTGAGAGATATGAGTGAGAGATGTGAGAGATATGAGAGTGAGAGATATAAGAGATATGAGTGAGAGATGTGAGAGATATGAGTGAGAGATGTGAGAGATATGAGAGTGAGAGATATGAAAGATATGAGAGATATGAGAGATATGAGAGTGAGAGATCTGGTCTCTTTATTTTCTCCAGAGCTGTAGATGCAATATGCAGTTTTGAAAACTACTTTGTCTATTTAAAATTCCTTTGAACTCATTCTGAATAGTTTCTGAACTGTCCGTGCTGTGTTTTAGTCCATACTGGATGGAGCCTTGGCCGGACATCTCCTCTGTCCCCCTCCCCTCGGAGAGAGCCCAGTGGCCTCCTCTGTGCCCAAACATGTACCACACATTTAATGTCTTTATGTTCGATGCAAAATGTAATTAAAATTAAAATCAGCAGGAGAGACTTTTATTTATTACTGGTTAGCTTCAGTATAATGTTATTAAAAAGAATAAATTCAGAGACTCTCTAAAACTCTAAAACTGTTGGTCTTACTTAAAAATTCACACATTTATTTGTATTCAGTGTTAAAAAATATTATATGGCTCTCAGGGAAATACATTTTAAAATATGTGGCTTTCATGGC
Organism: Protonibea diacanthus; assembly: GCA_028641955.1. Taxonomy (NCBI): domain Eukaryota; kingdom Metazoa; phylum Chordata; class Actinopteri; family Sciaenidae; genus Protonibea; species Protonibea diacanthus. The sequence goes on from CM053985.1 coordinate 643,702, forward strand.
TCTCTCAGCCAAAAAGATTCGTGACCCCTGTCATATGATAAGCCTTATTCATAGCAGACATTTGACATCAAGTTTGCAGAAAAAGCACAAGGTAGTTTTGTCATCAGTTCAACCTGTACTTTCTGCTTACATTCTGCTATGACAAAAGTTTTTAAAAACTGTCTACCGTGAATGGTCAATGGAGTGTTTGCAGTGAGGCACTGAACAGACACCCAGGGTCTGGGTTAATGAGTTCAATCACCAAACAAGCTGCAGCTGGAACTAAAAAGAGCTTCAATCAAAACTCCAAAGATGCACATCGTCCATCTCAACTCACTTTAACACATAAACAGAAAACATGAAACATAAAGTCAGGTCAGTGCTGTGACTGACCCCTGCTTGCAGGTCCTCTGACTTGTCCATGAGGTCATCCAGTCTCTCTCCTCGGGCCAGGATCCGGTCCACATTCTGTGTCATGATGTTTTTCACTCCATCTACCTGATCCTTCAAGGTCTGCACCTTGTCCTGTGGCTCAGGCTTTGCAGCGACTCCTCCATGCTCCTGATATACAGATAGATGAAAGGTTATTATAAGAAGAAGAATTATGATTTTTGCTGAGGGATATTAACTTTCTATTTGTCAGGGCTATAAACCACATGATGCTGAATGTTCCTGTTGTCCTGAGAGGAGTGTGTGACATCATATTGTAAATTCAGCATATGGAGTATATGAAGGGTTAATCATTAAGTCAGTTAATTCCACTTTCTTTGCATAGAGTGCCTCTAGTTGGCACATTCATAAGTTATTCATCAAAGTGATGGGCCTGTGCATGTTGCTTTTGATTCCTTTAATTCAACATAGTCCAAGGAGCTTGTGTTGTTTTTGATACAATGTTTTTAAAAAAGCATTTCCAGTCTTTTCCATCAAAGGAAGGTTAATGATCATATTTAGCTGGAATGCTTTGTTTTCCTGCATGAACAGTTCAAGTTTGTTTGAGACATTTTTAACATAAATAAGAGATGTTAGCTTGTTTTAACATCTTTACTTTGAAAGTTGGTGTTAATGGGTTTACTGGTTAGTCTTACTCAATGTGTGGAGACACCTGGATGATGTCTCCTGTGTTTGTGGGCTTCATGTTTAGTTTAAATGAAGTGGGCATTAAGTTGCACTGTGGGAAATGACTTAAGGTCGGTCAGGGTTATACTCACTTTGTTTAATACAGCCCCTGAACTTCATGGAAGTATGATACTAAATCACTGGCCCTGCGACACTGCCTGGCCTCTGCGAACATATGGTTTGCTCTGGTGGCTAAAACAATGTTATCTTTTCAATCGGCTCTACTGAGAAGCCTGCTGCATTTTTAAAACCAACCAGTAACCTCTATGGCTGTGAAGTGAAGCCAACACAGGACGTGGAAAAAGCTGCAGTTCTTCAAACAGCCACTTGAGGCTGGCTCCAGAAGTGAGTGAGTCTCCATAAGTCCCCATGTTCTGCTGTCCAACTTCACAGCAGAAATAAACATGTTTACAGCCTGGTACAAAAAACTGTTTTGATCTCTATAGATAATTTCTCTGTTCATGACAACTGTACAACATGACATGACAACTGGGTGAATTTATATACAACTCACCTGTTTACATTATATTAAGGCTTAAAGTTATGCAGGATTAAGAGCATGGACACTTTGATTGACAGGTCATTACAGATGGCTTGTTTAAGCCACCAGGTTTCATTCAGCCCGCCCCAAGTCTGTGCTGATTTTTAGATTAGCCAAGAGGTGGAAGAGGCAGGACTGCCAATCTGTCAGTGGCAAAAGGCACCACACTGACGTCATGTGTACAACGTCTATTCTTTATACTGTCAGTGTTACAGACAAGAATGTAGAAGACTGGTGGTGGCTTTGAGAGTACTTTCAGTCCTCCCTGCTGCATGTGACAGCTCTCTTTGTAAGTCTCTGGAAATGCCTGCTGCAGCAGGAAGAAGGAAGTTGTGATCTTACACAGTTCTAGGCGTAATTTCAGAGAAGAAATGTTCTATGCAGTGTTGTATGTGTGAGAGTCTGCATACAGTCCCATGAGTCAGCTCCAGACTATAGACAAAGCTGTCACTAGGAAACAGAGCAGGTTTTGCTGTGTCATCTGTTGTTACCTTCATGTCTTCCTATTCCTATTGCTCCATTATCTCAGTTTCCAGTGGATCTGTTGGTTTATGCAGGATCATCCAAATCACCACTTACAACATTTTTGTTGATTCTTGTGATCATGTACGCTGTGTGCTGTTCTTCTGTGTTTCATCGTACACATTTTTTGTTCTATATCTGCCCGTTCAAATCTTGTTTCAGCATTCATCAGATGCCTCACTGTACATCCTATTTCACTCTTCTGTTAGTTAGCTGCCATATAAACCAGGTTGTTTTAGTGCCAGTGGCTCTGTGAGGGCCTCTGAATGGTGGACAGCTATCAAGTATCAGGCATTCACAGAGAGGAGACATGGCCAGTACGAGACACTCCTGGACCGACAGCTACATTCATTCTTCTATTCAAATACTTACTAAACGTGTTTGCTCTGCCGTGTACGGAAAGTGACTCGAGTCTCCGAGTCAAACCTGTCAACTCAAACAAAAGCCTGACAGATAAGGCAGCTTGTAAATAATAAGCTGATACTTGGAATAAGGAAGTGCTCTCTGAAATGTGAATGCTGTTGGAACGTTAGACCACTGCTGTAAATGCAAAGCGTGGATTTCATTTGTCTTGGTAGGCCACATGGAGTCCTGCGTGCATTCAAATTTAGTCAAATGTGAAAATCATAATCTGTGAGTGCACAGGACGAGGTTTGAACATAAGACAGACAGGCTGTGAGATTTTCAGAGCACACCAATAAACGCAGACATAATACTGACAGTAATAAATGCTGTGTGCTCCAGGAAAACCAGCCTGTGGCTTTAGCACAGCTGAGTCAGGACAACTGCAGATGAAGGGTTTGCCTGGACGTTCAAACAGAATGAAGCCACAACATTTCAAAACCACACAAGTCTGTAACTGTAACTGTTCAGCAGAGGAAGCAACACATCGATGTCAAGAGCCTCCAACAAATACTAATTAGAGCCCATGAAGCCAGAGAACTGTCTCCGGCTGTGTTCACAGCACAGCGCTGACAGATTGTAGAAGACACAATGAACACAGGTTTGTGCTACCTCTGCTTAGTTTGATTTTGCAAGATCCCAGTCCTTCAAAGCAAGTCCAAACATATCAGCCAAATGTGGCAAAGTTAGCAACAGCAGAGTGCCATGACACAAGTGAAAGGTGACAGATGACCTTTAAATAACAATGCACGACTTCATCAGGTTAATGACAGCTTTCACAGCTACGATCATACAGAATGTTACAGTGTGTGTGTGTGTGTGTTAGCTTTCCATTTGAATGTTACCAAACAGAAGCTAGCAGGCTGTCAGCTGAAGCTGTAAAAGCTGAAATATTGCATTTTTATACTATTATTATTATTTTTATATCCCCTTTGGTAAATTCTGTTTTCTATCTTTTATGTGTCGAGTTAAGAAGATGAGAAATAAAGAAATGCACTGAGCAACAAGTGGCAGTTGGCCTCAAATGAAGGAGACATCTTTGAGTGGAGTTTGGCGTTTTCTGTCCGCGGCTCAAATAAAAAGCTAACAATAGATAAGAGAGAAAATAAATAAGTTATAAACTAATAAACAAGTTATAGTAGCGAGTCAAAGTGTCTACATTAGCTTCACTCGATGAAACGCGCTGTCTCCGTCAGACTACGTGTTTTCGGCACTTTGTGCAGTTAGGCCATTTTGTCACAAGACTCTCGCGCTTCTTTCTAAAGCTCTGAAAAGTTCATGTTCACTTATGTAACTATTTAACTCATATACACACGCAGTTCAGACACTTTTCAGTCAAATGTAACTTTTTCTAGCCGGAAATACACCTGTTGACCGTCGTGTATACGTCAGACAGACTGCTCAAGTTTCAGCCATTATCAACGAGATGTCCACTTTGTCTGTTTCACCTACCGGATCAAAGTCCATCCTTTAGCCCGATGGATCGACTTCCTGTCCAGCTGACGCAGTTATATTCAGTTTGTAGAAAACCTCTTTAAGAAGTTTGATGCTTCTCTCAAGAAAACGTTTCCTCCTTCGTTCAACTTCCTGGTTATTGTTTTTCCTTCAAACTGAATTCCTTCGACTGTCCGTAACACAACCACAACTTCCGCTCACACTTTCAAAATAAAGTACACTCCCCAACTTGAATCTTGAACCTGAATGGAGCTCGTGCAGATTAAACTGCTACTGTAAAGTAGAAGAGCCTTCAAAGAATATACATGAAGTCACAGCACTATTAAGATCCTGTTATAGCCATCTGTGGTCTACCTGGCATCGTTAGCATATAAAGGCTAAAATAGACTAATAAGCTACAGCACTGTTATTTAAGTGTATTGAGCATTCTTGGTAATCTGCCATGTGCAGCATAGTTGGGCTATGTCAGTTCTACAGTTGAGACAATTCAGTGCCATGGGAAAGGGCCGTTTGATGGCAAGTTAAAGAGGTGAGACGTGCCATGGAAGCTGCTCTTACTCATGCATGCACAAATTCATATTTTTTTCAAACACATTACGTGCTAAAACTGAATAATACATATTTTGTTTTATATTTTGTAATTATGAAGAAAAACATGTGCCTTGTTGCTTTTCCTCAACATGTATAGCCTACTGTATGTAACTGAGAATGGTTGACTCACTTGCTCACTCTTAAATTGAGGGTCATTCCATTTTCCCTGAAACAGCGGCCCTCCCACAATCTGTGAGAAACGGCAGATTATAGCCCATTTAGCTCTGTTGAGGTCATAGGCCATGATAGTGCCCAGAAAGCAGAAGATGAGGCTGGGTTCTTTCCACACCCACCCCCTTTATACACCCTTTTGTAAACTTTGTAAACTTCAGAATTTGACGGACTGATGACTAGTGCTGATCTAAGCTTGTTTCTTCAGTCACACACCACCAGCTCTGCCTCAACCCCTAGTTGGGCTGCCCGGACAGCTTTGAGCACCAGGGGAGTGTTAGTGTTTGTACCACAGACATTTTGGGCCACCAGGAAGAAGCGCTTGGTGAAATAAAAGGCTGAAAGACGGACTCCGAGCTGGGCTGACTGCTGTTGGACTAGTCAGTAATATTAGCTGGCTGTTGTGTCTTGTGTTGTTGGCTTTGTTGATGTTTATCTGTTAGCAAAGTTGTCGACCTGCTAGTTTTTGATAACACTGGGGAACAATTTGAAAAAAAAAATCAAATTTGAGTTAGATTTTTATGCTGATTAAAACTAAAATTGGCATGCATGATTCCAAAATTGCAGTCAGTTTTTTTCTAGCACGTCAAGTTTTTTCTCCACAGCTTACCCTCCAGATTCCACTGATTAGCTGTAGTAAGACTTGCCGGCTGATTACGATTGGACTCATCTACAGCTACGTGGTAACTTGTTTGTGCAGTCACAATTGAGACAGTGCAGCTCCCAATAGGTCAGTACTATCAATATCTGTACACAGAAAGCTAGCATAGTAGGAATTAAGAGGATTTGTACTGGCTTTTCTCTTAACCTTGTAACCATGGGCATACCGTTGTAAGTTCTATTTCGTTTTATGACGTATTTGTAGTCTTCAAAGGTTGTAACAATTCCATCTTAGTGTTTTATTTACATAGGTACATATTTCCTTTGTTCCAGGATGGCTGTGGCTCAGAGGTAGGACGGGTTGTCCACTAATCAGATGATCGGTAGTTCAATCCCCGGCTCCTCCAGTCTGCATGGTGAAGTGTCCTTGGGCAAGATACAGAACCCCAAATTGCTCCCGAAAGCTGCGCCATCAGTGTGTGAATGTGTGTGAATGGTTAGCTCCTCAAACTGATGAGCGCTTGGCAGCCATTGCATTAGTGTATGAATGTGTGTGAATGAGATATGTACTGTAAAGCGCTTTGAGTGGTCAGAAGACTAGAAAGGAGATATAAGTACAGTCCATTTACAATTCCAGATCATCTTGTTCCAAATGCCTAAATAACCCTATTGCTATATTTGTGGTAGTTTCACCATTCCAAGTCAGAGGGCAAACATCAGTTACAAACAAGCATATTTTGATATTTAATTTTAAAACTTTATTAATCACATTACATTATATTATTCTTCCGCATTTAACCCATCCAGTTGGCACCTGTCAGAACGCACATGCTCAGGATCACACGCAGATAGCGGCAGATGCCTAATACTCACAGTAGCGATTGGGCAGCGATTCGATGCGCCCGGGGAGCAGATGTTGGGGTTACAGTGCCTTGCTCAAGGGCACCTTGGCCATGGCAAGGAGGTGGACTGACACCCCACCAGCTGTCAGTTCACCTTTCCAATCTTCAAGCAGTGACTGCCTGGAGACACTGTTGTCTGGTTATCATTTTGGAAGCCTGGTCAACAGTCAACGTTGATAGGCTGGCACCTGCTTTCCTCAAGCAAAGCCAAACTACTAATACTGTCTATGACCTCAAGGCCCACACCTGACCCTGTGTAACCTAAGGATAGAAAGTTCTATAACATGCAGTTTTGTGGTATATTAGTTTCTTTAAAATATTAAAACATTTTGACTGACAAGTGTAAATGTGAAATTATCTCTATAAAATTAAAACTAGTTCACTCTGAACACATTACTTCATTATACTAGGTTATGCCTGTCCACAATGCCATCAGTGGTTCAGTGTTTCTAAGGCCAATCATCACATGGCATGTAGTGTGAGTAGTGTTCTCCAAACTCATGTTGTAATCTTCCAACAGTTAAGCTGCAGTGCAGCTTGGTATCCACCCATCACAGGAAACTAGTATTGAGAACTCTATTATCTCAACATTAGCAGCAATGTTTCATGTTACAGATCGCTTTCCATTAGATAAAGAAGTTATTATTGGTGTAGAAAATGATCCACATTAGCAAAAGATAGTGGTAAGAATTTGGGATTACAATTAGTGACTGACTGATTTCATATAAATCGATGAGTGACATAACTCTTAACATAAAACTCTTGGTGTCTTTCTCAGCTCAGCTGACGTCATAAAAAGTCCCACCCAACCAGCAGCATCAAGCCTGATCAACCGGTTTCACCTCTATCTAGAAAGGCGGTGGTGAGGCCTAAATACCGCTCATTACCTGCTGTCATGTCAGACACCGCTGCAGGCTGCTCTGAATAACAAGCAGCCGAAAATAACCCAAGTCATTATGTCAGTTTTGGAAAACTATTTCCCTAGCAGGCATTAGCATGTGTGCTAAAAATACTATTAGTTCATCTCATTCTTAGATATATGAAATCATTTTAAAAAAGGCTTAATATTTTCTTTTTTAAAAAAAGGTTTTATTTCTTTTGACAACATACATTTTTTGTGTGGTGGTTGAGCAGTTAAATTATCTACACACAGGATGAGCAAAGGTACAGAATAAAAAGGAACAGGTCCTGATTACAAACTGTTTTTACTAAAAAACACCAAAGCAGAGATAGAAGACAAGAATAAGAGAGGACAGCAAAAAAGAATAAAAATGACTCCTCAGACAACATCCCATCATTCATTTCACCTCAGTGGCCTTGTCTGATGATGATATCCGACATGTCATCAACCTTCACCAGCTCCAAATTCTGTTAAAAACAAAACAGATTGTATGTCTCACACACAATAAATACACATGAACACTAACACTAAGCCCTTTTCAGTGTTACTCTAGTCCAAGTATTACAAAGACTGACCGCACTCTTTCTTCTCTTAGAAAAGTTCATACAGTGATGTGGATAGGTCTTCAATGTAGTGAGTACAGGGACCCACGGGTCGTTTTTGGAGTGTTAAACCTGTGTTTGACGTTATGTGGTTATATTCTTATAAACTGAATTAGAATGTTGCAGAACATTTGGACATGATCTGTTTTATCAAGACAAACGGTGAGTCTTCTGGACACGTCCAGAGTGAGTTTGATGCATCTTTCATGATTTGAAACATCAGAGATACCGGACACAGCATCAACAGCAACATCTCTGCTTTAAACTCCATCATCAATAATTTTGTTTTCACTAACCAACAGAAAAATGCAGTTTCTTTTTTTGCATAATATACAGAACTCACCTTTTCATTGGCAAGATGAAGGAGAGCAACAAATGCCAGAGGCACTGAAAGGTTCTGAGCCATCGCGTTTGGCAACCTGGACCACCGCAAAGAGGTAAAGAAGAAGAGAGACATTCCTTTATTCATGCTGTTCAAACCCATCACCTTAAGGAAGTAATAAGCTTTAGTTCTGCTGTTAGCTGGTTAACAGCAGGATCCAAATGATGCATATCTGCCACCCACACGAACGTGTGAACACACAAAAGTATACTAGATGTCTTCATGGGTTATTTTTTCTCTTTAATACTGTGACATAGCAGGAGGTCTGCTGGTACCTTTGAAGCAGTGTCTTTGTGGTCTCACTGAAGGCTTTGTCCCCACACACCTCTGATTTCTCCACAGTCGACACTTCCTGTAATAAACATTAAAAAATAATAATAATTAAAATAGAGGCACTGTCATCGTCACTCTACCCACCAAATGTGAACAATGAACTGAGACTAGAGTTTCAAACCCAGTATATGCCTGCAGAAACAAAACAGGAGCTCGTACAGTGTCAGTATCATTCACCTCTGTGGGTTTTTCTGGGCTTTCGGTCAGAAGAGTCCACATGTTGTTTTTGAGTCTCTTCATGTCCATTTTCTTTGCCGTCCTTGCGTAGTTGATCTCGATCTTGTTGACCTAGTACAAGTACAAGTTTGTGAACTGTTCAGTCTTGAAAATATTATTACAGAAGTTTTTGATGCTAAGTCTCAAAAGCCAAGAGGCCTGTGTTACTCACCCTGTGTGGTTCAGGTACTAGATCATCCTCCCCATAGGTGGAGATGCCCTCTAGATCTTGTGAGGCTGAAGGTATGTTGTCACCTGAAGGCTGGGTATTGTCTAAACCTGCAAATCCTTCAACATCATCATCACTGTCACCGCCCTGGAGAGGAAGATGGAATGTGAGATGTGGTTTCCAGTCTGTTTCCTCATCATCCTCATCTACTATACATAATATAAATACAGCATGCAAAAAAGAAGGTGGAGTACAGACCTGAAGACCTGGACAGAAGTTGGCTGTGTCATTGGCATTGTTGTAGTCGTAGTCTCCGATCCCTTCGCCAAGCTCCCCAGACAGCCTCTTCTGACCTTCTTGACTCAACTAGAGTAAACGCAGTAGACACAGATCATCCCTATTTACTGATACTCAAATATTTATACATTATAGCATCTCAATTTAGTAAAAAGGTCTTACCTACTGTATATAAAAAGCCAGTGATTGATTTACATTTTTCTGATGTTCATATGGATTCAATTCATAAAGATGTAATTCAGCCAACATCTGACTCAGAGGATGCTAGAGGAGATGCTACAGTCTAACCCAGGGGTTGGCAACCTATGGCTTTGGAGCAGGCTCTTTTGATGACTGCATCTGGCAGGGGTGAAAGTAAGCTAGTACAGTCCGGTACTGCGTACCACTAAAACATTCAGTGGCGGTACGCAGTACCGGGAAGATGGGAGAGTGGCTGCCTGCTATAAAGCCTCATTCAGAACCAGTCACGGCCGCACTCTGGGTCAGAAAATAGATCCACTAGCAATATGCAGTTTTGAAAACTACTTTGTCTGTTTAAAATTCCTTTGAACTCATTCTGAATAGTTTCTGAACTGTCCGTGCTGTGTTTTAGTCCATGCTGGATGGAGCCTTGGCCGGACATCTCCTCTGTCCCCCTCCCCTCGGTGTACAGCTCGGAGGAGAAACTGCTGATGAGCTAACGACCGGAGAGTTCACTCAGCAGTACATGAGTGCGCATGCGCATAAACACAGCGGTTGCTATGGTGACCGGTGCATGATCAGGACCATGCAGCACCAGAAGTTGCATTAATGTTTAGAAGTATTTTATTTATTGTTGTTAGCTTCAGTATAACAACGTTATTAAAAAGAATAAATTCAGAGACTCTCTAAAACTCTAAAACTGTTGGTCTTACTTAAAAATGAACACATTTATTTGTATTCAGTGTTAAAAAATATTATATGGCTCTCAGGGAAATACATTTTAAAATATGTGGCTTTCATGGCTCTCTCAGCCAAAAAGGTTCCTGACCCCTGGACTAACATGTCTGTAACTGTAGCTCCAGGAAATAAAATAAAACACTGTTGTTTTAATTTATTTCACTGCTCAGTGTTGGCCACACACACACTGTGAATTTTCCTGTGTAATGATGACCATGATGGCATGTTAATGTCTATATTACTGTTAGTTTATGAAGGTTATGAATTCTAAATTACCTTTTTGTTGTTGTTTTTGTGTGATTTTGGCTTCTAATGTTGTATGATAAGAAAATCACAAGATTTTGTGAAATTATTTCAATGTATGTGTTTTTTCGACATTTGTACAGCAGTTAAGAATGTTGCAATAGTATTGTTAACCGTGGTAATTTGGTCACTATAAATGAGACGTCAAATTTTCTATATCATTACATCCCTAATCCGAATCAATCTGGTTTCAAGAGTGGGCACTCGACTGAAACTGCTCTGTTGTGTGTGACAGGAGCCTTAAAAGAAGCAAGAGCAGCAACACAGTTGTCTGTCCTTATTCTTCTTGACTTATCAGCTGCCTTTGACACAGTTAACCATCGCATCCTCCTCTCTGTTCTCTCAAACATGGCCATCTCTGGCTCAGTTCTTTCTTAGTTTGGGTCCTACCTGTATCCTGGCTTGGACAGTTGTCCACTTTGCATCACCTCACCACATGAGGTCCCCCAGGGCTCAGTGCTCGGGCCCCTACTATTCGCTATCTACACCACCTCCCTGGGTCTAATGATCCGCTCACATGGCTTTTCCTATCACTACTATGCAGATGATACTCAGCTCTATCTGTCATTTCCTCCCGATGACCCCTCAGTCGCTGCATGGGTCTCCGATTGCCTCATGGATGTGGACAAATCACCTCCAGCTGAACCTCTCAAAAACTGAACTGCTTGTCCTCCAAGCTCTACAATACACCATGACATCAACATCAAAATTGATTCTCTATGTCTTGCCACCCCACCAGGGTGGTGAGAAACTTCGGGGTTATGATTGATGACCAACTAACCTTTTCCAATCATGTTGCTTTGCACTTTACAACATCAGAAAAATGAGTGGCTACCTGTAGCAGCTGGCATTAAATACAAATCGCTAATGCTCGCCTACAAAGTTGTTTCCGGTACTGCATCTACCTACTTGAGCGCACATGTACAGGCATAAGCTACCTGATGACCATTGCACTCCTCCAATGAATGACACCTGGTTCTGCCACCTGCTCGTTCAAGGCAATCCAAACTCTTATGTCTGTTGTTCCCCGTTGGTGGACTGCACTACCAGTTCCTACCAGAGCAGGGCGTCCCCCTCTACCTATAAAAATCTCCTGGAGTTTTTCAAAGAGGACCTCCTCTCATAGCACTACTCCACTCCTTAAGAACTGTCACACATTTATTGCTTGCACTATATCTTGATTGTTCCCTTCTCTGCAAGCCGCTTTGGATAAAAGCGTCTGCTAAATGACTAAAAGTAAATGTAGATGATCAACCAATCAGAGCAAGAAACGTGAGCAAGTAATTAAACCTATAAATGCAGAGTGAAGTACAGCAAACATCTTTCTGTTGTTTCTTCTTTTAGAGAAAATATACTGTCTCACTGACATGAGAGTGGACTGAACAGGAACAGTTTCATATCAATGGCAGCAATCTTGGTTGTTTCCGAAAATGCCTCAGTAGCCAATGGGGTTGCACTCATGTGTATAGTCATATTTATCTAAACCATGTTAGAATAATGATTGTAAATAGCCCAACCGGATTGGGTAGGAATGTGTGTGGTTCAGGCTAATCAGCTGACAAGACTCACCGAGCTGGAGGGTTTGAGGCTGAGCTGGGAGAGCGTCTCTGGGGGAAACTGGAAGTCTGCTGGTAGAGTAGTTTTCCTATTGCTGGCACTGAGGGCAGACTTGCTGTTGGTAGTAGCAGCCTATGATGGGAAAACAGACAAGTCCATACTGACAGCGATATCACTTATTTGCAGATTTCGTACAGATATAGATGTAGTACTGATACAGACTATAGTACAGACTGTACTTGTATTGTCCACAGTCCAGTTCACAAGCAAAACACACACAATTTACAGTACATACTGTTCCTTACCTACTCTGAACAAGCTCCAAAAGTTCTGCAGTCCTGTGGTCATTCATGCAAACACTATTACAAATTCCAGGAACAATTCCACTATGTTATTATGTTTATTATTAAGTAAATAATAGTTAAACTAACAACATAACTAAAACTACATTTCCTGAATGTCAGAGTAAGAGGAAGAGATATGTGACTAACACCTGCTCCATCAAAGATAACTCCCAGAGTGTTGAATGCTGTGTTCCTAGGGCAACTACACCAAAAAGTGCCATGTTCTATAGCCTTCGGGCCACATTTTTATAATGGCAACATGTTGAGACAGACCACCTCTGTTGTTAGGTGTCAAAGCCTGGGCCCTTGTCTTCCCATACAGATAGCTGTGGCACAAGCAGTCTTGTCCCTTGTGTCCAGAGATTTCTTCTGATTCTCTGAACCTTCTGATCGTATTTTAATTTTACATTGAGAAACACTATTCTTAAATTGTTGAGTAGTGAACCCCTCCCCTCTTTACTTCATAAACACTCTGCCTCTCTCAGTTTCAACATTGGATAAGTCATCTTTGTGCCATTTTCAGTTAAATACGGTGTTTTAATGTTTTCACATCATCACATTTTGATTCCATTTCCATTTTATACAGTGTAACAACTTCTTTGAAAACAGGGCTGCACTTTGACACTTGAACTGTTGGCCAAGCAAATAGTCCTTAATGGCTCACTGTTTTTCATATTTCCATATACCAACCTATCCCTATAGTACTAAGCTGTGGATCTGTTGTGTTTGGAATGACAAAAGCAGAAAGGATTCTTACTCTTGTGATGCGGAAGTAAGTGTCAAAATTGACGTCATCATTGAAGTCAATTTCAAAGGTTTTCTTGGGCTTCCTTTTACGTGTCTCCTTGTCAGGCAAATGGTCCACTATAGATGAGCACATAAAAACAGACCAACAAGACAGATAATTGTTACGCTGTGCACATTTAGCAAGAGAGTAATTTCAGCTGCTAGAGACAAATTTATCTTTATTTCTCCAAACATGAACTAAAAACGTGTACATGCTGTCAGTATAACACAGCATTCACTGCATATAATGGCCATAATGAGATGGCTGGAAACTAGAACCATCTTGGCAAGCTCCATGTGAAGACAGCACAAAGAGAGGCCATTTATCCAAATAGATTGATAAATAAAAAGCAACTTGTCTTGTTCTTATTAGGAGTTAAGCCATAAAGTTCACTCACACTTGTGCTTTGGCTTGAACTGCCAGTAGCCAGGTCCAGCCCATGTGGCCATAGTTCTGGGGCTGAAGTATGAATACTCTCTGGGCTGAGAGGACAGCTGCAGACACATGGTGGCAACATCTGCCTCTCCAATTGGAATCACATCTCTGTGCCACCAAACACACCAGCATGAGAAACCATTCAACAACAAACACTAATTAATCTTCTCTTAATGGAGGCTGAAAAGGTTTTGCACAGTCCCCCTCAGACTTTAAAATCTGATGAAGTAAAAACAGAAAAATCAGTTCATCAGAAGGCAAACATTGCAAACACGGTTGCACCTTGCAATCCATAATCTTACCTTCCTTTGCCAGAGCCAGAGGCTTCACAACCCTCCTTGTGCTCTTTGGTCCCCTCCTCATAGTCACCCTGTCCACCCTCATAGTCAGCGTCAAATTCAGGGCAATCATCTTCTTCAGGCTCGGGCTCAGCATTCACGTCAAACACGTGTTCACCCTGCTTCATCTTCTCCAGGAGCTGATTCATGGTCTGAAAGAAGATGTGTAGTCAGACAGACGGCACACTGGGATCTGACTCGTATAGTTGTATAAGACCATCTGAGAATATTGATAATGGCAAAATGTCCAACAATTCTCCTTTTCCACAAAACACACTGAAATGCTAGCATGTGACAGATTTTCCTTCCCTGCTATTCCAGACAATATGATCTCGGACATGATGATCATGATATTATAGAAGCACTTGTTACAAGTAGCAATGATAAGAGAATATGATGATATGAGATATAATGGAGGATCAGACATATGGTTAGCATTTCTTTCTACCTTAGAGAGGGTAAACTCAAGAGGAAGTGCCATTTCTATTGCCACTTCATCTAACAAATATGAAATAATCTTTTCAGAACAATTTATAATACTAATATTTATTAGGTTTGGTTTATATGCTTGACCTGCTCAGGGTTCCAGCTAGTAAAGGAGAAGTCCTGCAGAGAGGGGCAGATGGAGCTTTTCTCCTGGGAACGTTGAAGTCCAGCTGGCAGAAACACAGCACAGAAAGATGGAGTTTAGTATTCAGTATTCAATACTACTGAGGAGCAGCTCAAAACGTGAGATACAATTAATTGGCATTTAGGTTCACACAAACACTTAACAGCTACCAAAAGATTTATATAAATTACAGAAATACATTTTTCGCCTTTGTAAATATTTCATACCCATGAATGGGGATACAGGGACCCCCTGTGGAGGAGGGGGCGAGTAAGAAGGTCTGGACTGAAGGAGGGTCATGTAGGAAGGAAAAAGTAGTTCACAGCGACTGTTTTCACTGAAGAGAACGGACAGGAAGACGCCAGCTGTGCTGCTCTCATCAAAAGATGAGGCCATCCGCTGAAACATGGGGTCCACCTGGGAGGGCAAGAAGAACTATTGCTCATGTTCACAGCACTAGAATAGAAGTGAGGTCAAATGAATAATAAAAAAAAACCTGTGCACTGAAACAGGCTTGAGAGGAGTGAGAGAAGTGCCATTCATTCATATTGATGTTTTTTTGGTTATTTGAAGATTGGCTGGGTATGAAAGTACTAATGAAGACCAGAGATTCAAATATTCTGCAGAAGCAGAGAACAAATGACCCTAGGGGCAATAAAGATTTAATTCATTCAAAAATCCATCAATGCTACTTCGGATTATTGCCCCATATCTAATAACTGATTACAAATGATGGTTGTTGAACTCCTGCTCTCTGTCTCTCTCTCTCTGTGTATCTAAACCTGTCAGAAAATGCAGACAACATAACTTTGATATTTATAAATGTCCACTACTCAGACTATTTCATTAGTGATCCAAATGGAAAGTTCTTCCTTGTTTTATGAAGTTGAAGTAGTAAGGGTACAGCACAGCAGGGTCTATGTTTTGGGGGTTAGCAGTAGGGTGCTAACAGGTTCAGCACTGGAAACATCTGGAGTAGAACACCTGACATTTTCTGCTCCACGGATTCCCAGGGAAATATATTCCTGGCTGCTCTGATTGAGACACAGGTTTAGTTCCTCAAAGGGTTTGTGTGGATAGAGTAGCTATTATTCAATCAAGTTGGGTTATTCATTATATTTCAGGGTTTATTATTTGTTCTGTAAAGATAACACCATACCTCACACTTTCTCTCAGACTCCGCACTATTGATGTTGCTCAGGTTCTGCTCCACAGTCCTCTTAGGAGGCCTCTTCTTCTTCGGCTGCTTAGCGGTCACTTCACCTCCAGCAACTTCCTCTCTGTCCTCCTCTTTCGGTCCATGGTCTGTACATCCTCAAAAGAGAAGAAAGGAAATAAGGAAACATGCAGGCAGACCACTCTAAAGAAAGGATAAAAGTAAATAGGCTGTCACCCTCTCCAGGTTTGGTCTCTGCACCCAGGCCACCGAGCACCCTGTAGGCATCAGCATGAACAGCATCCACCCTCACAGCATAAATTTTTGTACTAGCATCCAGAGTGCCAGCTGCCACCTTCAGGACACAGACATGGTATCAATGCAAAGATCATACAAACTGCTCGTGAAAAAAATCCAACAATAATTCTTTACTGGTGCAGTTACCTCGAATAAAACTTAAATCTGAAATAATTAAAACAATCTCCTGAGAACTTTGTGTGTGTGCAGCTTTAATGAAGTTATCTCTAACTCAGGATGTTGCAGACTTTATCACAATAATTTCTCCTCAGATAAAACACTACCATTACCAGTTTATTTAAGACTTAAACGCTCTGCTTCACTTAAATGTCAAATTTCAATATTTAATTATTATTAGTTAAAATTTCAAGATCTGCAGGCACTGTAACCAACCAAGCCTTCTATTTGGGTCAAGTTGAGTAAATCAGGAATAAATATAAAGTTTGTCTTCACACACTTCAAACATGTGATTATACAAATTAAAATGTTAAAATGGGAAATTCAAACTTCAGCAGATAAATTGTGATACATTTTATTCATCTTAATTCAATACATCTTAAAATTAATAATAGATTAAAAAAAAAAAAAACTCAAACCTTGAAGTTTGTGAGCTCAGAATCCTTCTGTTTGAGAATGTCAGCCATGTAATCAATCAGATGTAGACCAAAAGCATTTTTGGTGGTGATTTTCTGCCAAAAAGAAAAACATTATTAATACATCAGTACAGCTTTCCTTATAGCTTTTACTATTTTAATATATCCTAAACACACGGAAATGTAAAAGACAAAGAGAAAAACATTTTTCTACTGTAATTCATGTACATTACATAGTATGGAAAACACTGAATGACTTCTCTGTGATCCAGACACTATATGAAGTACATACAGTACCAGTCAAAAGTTTGGAGACCTCTTCTCACTCCCTGGTATTTAATTTACAACATTGTAGATGAACAGTGTAGACACCAATGTAGAAAGTAATTTAAAAAATGAATGAAAAGGTGTGTCCAAACTTTTGACTGGTACGGAGTATTGGGATGCACACATGGTATACGTACATTCTCAGTGGAGAGTTTTATGCAGGTGGAGTAGTGCTCTGAGATCTGTGCGTTTGACAACTTGGGCACAGCAGCAGGAGTTCCTGCAGCACTGCATACAAATGAGATTAGATTTACATTAGCCTTCTGATTTAAAATGTTGGAAATCAAAGTGGATTCAAATCTAGAAAATCATAAACAAAATTCGAAACAGTCAAAAATGAGGCATGCCAAAACTTTATCTCAGCAGCTTACCTATGAGATGCAGAGTCATTGAAGGAGGAGTCATTGGCAGCTTGAAGGTCGATGACTCTTGATCTTCGGCGCTGACGTCGTTCCTGCTCATCATCGTTGCCAGGGAAGGCTGCCAGCAGAGGGGTGCTGCAGGCGGCAGGGGACAGACCCTTGTTCTTTAAGGAGGATGATGTCCATCCTGCGCGTACCCGGGAGACAGGTGTGGAAGCTGCACTCATCTCAGCTGGAGACAAAATGCAAACATGGAGGCTACATGTTAAAGCCTAAATCTGTGTATGTACATTGAAATCAACATAAAACTGGAGTCACATTACTTGTATGTGTGCACATAAGCAAGTGTTGGTGGTGAAATACAGTAAACTCATGAGAAGAATCGTGATATGTAAATATGGCTTTAAATCAAAGAATAAAGTTAACATGAGTGTTACATTTAGGTTCTTTTTCCTCACATTAAAGTCACTTTAACTGGTTGATGGAGACATTTTAGTGAATAAGACTTTAACCATAGATAAATATAAAACAGAATTATACTGCGTTGCAAACCCTGTATTAAGTATTACAGTACAAAAACATGGTGTTGATGTTCAGACTTCATTGTTTCAAAGAGGTTGAGACAAAGGGCAAAAAAAGACTGAGAAAGCTGTTCAGACTCTATCATGCACAGACTTCTCTGGGATGGACTGACTAAAGCGTGTACCGTGGTCCAACCATGGTCCACAGTTTAGATCGGGGCTTGTGTTTACGTAAGTTCACGTTCTTTTGGAATCAAAGTTGTAGAACGACACTCAGACAAAGAGACCGCAGATGCATCATGAGGTTGACTTTAAGTAGCTAAAGAAAAACTAAAGCTAAAGCTGTGTACATATTGACACGTTATTTTAATACCGTGACAATAAAAAAACAAACACTCCTGGACCTCAGTGAGCCGACACAAACTAACTTTAGCATAACAACATTAGCTTCGGTTAGCGTTAGCTAACACGAACATGTTTTCACTGTTATTGTCGGCTGCCTGGCTTGCTTACAAAGGGCAGCTGTACAGGGTGTGTTCCTCAGTGGACTCAACGTACCTGTGCAGTGTTTGGAATCCGGAGCGGCTTTCTTCAGGCTGCTGAGAACTTCTAATGTAACGGACAGAGCAGAGACGCTGCGCTCTTTCTTCCTGCTCGATGTTTGAATTTTTGCGCCGAACGGTTTACGTATCACAAATACGTCATGACGTTAAACCACGCCCACCGCGAGGGACCGCGAGCTTTACTGAACTAAATACCATTTAAAACCTCATTATTATTATTATTATTATTATTATTATTATTATTTTTTTATTTTATTTTTTTTTTATTATTCGTTCATTCATTCATTCATTTAGTGCTTAATGTCACTCCAATGTTCACATTTACTGACATGCAAGATTACCTTTTTACACGTAGCACGTGACATTTAGAGGAATGGCTTATGTCATCATTGTTTTCTTTAACATTACACAGCTACAGTCCCTTCCTTCGTTCCTGTGGCTTCCTCATTCCATAAATCCATATTTCATCCATTAAAATGGAGAGTAGAAATCTGCAGTTCTCATAATTGAGTATGATGATGTCTCTTTAAACGGGTCTCTTAAGGAATATTATACAAATTAGGAAGTATAGATAATTACTTAAAAAAGGTACAGTAATTAAAATGACATTACAAAACTCTTGTTAATTAGGTAGAAAATGTGATGAAATGGAGGTGGATTTAACCTATTTGCTTCTATTGGACAAATGTAGTTGACAACGATGAAAGAGCAATGACTACTCACTAGATGGCAGTAAAAAGTTACAATGCATGATGCAGACTGCAGCACTGCTGTGGCATTGGAGTAAACACACATTTCCCCTCATATGCTGTGAATTAAAAATGAGATCCTCTGGACAAACTGACTGATTTATCCTAGGTGCTCTCTGAGTCTCTGAGGTGTGGCCTTGTTTCACTCAACAGAGACCAGCAGTATTCAAGCTGTGAGCCTGGAGGATGGCAGCTAAACTGCTGATACAGATTGATTTTACTATATATTTTCAAAAATCTATTAGACCTTCTTTTTTCCGGATTTTCCATGTCTCTTTGGATCTATATGATCTACATTGCTCTATGAACTGCACATCTTTATAAAAGGGAACTTCTTGCTGTTGTCTCAGCCTTCATAGAACTGTAAAACAATTAACATAAAGTCTCTAATTCATGTGATAGTCTCAAGTCTCAGATTTTGACTTCAAAATGACCAAATCATCATCACCCAATACAGACTGTAGCCTTCCTTTATTTTAATCTGACTTTAACACCACAGAGCAAGACGCTCATGCAAGCTCTTTACTGGCCCTCTGTGCTGAAAGTTAATGTATGACAATGAACAAACCCAAACATCATTTATTTTCTGACACCACTGTAAGCTATATAGTATATACATCCTGACAAACATGAATAGGACCAAATGCCTTTTCTAGTATGCAGTTATTTCATTTATTTTAATCCATGCTCCATTACTCTCCTGCTGGAAGACTGTTGTAGTATAACACAGGCACATTCACTGTCTGCACACGAAAGAGAAGTACTTCAGACTGATATAAGACATGACATAACTGACAAGACTATGTGTGTGTTTCACATCAACATGCAGTAGTGCCTAACTAATAGCTTCAGCTTGTTTGGCCATTTGATTGATTTCACTTACTTACTGATTTGAGATGATGAGCATTATTAAATGACTCGATCTGCCTTTGCCTTCTCTGCCTCTCTGTAATTAAAATTCTTTTTTATTTCATAGTTGTCTGTTCATCTGGATGGACACATTCTTATGGATGGCAGTGGAAATACAAACAAGCAGTCCGATGGAATAGCAGGATGGCAAAACAAAACGCACATGGAGATATGTTGCTTTGGTGACGTTGATTGTTCACAACAACAAAAAGTTAGTCAGATGACAGCCCACCATCCCGCTTTCCATCGGTCCATCTCAAATAAGCTCGGTCCAGAGAAGTCTGGAGTGTTTCTGGATGTGATCATGGGCATCCAATGTTGGTTTTCAGCCCTAAACCTCACATGCAGACATTTCTTCAAAAGAAGCAGTAGTTGAACAGCACTGATGCTTTGGTAACAATACCTCACACAATACATTTAATACTCTACTTGATCAAGCAAGTGAGACACTCCTATCAACAGTTTGAAGCAGATAGTCGTGGTGGTAAAGTGCCAAGAAACACTGCAAAATCCTGTAGAAAAGCAATTTCCCAACCAAAGTCAAAAGAGTCAGCAGAAGAATTGAAAGACAGTTATCAGGCAAAGATGGATGTAGACAAGGATGGATGTTTTTTATATATAATAAAAACATATCAGTGTGAAAACAATGTGACCATGTGAACGGGAGTTGTGAACTTGTGGTGAACCAACAGAGAATTATCACCTAAATCTGCAGCTCTTCTCAGGTTTATGAAGCTTTGTTTAGCTGTCCAGCCTGCAACTTTTTTCATTCACTTCTGTCATGTGATGATGATATAATGTGATATGATATATCACCTTTCAAGTTATGATCTGTCAATGTTGTTTTTAAGAGGCCAAAGCAATCTTCAAAAAATGGATTGGCTTCACCTCATCTGTGTCCCTTGAAGAAGACAGGGCATCTGTAACATATTGTATTTATAGGAGACTGTACTGATGCCTCTGGGAAAGTGTGTGCTTCTATGAGATGCCAAAATCCTGAACTCCACTGTGGATGTGCTTTCATTTAGTCACATTTTTACCTGAAACAGCTGCAGCTAATCCAATAACTAGCTGAGGAAGGTTGATGTTGGACACACTGAGATGGGCTTACCTAATGTCCAACCCAATTCTGCCTTATGGACTCTCACAGCAGCTTTTCATGACAGCCATACAGTTAGAATGAATGTTAAAACTCTTTACACTTGGCCAGTACTGCTTGGGATACAGATATCCTTTGTGTTTTCTTCTTCTTTTTGACATGCTACATATGTAAACACTACCATCATGGCATGTGCTTTGCCGTCATCCAGAGAATACGGGCTTGTTTTATAGTCACTCTGAGAATGAGGTATGGAAAATGCCTCAAGCGTAAAATAAAATAAAGGAAAATTACATGTCATGTAAAGGTCTTCCCTCAGTGTAGTACAGAGGGAAGACTTAGTTCCCAAGCAACAGATCAAGATGAATAAAGGCCATTCCATTCCTGTGAGTGTGTGGGACAGGCTAGTGATGAAGCACCTATAATTTCCCATAAGAGGGGGGAAGAGGGGACAAAGAGGAGCTCTATACCACCGCCATCTTAGACTTAATGATGCAGAGAGAGATAGAGATCAGTATAACAAGTCTGCATGCAGCCTCTTACCACAGGAAGCTGTTAAAAACTTGTTCAGGACCACTATACTATTCATCTTCCAGCCCTGCCAACCCTGCAGTGTGGCCCTTTTAATTAAAAGCACATCACTAAATGACTGATTAAGACAAGCATGCATTAAATTGTACAGGTGTTACTGTCTCCCAGCATGATCTTTCCTGACATGAGTGTGGTGTGCTAATCTTCTGGCCACTGTGGAAATCAGACAGTGGTATTTTCCAGCAGATAGGATTAGGAATGTGAAGCAAAGGAGAGAGAAAGTGACAGTACAACAGCAGCCGTCACAGAAAAACAGAAATAAATAAAAAGTCAATAATCAGCAAAGATGCAAATCATGAATAGTGTTTGCTTTTCATGCACTTGTTATCATTGTGGCAGGGAAATATGTTCAACTGACGCTGTATTCTTGTTGTTCATGGTAAATGGTAAATGGACTGTACTTGTATGTGTAATGTGTTCCTCATACTTCTTTATGGTTGTGTTATGGCTGATGAATGGATCTGTTATGTGGCTTTGTAAAAAACCTAGTGCATGTGTCAAACTTTGTATGTGCTCTGTATTGTGAGAGATTCATAATTATGCTATGCTAGGGAGAGATCTGCACCTCTCATTCTCACTGCTGGAATCGGGGTCAATCATCCATTCCCAGTTGTTTGTGACAGTTGTAGGACTGTGACATGCTTGCTGAAAATCCACCTTTTCCTCCCCCTGCAGCCGTTCACTTATCTTTCCAACGATGGCTGGAGGTATATTTTCCAGTGCTCTTTGATTCCAGAGGGTGAGGAGCTGACCAGCATATAAACAAATGTGTGTAAGTCAGACTAAAGGATACATTAGTACATCTTGGGGGCAATGGTTGTATGTCTTCTAGATCAGGTGATAACAATTATCATTTCCTATCAAGCTGGCCTCAACACTGCTGGCCATGTGCTGCTCGCCACATGGCCAGCTGCAGTACGTTCATTTGTCACATTTACATCAACCACAAGAGGGCTACAGCGCTGTACTAGTGAATGAACAAAATAACAAAAATAGGTTTGTTTACTGTCTGGGAGTAAGTGATCTAAATCAGTAAAAAGACTCAAACTTCCCAACACTAATAGAAAGTCAGGATTCATGGTAGAGCAAAGAGAGCCAGAGACTTAACAGAGACTTGGCAAACTCAAAGTGAACCGGAGGAGCTAACTCTTTCTCATCAACTGCTGCTAACAATTACAATGCTGCATTGATTGCTTGAATAAAGTTAACATAAATATAAGTATATAAGTGTGACTGGTTTTGTCACTGTGGGGCTCTCTTACCTTCCTTTTCACCCAATCCTCCATGTGTTTGACTGCTTCTTGCTGCCTGTTTTCTCATTTATCAGTGTTTTGCGGATACACATTGTGCTCCAGTTATTAATTGGAGAATCCTGCGCACACCCCTTCTGACATTTAAGCAGGCTTACTGAAAGCAAAATCATTATCCATCAAGGTCTCTCCTTGTCACTGAGCCTCTCCCCAACACTGTGAGAGGCTTTTATTGTCTACATGTGTCTGGGGCTCCTATTATTTTTTCACTGAAGACTCTTTCAGGCTTCACATACAGTCACATCACATCCTCTGACTCTGACTGACTTACAGCCAAAGTATTGGCTCCCACCATGAAATGAAGAATCCCATTCATGTATCTTTTGAAGAATCATACGCCGACCAGCCACTTCATTAGATACACCTATATGTGATCCAATACAACAACTCTTAACTATTATGTAAATATTATGTTAATTATTATACTGAGAGGTGTTTATTTTGGCCATTTACATACTTGAGAGGGTCAAAATATTAGAAACAGCTTTCAGTATAATGCAGTCCTGTACAATAACACCCACTAAGACCGCAATGACTGCAACAAGTGCTGAGCAGCTGAAGCTGCATTTAATGATACATTTTAAGGCTGGTTTCTCTCCAGGCCTTCGTTGCTGTCTGACTCCTCTTCACAACCAGGCCCCTGAGATTATAGCTAAGAAGCAGAGCTCAGATATAATAATGTTAAAATCAAAAGACAATGAAGAAAAATGTATTGCAGCATACTGTAGCTTAGCTCTGTTTAGCTTTCACTTTCAAAAGCCGAACATTCACACTAAAATGAAAATGAAACTGATTGAGAGTGATTCATTTAGAAAATCATTTTCCAGATGTTTCTCAAATGAATGGAATGAAAATGAATAAATATATAAAGCTAATTGTTTTTCTTCCCTGAAGCAGCTGGTACGATCTGATGATGTCTGTTGATTTGTTGATTAACTGGTCAAAGTGATGGTCAGTAATGGGAGAAGCTGCTGTTTGAATGTTGTGTACACTGAACGTTGTGTACTGACAGTTTTGGGTTTGTTTTGTATTTCCTATTTTTATTTCTACTTCATGCCTTATTTTCCTGCCTGTTGATGATACACCTGTTCCTGACTTGTTTCACCTGCTGTCCTGTCTGGTTATCTAGTTCCTGTGTTCTTTGTCTGTGCGTTATGTGTGATACTGTTCATATACATGTATATGTGTCTGCAATCGGGTCCACTCTTGAACCCCCTCTCTGTGACAGCTCTTTATGACAAAGAAAAAGTTCAAGGTTTGAGTTAAATAAATCTTAGAACTCAGAGTCACTCACACAAGCAGACATTCACAGTCACACATTCCTAAAAGAAACCAGTGCTGCACCACCATTATGTACATAAATGGAACTGAGCCATTATTAGTGGTCCTGCTGTTTCATTCATGTTTACAATCTATATCAATCTATAATTTTGTCATCCTAGTTGACCTCATTGTAATTTTACTGTGTTGGTCTGGGATGCCTCAGATGCCAATCTAGACCTGCGCAAGGCCTTTGATACTGTCAGTCATAACAAACTGTTTCACAAACTTAGTAATTACAATCTTTCATCACTCAAAGCTGGATCAAATCATACCTGAGTGACCGTCACCAGTATGTGTGTGTAAACAATACACTCTCTCCACTTAAAGCCTGCACACTGAGTGTACCGCAAGGATCAATCTTGGGCCCATTACTTTTTAACATCTATATAAATGACCTGCCTTCCATGTGTAATGATGTCACCATAATAATGTATGCAGACAACACTGTCATATACACTCATGGTATATGAGTGCTACAGAGGTTGCCAAGACATTAACAAAGGCAATGCAAAAGATTGCTCTCTGGCTACACAATTCTTGCCTTACCCTAGGCTTTGCGAAAAAAAAAACTGTAACCATGTTTTTCACCAAAAGGCTCACAGTGAAAGAATGCCCCGATGTCTCAGTAAATGGGAAACAATTAACAATGTGGATAAATTCAAGTACTTGGATGTTACCCTTGACCCAACTCTTATCTTTAGCAAACCATGTTAAAAAATTGAGAAACACACTGAATGCTATGATTATATCACATTTTTATTGTATTACAAGCTGGTCTCTGTTGTGGAGAAATTGCTGAAGTCAAAGGTCAGTGGTGAGGTCAGGAAGGAAGAAAGTGTTCAGGAGCCTCTGATGTCTTATGCTGTATTATTTAGTGACACTTGGCCAAGGAGAATTAGAGACACTCTCATGGTGCATCAGAAGTGCCTGAGTCTGTCTCACATTCTGCTAAACTCATCCTGGTGGATAGACTTTAAACCCCATGATAACACCACAAACAGTATACGGCCAGAATTAGGTAAAGAGAATGTCTTTACCAAGGACGGTGTCATTGTCAACATATTCTAGTCTGGAGACACAGATGTCTGTTTATGCAGATTGGAATGTCAATGGGAAGCTATCTATTATGTCTAAGAAGGCAGCACTAGATTTCTTCCACCTCTTCCACCACAGTGTTGAGATAGGATGGCACCTACTGTTGCCAGTCAAAGCCAAACAACTAATACTGCTGAGGACCTCAAGGCCCACATGTGACTTTGTGTAACCTTATGTAATGTGTCTGTATGTTTGTGCTTTTATTATACTCCATTTAAAAGTATATATGTGTCACTCAGAACACTACAAGAATAGGAAATTCCATAACAGTCTCAGTCAAACAAAACCATCATTATACAAAAGTGCCCTCAAAATCCATGATAAAAAGCCATCAGTCATATACTCAGTAAATATGAAATTTTAAACTTTGAGAATCTGATAAAGCACTCAAATGTCTGCTTACTTTTTAAAATTATTCACAATGCTGCAGCTCCCCTCTTGAAAAAATGTTACACTCTGCTCTGAGAAGTCAACAAGAACAAGAAGATCTATTAAAAGGGGTGAGCTAGGGTACCCCAACGCAAATCTGCATTTGGGAAGTCATCATTTTCTTGCATTGCCATGAGTCCCCATGCCTTCTCACATCTTGCCAAGTGTTGGCTACTGTCAAGACAAGAGTGTACACATTTATGAATTGTGTTTGCGCACGTGTATGTGTATGTGTATGTGTATGTGTATGTGTATGTGTATGTGTGTGTGTGTGTGTGTGTGTGTTTGTGTGTGTGTTTGGGGGGTAGCCTGTCCTGTCCTGTTGAATCTGCTTCCATGTTTCTATGTATCTATTTTATATATTGTCTCTTTGCCTTGTTCTGTTATTTTACTTAATAATTTTCTTTTTCTATACTAATTTTCTATGTACTATTCTATCAACCTGCCCACAAAATTAATGTCTTATTGTGCGCTGTCCCTGTCTTGAAATAGATAAATTACAATTAAATTACAATGCCTCATCTTTTCATTATTAAAGGGGTTTTCTTTATCTGAATCAAGGATCTAAGATGATAAGGTGATGGCGTGATACAGTGCTAGATAAATAAAATTAGTATTACTGGTTCCATCTGTGCTTTTCCTGTGAAACTGCATGTCCAGTGATCCAGGTCTGTACATGAAGTTTAATTAAACTGCATTGCATGTGTCCTTGACAGCAGCGCAGCCTTGGGCTGCCTCTCCCAAGGCACTGAGATTTGAGAAAAGAAACATTCAATCAAGTGTTCCATCAGTCCAGGATAGATATAGGAGCTGTCAGTAAATCAACACGCATTCTTTCGTAGTGTCACAATAATACGTTTTTTATTGCTTAACAGTAACAGCAATATAAATATAACTCATCTAAAACAGAAAAACCTGCTTTGTCTCGAAATGCAGTTGAATATTGTTTGCCCTTCCGCTCTCTAGTCAAACACACCCCTTACCTGTGCTCAGGTGACATCTACATATAGAGTTGCCACCCCCTGACCTCAACTTGCATCATCATCATCATCATCATCATCATCATCATCATCACCATCATCATCATCATCATCATCATCATCATCATCACCATCATCACCATGACCATCATCATCATCATCATCATCATGATTTCATAAATATCAATTCAACATGATCAACAGTATTTCATTATGATCAGCATATTTTGATATATATCAAATTTTTTAGTGGTGTGTCAGTCAGAGCAGGAAACAGAAATAACTAGTTCACGACTCAACTATGCATCCTCAAGTTTGATTCTCTCACTCATTTGTCACGTGACAGCTACTGTTGTGCTGGGTTTTAAACAACAATGGCAGAGAGGATACAAGTCACTTTACCGTGGTGCGTCTTTGCACCTCCTTGATTTTCACATGGTTGAATTGCTTTTGTGTATTATACTCTGTCAACTAAAGCAAACCATGTTGCTTTCAGTATTTGAGAAGTGTGCTCTTTTCGTTACATTGCCCACAAGAGGACTACAGCGCCACACTAAAAATGAATGAAATGACTTAAAAAAAGATTTGTTGTAGTTTACCGTAGAGTCAGTGATCCGAGTCAGTAAAAAGATTTGAACTTCCCAACCATAATATTTTTCCCATTTTGGCTTCTTTGCATTGGCTACCTGTTAAATCTAAAATAGAATTTAAAATTCTTCTCCTTACATACAAAGCTCTTCATGGTCAGACACCATCATATCTAAAAGAACTCATAGTCCTTACTACCCCTCTAGACCACTGCGCTCTCAGAATGCTGGGTTCCTTGTGGTTCCTATAGTTTCCAAAAGTAGATTGGGAGCCATATATATAGATATATACATATATCTATAGAGAGAGTCTTCTGACCACTCTTTTACACTATAAATCTCATACACACATTGATATACACCGATGGCATTGACTGCCATGCAACTGCTCATCATGAGCTAACCATTCAGCAAATCTGCAGCACAATCTCTTTTTTTGTTTTCTCTTCATTTTCTATGATAGCTTATTCTGACATCACATAAACCTGTTTGCTCTAAAAAATGCAGCATTGTCTTGAAGCCACAACATTTGAATATATGAGTGGAAAATTAACACACACACACACACCTGGTTGCAGTAGTTCACTTGTTGAAAAAGATGTAATCATAACTGACAGGAAGGATGCTGCGGGCTGTAAAAATCTGGACAGACATGGTTGATTCAAACAGATGATTGTTACCCTCTGTTCAGCTCTTGCAGGATCTCCCTCCCACTCACATGCAATACACATCACAGCCACGTTCTGGTGTGTCTGTAGAAATGTCTGAACCCTCACGCTGACATCCCTATCAGTGTTTAATAGGCTTTTAGCTCCACCTGGTCACCTGACCTGGCACTCCATGTGGGCCCGGAAAACCTCGCCTCATTAAGCAGAGACCTGCAGAGCTGTGGCAATTAAATTCAGCATACTGACTGATAATGAATGACATCGCTTCAGTGACATCTTGAGTTGGGGGGTGGTGTGTGTATGGAGGTTGTCACATGCTAACCAGCAGCCCCTCATTATATCAGTAGTGTAGTGAATGCCACGGTGAGTAAAAGCTAACATGATAATATCGCTGGATGGTGCTTTCCTTTCAGCACTGATGAGAGATAAAGGGAAAAGTGGCTGCTCTGTCTTTGAGGCCCATTTTAGCAAACGTGACCTGTCCTGCAGTGACCGTCACACTTGGAGCGAAAGTTTCTGAATTTCTGCTAAACTGCTACCAAACAGAGCAAAATCATTTCTGGTCTCCAAGATTTAGGTCCATCATTCAATCAACCAAGCATGAGCCAAAAAGGTTTCCTCTCTTTGTAGTTTGCATTGGACAAGCCAAACACTGGCTCTGATTTTGTTATGATTATATTACATAAGATCAAAAAATAAAACACATGTACAGCTCTCCATATTTTCCACAGTCAGATTACACTCTGAAAACAACAAATCACAAAAATACCAATTTCTACATAATATAACTAAGAAATATTACATTTCTTCATCATGTTTGTTACTTTAACTGTTACTCATCATAAGTGGCCTTACAACAGCATTATAATAAAAATAACTGACTTCTCCTTTCCTCCCAGTCATAATTTCTCCAGCTGCTTGAGGGCTTCGTCACTTTGTCATTTCAGGGCGTTTGTCAAAAATATCTGAAGACATTTGTAAATAATGGGAGATGAATACTGGACATTTTGCAGTATGGATTAGATTTTCCAGTCCAAACCTTTGATTGTCCCTCACCTCCTGACGCAGCAGCCCTGTTTTCACACTTGCTTGCTCTTGCACTGATCAGTGGTACATTTGCATGAATTTCATCATCAAAGTGCAGCTGTTGACCATCGTGGCCAGGAAATGAGGTTGGCAACATGTCCTCTGCTCATAAATCAGTGAGACATTGCATGTTTCCCAGCAATCTGCTACTACTCCAAGAATGTCACCCATGCTGATGTTTGATGCACATAGTGTAGCAGCTCACTGGACACTGTCTAAAACCTGGACTGGGTATTTTAGGGTCTGTATGAAATGACAAATTCTTATATGAAACTTGACTTGATCAGACTTATCCACCATAGACATAATTTCTGTAGATAATGTAATATTACAGTAATAAGGTAAGAGGAAAACATTTCCACAACTGATTTTGTGATTTGTGATTTATTTTGTTTTATGTTCATGTTTGTTGACAAAATAATCTTAATTAGAGCTTTCACAGACATCTGACATCTTTATCAGAGCCTGACCTCAGTTGTTATCACATGACTTAAGTACATGTGATAACAACTTTGGTAGGGACCCACTGAGGAGACCGCAAGCATTTGTCAAACTATTTTTTTGTGTGCTTTGTACATTTTTTTTTTTTTTTTTTTACTTTTTTTTAAATTTCACTTTTACTTGTACTGTTTTTATTACTTTTACGTTTTAGTTTTATTTAGCTTTATGCAGTTGTAGTTGTAGTATTGTACTTTTACTACATTTCAAGTCACATCTGTTACAGTAAAACTGAAAAGTCACATTACAGTCCTGCTAAGGGTTGGTTGAGAATGGAGCAACAGAAATGTGTTCAATCATCTGCTGGAGAGCAGGGCTCTGCACTCAGCTCATGGCCAATGCTGGCTGACAGTGGCTGCCCTGTAGAAATCTGTACAGCAAGCCTTATTTTTATTAATATAATTTCTTTTTTTCAACGTTATCAAACATGCATGATACAGAAGATCCAAGTAACCTTTTGTGATGCCCCATGTGGCATCCTCTGAGTGTGTCCCTTCCTCCTCCTCTCCTGGGTGTGGTCTTTTTCTTCCTCCTCCTCTTCTCTGGGTGTGGTTTCTCTGTCTGCAGGTGTTTTCCATCACATTACTTACATTAGAGTATTTATGCCACTGCAGCCAGGTACTCACGCTCTTTTCTGATCTCTCTCTGGCTCTGCCCCGTTCTGGGCTCCTCTGTCCCCAGTCAGGTTTGGTTTGCTTTGGTTTGGTCTAGCTTAATGCTTTAGCTTGTCCTTTGCTTTTGTTTCACACTATCAACACTCACACTTCTCACTCATGCACACCCTACACCACTGATGCCACTGCTTCTACACACTCCATAACTTCAAATCCTTTATGATTGTTTAATTTGGTCTAATTTGCTTTAATTTGATTTGATAAAGAATTATTTAAACAAATGTATATGGTGTGGACTCCCTTTTTCTCAGAGCCAGGTCATGACACCTTTCCACAGAAATGATATAAGATTAGATGAGATGAGATAAGACAAGATAAAAGGAAAACTTATGGGGATGTGCCAAAAACTGTCGTCAGTCTTCATAAGCGCCCATATTAAATTTCCCTGGTCATGACAACTGTACTGAATGAGTCTGATTTTCTTTAACTCACCTGTTAAAATTATTTCAAGGCTTACAGTTATGCATAATTAACAGCATGGTTGCTTTGATTGACAGGTAAGTGCTGTTACCGATGGTTTGTCTGAGCACACAGGTGTCATTTGGCCCACCTTGGCTATGCAGACACCTTTGTAGATTTTAAGATTAGCCCGGAGGCTGAAGAGGCAGAACAGCCAACATGGCAGCGGCCAGAGCGACACATCCTGAGCTTCAGAAACCCGTCTATGACGTCCTACTGCTAACAGAAGTGTAGAGAAAATACAGAAAAGTGGTCAGAACTGATGTAACTGGCTGCCACCCGAGCAGCGTCATGTTGCTTTTGATTTCCTTAACAGCAATTTAATTGTTATTGATGGGAGAATTTGCCAGATGAACTTGTAAATACTGAAAAGTTGCTCAATTAAAAAGAAGAAGAAGAAGAAGGTAGGTAGACCTTTCCTATTTCCCTATTTTAGCTACATTATTAATCACCAGTCTTTGTATGAATCCTGTATTAGGTATTCAGTGATTTTTGACATTTATATCTCACTGTCACCTTTTCACTTTAAGAAGCATTTCCTGTTT
The DNA here is from genome assembly GCA_028641955.1 of Protonibea diacanthus. NCBI lineage: Eukaryota > Metazoa > Chordata > Actinopteri > Sciaenidae > Protonibea > Protonibea diacanthus. The sequence continues at coordinate 674,994 of CM053985.1, forward strand.
GGAAAGGTCATAATCAATCAGAATGGGCTTCTCCTGGCCTGACTTAATGAAAACATTTTTCAGCTTGTTGCATTTCATTTTTTAGTGACATGTTTTCCCTGGAAGCTGCTTTGAGAGTTTTCTCTGTAGAATAAATCTAGTTTCTGTTTGCATCACTGCTTCAGCATCTGTACTCAATATAATGTCACCTTCATTAATACAAGATTAAAGCAATCTATTAATTTGACTTGTCCCTGTACAAATCAACTTGAATGGAATTATATCTTGAAACGATGTTGTCAATGCATTGTAACTTGTAATTAAACATGTAAACTAGGAAAGCAGATAAGATTAGATTTGACTTTATTGTCATTGAAGAAAGTAACAGGTACTTAGACAATGAAATGCAGTTAGCATCTAACCAAGAAGTGCAGAGTATGAACAGCATATATACAGCATGTGAATATTCTATAGAATATATACAGTATATGAATATGTACAGTATGAGCAGCATGGACAGGTGAATACACTAACATGTATTATGTACTGTATGAACAGTTATTAAAGTGTCTGTGGTCAGCATTAGATACAAAATAAACAGCTAGATCTGAATAATCTGAGTAAGTGTGGTGGCAAAGAATACACTATGTATACATGATATACATTCAGACAGTATAGATAATTGTTGGTGTGTAGGGGTGTAAATAATCATAAATATGAGAGTTAAGAGGGGGTTTCAGTCAGTCTGGGGTAGGTAGGGGTCACATCTGTGCAGAGTTTAGTGGGGTGACAGCTGAAGGGAAGAAGCTGTTCCTGAACCTGCTGGTTCTGCAACAGAGGGACCTGTAGCACCTCCTGGAGGGGACAAGGGTAAACAGTCTGTGGCCTGGGAGTCCCAGGCAATACTGCATGCCCTACGCAGACACCGCTTACTCTGAACAGCCTCAATGGTGGGGAGTGGTGAGCCGGTGATACACTGGGCAGTTTTCACCACCCTCTGCAGTGCCTTCCGGTCTGCAATGGAGCAGTTACCATACCAGACTGTAGTGAGGTTGTTGCTGGCGCACCAGGATGAGAGGTGCTGGACCTCCTCCCATCCACACCTTGTGTCATCTGCAAACTTGATGATGGCGTTGGAACCATGTACAGGTTAACAGTCGTGGGTGAAGAGGGAGTAGAGGAGAGGGCTCAGCACATAGTCCTGTGGGACTAGTATTCAGGATGAGGGTGAAGAAGGTGTGGTAGTCCAACCTAACAGACTGGGGTCTGTTCACATTCACATTTTGAATCTCTGGACTGACTTTTAAAAGTTGTGTTACTGCTAAGGTGCCCTTGAGCACAATGCTCGTCCCTTGGTTGATATAATGCAGCTGGTTTGTGGCCAACAGATAATGTGATTAAATTTGCCCAAGCTTGTGCGTTTAACAGTCAAGCAAGGCTCGGCTCAATGGAAAGACTTTGTTACTGTAAAAAATGTAATAATAATGAGTTCATATTCAGGGGGGCATAAATGATGATGCTGAAATCAGAAGTGGCTAGCGTCTGCCTGTCAGCAAGTCAAAGATACACATGCACTCTGTGTTTCCTCTGATGTTGAGATGGACACAGAAATGGCTGCTTGTCTGTGTGGTCGGGATCATATGCAGTGTTTATGTCCTCCACTTTTCCATCTTTTTCACTGCACCGAATCAAGACTGTCTGTGAAAGCTCAAGACTTTATTTCACTCATTTCAGTCACACACCATTTGTTAGTTAACATGAATTGTGACAAGTGACAACCGATTATGATTTGTAGTAATATAAGAAAGTTTCTCACAACCATTAGATGGCATAGATAATTGCTGTTCATCACCATAGGACATACTCCACATCACCTGTTCCCACCTGGACAAGAATGGATGCTACATGAGATTGCTGTTCATTGTCTACAGTTCAGTATTTAACATAATAGTTCTTTCCGGGGTGGTCACAAAGCTCAAGGACCTGGGATTAAACACGTATGTGTATACTCCCTGTGCACAGGACTAGCTACTTTTGATGCAGCACTACTGTCATGTTTTCTGCAGGCATGCTAGCAGCTCTGTGAGGCTGTATGTGTGCACAAAATGAAAAGGTAACATCACCTTGATTACATGCTTATGTTGAACAGGTATAATCTTTAGTTTAGCATGTTAGCATTAGAGGTAAACATAAAGTACAGCTTTGTCTTTCATTTTTGCTCCAGTATCTGCACATAGGAATTTTTCTATGGTTAAGGTAAACAGTAGATTCCCTTTAGGGTAAATAAGCTAAGGGATATGAAAACTAAAAACCAAAAAGGGCACACTGCTTCCTGCTCTGGCAGTGTGCTGACACATATAAAATGTAAATTGTAAATTGTCCAACACAGATGTAGGCCACACTTACAAAAACAAATGATTTACCTTGACTTGAATACTCAGATGATTGTGTTGACACTGCACATGATACAGCAGGTTGTCCACTAATCAGAAGATTGATTGGTACGTATCCTCGGGCAAGATACTGAACCCATACTTTGTCCTGAAGGCTTTTCCATCAGTATATGAATGATTAGCTCCCTTCTTATGAGCAGACGGCACCATGCATTGTAGCCAATGGTGTCAGTGTAACAATGTGTGTATAGTGGTGTGTAGTGTAAAAGTGGCTCGAGTGGTCATTTATCAATCTCTGAAGCACAAAAGAAACTGTGAGTTACAGGCAAACATAAAATGGAGATTGCCTGCCGGAAAATAAACACTCACTGACATGACTGGAATGACAGCAGCTAACTGTTTGGATATCACTGTATACTAGTTATTCAGGAAAGATGGCACAATGAGGGAGGGAGCTCTTTGCTTGCAGTGTACATAGTGAGTACACACTATGTAACAGCCCTGCCAATACTGTTGCTGCCATAGGTTTTCACTCTGGTGACGTAATGGTCTGTCTTTTTCCGAGGTGATCAGCTGACTACACCGACCTGATCAGGAGCACCTGGGCCCAGTGTTCCAGCTGCTAAAAGGGCTAGTGGCTGCCTGCCAGGCGGTTGCTCGCTTCCCTCGCCAGCATCCACACCTTTTTGGTTCCTTTGGCATTTCATTTATTTCCACTTCACAACACCCCACCTTACATGATCAATACACCCACATTTACATGACTGAAACCACTGACGTACACACCTCATACCTGCATTACTTTAGGTTGTGTTACTTTATTTAAATAAATATATTTTTCTATTGGCTATGCACTGCATCTCTCCCGTTTTTGTCATCTCCTTTGGGCCGTGTCATGACAACACACATGCAACAGACGCACACACACACACTGTTGTAAAGATGACACATTTATGTTGATTTTGTGTAGTTTATGAGTCCCTTGCAACATTATGCAACATTTCAAACAAGCATTTCTTCTCAATTAGCTTAATGGATATGTTTTTATCCAGAATTTAACTGCATTGCTTTAAATGGTGAAAATAAGGTTTGAGGTCGAGAGACCTTCACAACACCTACCGAAATACTATTTATTTATTTTCTCAGTTAATTTGAATAGATTTTCTGGCAGAGAAGATGAGGTCTACAGGAGACATGAAGCAGTGCATTTACCTCTCATTGGCTTTCACCACAGCTGTCTGATATATTTGAGTCTAGTGATCAATAAATGCAAAGTATGGCTTATTATCTTTGTTTATCTCATTTGTGGAAAATTAACATTGGCAATGTTGAAATCTCTCCTTTTTTCTGTATCTCCAAATCAATGTAATTAATCCTAGCCCTTTCATTCATCTCAGTATATTTCAAAGGCCAGTGTTCAGCTTAGACAAACTCATTTTCTGATTCAATGGTATGTGTGTGCTGAAGCAAATCATCACTTGATGTGTGGCTGATAAAATTGGTATAATAGGCAAACAGAAAAAAACATTTCTGAAATCGTTACGTCTTATTTGATATGCAGGTTGAAGAGGACATTCTCATTTACAACACACAAAGAGGGTTGGCTGCAGCAGGAGGGCTGATTGAATGCATAAATGAACACAAATCAAAAATCACAAAGCAAAAATAAGTGCTGTTATACTAAATACCAGCATGGCTGTCATTTGGTCATAGCAGCACATTCCTCCTCCTGAGGAATGAAACACGTTTGACATGGCCAGGCTGGTACTTATTGAAGTACCAAGACTATCAATTTTCTAATCAGTGTTCTGCTAGCTGTTGTACGAGCAGTATGAATCCGACTTTGCAACAAATCAGGACCAAGCATAAAAAGGTAAGGTAAAGGTGTAAATTTACTGTAGTGTATGTATAATACCCTGTGTAGAGACTGTAACCGCCCTAAGCTGGTTTAACTTGTATTTCTTAGATCGATCTCAGTTTGTTCATGTCAATAATGAATCCTCCATGCATACCAAAGTTTGTCAAGGAGTCCCACAAGGTTCTATACTAGGACCACTTCTATTCAGTTTATATACGCTTCCTCTAGAGAACATTATTAGGAATCACTCTATTAATTTTCATTGTTATGCTGACGACACCCAATTATATTTATTGATCAAGCCTGATAAAACCAATCAGTAAACTCCAAGCATGTCTTAAGGATATAAAAAGTTGGATGACCTACAATTTTCTGATGTTAAATTCAGACAAAACTGAAGTTCTTGTAATTGGACCCAAACACCTCAGAATCTCTCTTTCTAGAGACTTAGTTACTTTAGACGGGATCACCCTGGCCTCCAGCTCCACCGTAAAGAATCTTGGAGGTGTTTTTGATCAGGATTTGTCCTTTAACGTCCACATAAAATAAATTTCAAGGACTGCATTCTTCCACTTACGCAACATTGCCAAAATCAGACGCATTGTGTCTCAAGTGTATGCAGAAAAACTAGTCCATGCATTTGTTACTTCTAGGCTGGACTATTGTAACTCTTTGTTATCAGGCTGCTCAAATAAGTCTCTTAGGTCTTTGCAGCTAATTCAGAATGCTGCTGCACGTGTTCTGACAGGAACCAAGATCAGAGATCACATCTCTCCCATTTTGGCTTCTTTGCATTGGCTACCTGTTAAATCTAGAATAGAATTTAAAATTCTTCACCTTACATACAAAGCTCTTCATGACCAGGTACCATCATATCTAAAAGAGCTCATAGTACCTTACTACCCCTCTAGAACACTGCGCTCTCAGAATGCTGGGTCTCTTGTGGTTCCTATAGTTTCCAAAAGTAGATTGGGAGCCAGAGCTTTCAGCTATCAAGCTCCTCTTCTGTGGAACAAACTACCATTCTGGGTTCGGGAGGCAGACATAATTTTTCGATCTTTTTTTTGGCCTTTTCAAGCTTTATTTTGACAGAAACAACTGAAGAGTGATAGGAATGTGGGGAGAGAGAGACAGGGAATGACATGTGGGAAAGAGCCACAGGTTGCATTTGAACCCTGGGCTTCTGTGTCTCTCTATCTCTATCACAGGTTCCACTGCTACTGTAATCATTTTATCATTCATTGTAATTCATTGTCATTCTATCATTCATTGTAATTGTACAATATGTTTGTGTTGATTTTCTCTGTACATGTGACATCTATTGCACGTCTGTCCGTCCTGGGAGAGGGATCCCTCCTCTGTGGCTCTTCCTGAGGTTTCTTCCACCTTTTTTCCCTGTTAAAGGGTTTTTTGTGGGCAAGTTTTTCCTCACTTGAACCGAGGGTCTAAGGACAGAGGGTGTCACTCCCTGTACAGATTGTAAAGCCCTCTGAGGCAAACTGTGTTTTGTGACTTTGGGCTATACAAATAAAATTTGATTTGCTTTGATTTGTAACATTTAAAGTGTTCATCTTAACTGAAGAAAACAGAAAATATTTGGTCTTTTCTAGATATTCAATAATTATCTATTGAAAGTTTATTATTATTATTGTTATTTTAGTCACAGTTGAAGGAGATACTATGGTGCCACCAGTTAATGATGAAAGGTGATAAAAGCACATTTCTGATCTACTGAACCCACTCATACACTGAATAGTTTTATCCATCTTTATTACTAAAAGCCAAGAATACACAATGTAAAGTAAATCATGAACACAGTGCAACACCAAGATAATGGAAAAGTATATCTTAGTCATCTCTGTTGCTAGTTAGACAACAAGTAGTTCCAACCATATAATTATATATAATTGGACTGTTGTTCCAATAATGACATTAAAGCACACCCTCCCATGTAATATTATACCCGTATGTACTATTCATACAGGTTTGAGACAATGTTAGGGTATTGTATTAGTACAATATGGAAATGGACAAATAAAGAAAAAAGTATTATAAATAAAAAAGCAACTGGAGCATGAGGAGACCGTATTGCAGTAAAGGGTACTAAAATATTTTGATTCAACATGATTGACTTTGACTTCTGACTTCTCTTTTTTCACACAGTTGGCTGTAGTGCTGTTACCACTAGAAAGACTATGATGTGAATGATTTAGTCTGGGTTTAGGTCTGGGTCTAGGTCTGGAAGGTTGAGTCAGTGCCATTGAAGTGACTGAGTGCATGCATTACCTCTCTCCCCCAGCAGAAGTCCATAGAATACCTTGTTAATAAAGAGAGAGGTAATTAAGTCACCAGAGGAGAATGAACCTTTGGTGACCCAGTAAAGACTCTTTGGAAAATTTGGAACTGAGCCAGGCCGTCAGGCATCCACACTTGTGACCATTAAATGGAGTTCACAAGTTATTCAGATTAATTTCAGAATGAAAGCACTGAAACAAAGGTACCAGTAAAAGTAAACCCATAGTGCTCATTACTGGTGACTGTAACAAAGTCTGTGCTGCATGGGAATATTTCTGACAAATATGCATAGCTATATAACACTATTGGTGGATGTTCATGCTAAAAAAGGATTGATAGGGTCTCCAGGAAATTGAAACTCAAGATATGGTGTGTGTCCTCACGGAAACAGACTTCCCAGTTAGACTGCTTTAATCTGGTTGTGGTCTGCATAACAAGATACAGATAAAGTAAAGTAAGTCACTGAAACAAGCACAATAATCAGACATATACTGTTATGGAAATAAGGACTGGACTCTGAGGGTCCAGGGGGTGGTATGTGGGGGAATCCTGGGAAGAAGTGTTATGTATGTATTATATTCCAAATGCAAATGTTTAATAATGTGGTGAATCATTAATGTATGCTACCTGCAATTTTGTGGAAGGCTTCTTTTATGGCCAACATTTGTAAATAACAACATACATATTCAGTAGTTCATTGAGACCAAGACAAACCTTGCTAAACCCTGGCAGACTGCATTCTTGCTCTAATTTCTACATCACCAACTGAATGCGTGTTCAAAGAAACACAACACCGTGCATACAGTCTGCTCTACTGTAAGTGCGTGGCTTGGTTTAGTGGCATTACTAATTTATGGCTCAAAAGGTTTGTGTATATAATGTGTTGCCTCCACTGAGAATCTATATTGTTGATAGAGAATACCATCAGCAAAAGGAACGCTCGCTTTGGCCTCTGTCTTGTTTAACACTGTCTGCTTTGAATGTGTAAGCCACCTGGGATGCACGCTGGACCACTATAATCTAGACTTGTAGGTAATGAACAAGAATTGGACAACCACAATGACTAACCAGAACAAGGAGATGGGTTTCAAACAAAATGACAGTAAGACTGGAATTCAGTTTATTTTTTTTCCTTCTGAAATGTCTTTTGAATTGGGTACAGCCTAAATAATATAAAGTCCCCCCAAAAATTGTTCTTTTGACTTTGTTAGAATGTTTTTCTATCTTATAGGATGTAGCCTTTAGATGAACCATGCAATCTATGACCTGTAGGACATTTGTTGTGGTCAAGGTGTCCTCTGTCTGGACAGATAAAGACAGACATTACTAACACATGGAAATATGAATCCGAGCTTGTATTAAAGTGCCTTGAACCTCAGATGTCGGACTTCTCTCTTCTTGGTACATCTACTACAGAAACCATCATTTTCTACAGGACTTGATTTGTTTCACACCAATAGCACTGAACTGTTCCCTTGAACCAATAAGCTTATTTTTGTTAAGCTTTCTCCAATAAAAGGCTTGGAATGAAATGTATGACTTAAATATGAAATAAAAGATTTGATAATTAAATAAATAAAATGAATTCCCTGAGAGAGGAAATTGTTTTTAATCTTCTCATAATGGCATGGTTTCCCATTGGATACATATGGTAGGAACAAACAACAGTGATGTTCTGTATGCAGTCATGTGTGCTCGAGGCTCTTCATTTAATTTCATCATTTGAAAAAGGCCACAATACTCATGTTTGCCAGAACTAAATGAAAAATCAATGTATAGTAAATGATACATGATTTATTGTGTTCATTTGTAAAGAAATAATTACAGCTGTCTAATAAGAATATGTCTTATTCTTCTTTGGTGTATGTGTACATGACCTTACCTGTGCTGAAACATTAACACTGTTATTGAACATTTGAAATGATTGATCAGTATGCTGTTTATATGTGTTCTTTCCTGCTGTCTTTGGACTGAATCGTAGATTTTTCATAACTCTCTTACACTTTGTGTAACATGTTGACATTTGGAGCCATCCGCTCATCTGGTGCCAAAGAAATACAAGACATCTGAAACAAAGGAAAGTACTATGATGAGAAACAATAAAAATACTTTTGATAGCACCAGCAACATATTAAAAGAAAGAAAGAAAGAAAGAAAGAAAGAAAGAAAGAAAGAAAGAAAGAAAGAAAGAAAGAAAGAAAGAAAGAAAGAAAGTCAGTCCTCGTATTATAGTACAGAGACATTATCACTGTTACTTGCTTGTCCTGGATCCTGTAATGTATGCCATCAATCAGACAATGATGGAAAATATTCTGTTAACATGACTGCTGTTCTAAACTAACACCAAATGAGCTATAGAACTTCTGGTTGCTGTTCCAAAACTCAAACACTGGACTTGGAGTTGTAGCTGAAAGCAGATGGAGGACAGGGAGACAGGCGGTGATACTGAGGCAGAATAAACACAGACATAGCATAGGAGAACACAAAGACACACAAATCACAGGAGCTTAGCAAAGCCCTCATCCCTGTGTCGAAACAACAACGCGCTGATGAGTGAAGAGCCGGGGTAGATATACTGCAGGAGTGTACCACAACACTAGGGCATGTCACAGTCAGTCGTAGCAGTCCCAGTTAAAAAAAGAGAACCTTTGGATGGATATTCACTGGATTACTGCCTCACAGTAGAACATTTTCAGAGTGTGGCCAAGCGCTTGTTTCAAGGCCAATGTAAAAATATTTATAAAATATGTATGACAGGAGATTAACAGCATTCTGTTTGTTTGACATTATAGCCTAGCTGACAAATGGTGTGTTATGATAATATATATGTAATTTATAAAGAGAGAAATGTATGAGCAACACACTGCGGAATGAATGATGAAACCTTGGCTAGGCTCTATCACCAGAAACAGACTTGACTTATGCATGATGGAATCAAGATGTGTAGCTAAGAGTCATGTGTGGAGATTTTATGATTATCAAATTAAATAGAATCTCTTTTTATCTGAACAGGTCACATATTGGCTGTTGAGCTCCAGACTTATAATGTGTGATGATGTATAGATGATATTTTTATTTATTTTGGTATATCTGCTGACTAATCAATCAGTCATGCTCCTAAACAGAAAATACAGCAGGTCTGAAGGATCACAGTCACAGTCTGCTATATTTGTAATCCACATCAGGGCCTTCATGTCCTGCATTCCAATGTGCTGCTAACCTAACCATCTTCACCATCATCTTCTCCTTCTTCTCCTCACTCTGTTCCTCTCTCTGACCTGTAATGCAGAACTTTCTGTGGCTCTGCTGCACATCTACACTTCCTGCAGGACAGTTGGAATAATTTTGCCTACAGTTCAATTATTTAAACACTAGCTGTGTGCAGTCTTGGTGACCCACATTGACCATGGAATCAAGACCTTGACTGGCTTTAACATGGATAAAATCTTCCTGGGTACGTTTTTTCAGTTGTGGGTTCACCATATCAATTGTACTGAGGGTAAATTTTTATACAACTCACCTCACGTTCAAATTATATTGATGACTTATTTGAACACCCAAGCTCCACCTATCCATGTCTTTACCCATTTTTCACATGAACTGGGAGAATACTTTAAATTCCAGACCAAAACATTGTCACCAGGTTAATAACAAAACTGCAGAGAAGTTTTTATTTGACATTTAGTGCAGTGCCACCATTTTAATCACAGATGATTCAGTGGTGTCACCAAGCGTGCAGCAGTTTGTCTTCCTGACATTTAGCTCTATTCACTATCAGCCTGCCATCTCTACAAGGACCTCCCTCTATTATTTCTTACACACTGTACACTGAGCCAGAACTGCTGCCAGTAAGTGAGCTGTTGTTGAACAACATTTAAAATTTTTTTATCAGACCCATTGAACAGTGAACACAACCCTCATAGCATGAAAATATACCTTAGTTGTATGTGAGGTCTATAGGCAGCCAGGGTAGAGGTATAAATTGATTAAATTGTGGCTCGATCCTTATTGTGATCACTGGAATAGGATGTTACATTCAAATTCAAATTTTATTTGTACAGCCCAAAGTCACAAAATATATTTGCCTCAGAGGGCTTTACAATCTGTACAGGGAGTGACACCCTCTGTCCTTAGACCCTAGAAGTTACAAATGTGTGGACTAGTTTTTCTGCCTTCCGCTCGAGATACAATGTGTCTGATTTTGGCGATGTTACGTAAGTGGAAGAATGCAGTCCTTGAAATTTGTTTTATGTGGACATTAAAGGACAAATCCTGATCAAAAACAACTCCAAGATTCTTTACGATGGAGCTAGAGGGTGATCCTGTCTAATGTAACTAAGTCTCTAGAAAGAGAGTTTCTGAAGTGTTCGGGTCCAATTACAAGAGTTTTTGTCTGAATTTAACATCAGAAAATTGTAGGTCATCCAACTTTTTATATCCTTAAGGCATGCTTGGAGTTTAGTTAACTGATTGGTTTCATCAGGCTTGATCGATTAATGGAGTGATTCCTAATAATGGTCCATAGATGAAACATATATAAACGGAATAGAAGTGGTTCTAGTACAGAACCTTGTGGGACTCCAAACTTTGGTATGCATGGAGGATTCATCATTGATGTGAACAAACTGAGATTAATCTAAGAAATGAAGTGGAAGGAACAAGGTCCACGCCTTGGATTCATACCATTTCCGTTTCACATGTACTTAAACACGCCTCATCCATTCACTCCTTCTTCGATGCCGTTTTCACATGAATCCCGACAGCGCAGAGTCCTGAAGTCTCTGCACACTCCCGAATCCCCATGATCTCTGCCAGGCAGACATCTCGGTTGCTTTAGCCGTTTGTATCCCCCGATGCTCGCGGCCATCTCCATCAGTCGGCTCCAACACCGCCAGGCATTCACCACCAAGCTCAATGGGAAGATCCTGTCCCCAGCGCCTGAAGGATGCCACCGACTCCAGACGCTCCTCTCTGACCCGCCCGAGGTCCAGGTGCTCCGGCAACCGGCAAAACACACACACACACACACACAAAAAAAAAATCCAACCGGAGAGTCACCTCAGCCTCAGTCCCTCGCCTAAACAAACAATGAAACGAAACTTTTCCAACTTCTTACGGACCATCAACACAACTCAGCTGAGTACCATGCCGAGCTCCACAGGGACTCCCCCTCCTCAAGCCATGACAAAGGGCCAGGTCTTCTCAAACCCCACATCTGCCATTACAGTGCCACATTTCCCCCCAAGCTTCTAATGGCACACGCACCCCACCATCTCAGCATCCATCCCTCTTCTCTCAATCCTAGCTTTCCTATTTTTATCATCCACAGCAACCTCAGCTCCTCCAGCCCCTGTCTAGGCCACGCTATCATCCGGACAGCACCCTTGATAATGACCAACAGTGCCCCCCCCCCATTGCATGCATCCCCACCCTTCTATCCCTCCCCTCTACCCTCATACCTTCCTCCCCTCTACCCTCATCCCCCGATCCCTCGACCCCTCAACCCCATAACCCATAGGTTGCCACAGTAACTCACCACCTTTCTCCACAGCTACCCCTACAGCCTGTACCAGTGGTGCTTGGCTCACCTATCCTTTCTACTTCTTCAACAGAAACCTCAGTTCTCTCAGGCCACGGCCACCTTCCAGTCAATACCCTTGACAGTGACCAACAGTGACACATTCAGCCATACAGTTTCCCGTCTTCCCTTCCTCCCCATCCCCAGAGGAGTGTCCAGATGTAGTCACTGCACAGAGAGATGAACTAGTTGACGTGCTTTACGGTAAGCGTTATTGGTGTTACTGCCACGGTGCTCTCTGCTGTGCTCACCTAAACAGATTTTCGTTTTCGTTCGTATTTTTCAGTATCATATATATATAGTGATTATCTACATAACTCTACACTACCCTTAGACTTGTTTCATTCGTGCACGAACAGGTCTCTTAACTTTAGCAACTCCAATCTGATAGTTTTACCAGTTTCTGTTAGTCACACTAACTAGCCTAGCTATAGCAACACCATTACCACCACTGTCTGTAAACATACCTCTCTCATTAATGCATGTCAATGCATGTTACTAACTAAACTTCTTCCCCGGAGTTTCTGTGCTCTCTCGTCCAGCAGGTTCTCATGGATCATGGCTGCTGCTGTGGTCCTGCATGACGTCCACTACATATATTATTACTGTCATTATTGTTACCATATCTCCATTACAGTTTATAGTTAGTTAAAGATTTGCTGCTGCTGTGCATCTGTGTCTCTATATCTCTATCACAGGTTCCACTGCTACTGTAATCATTTTATCATTCATTGTAAATCATTGTCATTCTATCATTCATTGTAATTCATTGTCATTTTATCATTCATTGTAATTGTAAAATATGTTTGTGTTGATTTGTTCTGTACACGTGACATCCATTGCACGTCTGTCCGTCCTGGGAGAGGGATCCCTCCTCTGTGGCTCTTCCTGAGGGTTCTTCCACCTTTTTTTTTTTTTTTTCCCCTGTTAAAAGGGTTTTTTTTGTGGGCAAGTTTTTCCTCATGCGAACCGAGGGTCTAAGGACAGAGGGTGTCACTCCCTGTACAGATTGACAGATTGTAAAGCCCTCTGAGGCAAATGTATTTTGCGACTTTGGGCTATACAGATAAAATTTGATTTGACAACCTAACCCAAGAGTTGCCAGAGCTTCTCTTCCCACCCGTAACTCACCTCTTTTTTCTCCACAGCTCCCCCTACGGCCAATCCCGGCAGCGCTTAGCCCATCTATTCTTCCTAATTCTTCTTCCACAGCAACCTCAGCTTCCCCAGGCCCATGGCCATCTTCCAGACAGTACACTTGATAGGGATCAACAGCGGCACGTTCAGCCAAGACACAGGTTCCCCTCGTATTCTGGCAGGCCAGACGTGGTCCACAGGCTCCTAGTTGATGTTCACCATTTTAGGTCAAATAGTCCAAGAAAACCACAGCACCCTACTCCGACAACAGCAGCAGAAACCAATAAAGGACAGCCCCACTGCCTTGGCATCATGCAGCCCACAACAGCTCACCCAGGTTCCAGCACAGCACCTTTTCAACATTTGAGCATCACACTTGCGGAAATCCTCCAGAAACCTAAAACACTTCACTCCAGTCTCAAGTTCTCCCTTGAGGCCCAAATCATGGCAACGTCTCCCTCATCCACTCATCCTTTCATCCCTTCATCGTCGGACCCTCATCCTTCATCCCCTCTACCCTCACACCTTCATCCCCTCATACCTCCATCCCTCATCCTCTTTACCTTCATCCGCTCTACCCGCATACCTTCATCCCCTCATACCTCCATCCCTCATCCTCTTTATCTTCATCCACTCTACCCTCATGCCTTCATCTGCTCTACCCTCATACCGTCATCCCCTCTACCTGCATACCTTCATCCCTCGACCCCTCAACCCTACTTCTCCTCCCACAGCACATCACCCGCGCTTCCAAACTGTAACTTGCAATAAACCTGTTTAAACTTTAGGAGGAAAAAAAAAACCTCCACCTTCCCCCAAGCTTCACTTAATTCCCATGCACATGCATCCCAACATCCCTCCCTTTTCTTTCAACCCTAGCCTTCCATTCCCTCCTCCCTTCCTGTCGATTCTTATGTATGATTATCGTATGTCGCATGCATCCCCGCTACCCACATGCCTTCATCCCCTCATACCTCCATCCCTTTATCCCCTTTACCCTTCATTCCCCCTACCCTTCATCCCCCATCCCCTCATCCCTCTTCATCCCTCGACCTCTCAACCCTCCTCCTCCCCCCACAGTACATCTCCCGTGCTCCTATCCCCCCTCCCTTCTCATTGATTCTAACATATGATTAATGTACGTCACATGCATCCCCCACCCTTACTCCATCCCCTCATACCTAACTCTAACCTCATACCTCATCCCCTTCACCTTCATACTTTCATCCCTCGACCCCTCAACCATACTCCTCCCCCTACAGCACATCACCCGTGCTTCCTATCCCGCCTCCATTTTGGTCGATTCTATTGCACGGTTAACGCATGCCCACATGCATCCCTGGTCGTAACAGACCTAACTAACTCTGCATTTACAAACGTAGCCAATCATCATCGTAGCCATCTTTTTGGGGCAGAGTTCCCATTCACAATCTTCAACCGTCCCCCACAGTCGGAAGCCCTCATCTTGCAATCCAACCACAGCGGATACATGCATGTAATGCTCTCCATCTGAAGTTCTCTTTTGGGGCTCTAAGACATAGAGCTACGGAGAGACGGTTCCCCCACCCAGAGTCTCAACTCCCGGGTTCCATCCAGCCTTCCCAACACTGGTCAAGCTCCATCCACCAATGACCCTGTTCCCTCCTACCTGCATCCCTTCATCCCCTCCATCCCTTTATACAACTTCAGTGCCTCAACACCTCTAGCCCTCATCACCTCAACACTTCTGGCCTCAGCACCTCAAAATCTCCGGCCCTCAGCGCCCCAACATCTCCGGCCCTCAGTGCCTCAACATCTCCGGGCCTCCGCGCCTCATACCTCCAACCCTCCATACCACCATACCTCCGACCCTCCATACCTTCGGCCTTTCATACCTCCATACCGTTGACCTTTCATATCTCCATACCATCGACCTTTCATACCTCCATACCGTCGACCTTTCATCCCTCCATATCATGGACCTTTCATCCCACCATACCTTCGACCCTCATCCCTTCTTCTCTCCTATAAGTCATCATCCCAGCACACCCTTTCCATCACTTGCAATAAACCCATCTAAACTTGAATCTACTGGCGTGGTCCTAGTGAAATACGACACCAGCTTAGGGCGGTTCCTTTGATGCCAATTTGATGTTCCAGTCTCTGTAAAAGACTTTGATGGTCAATGGTGTCAATAGTTGTCAATAGTGTCTCTAATAGTTATAATTTTATCATTAAAGAAGCTCATGAAGTCATTACTAGTTAGACCTAAAGGAATAGATGGCTCAGTAGAGCTGTGGCTCTCTGTTAGCCTGGCTACAGTGCTGAAGAGAAACCTGGGGTTGTTCTTATTTTCCTCTATTAATAAAGAGTAATAGGCTGTTCTGGCATTATGGAGAGCCTTCCTGTATGTTTTTAAAATTATCTTGCCAGACTAAATGAGATTCTTCCAGTTTAGTGGTACGCCATTTGTGTTCAGATTTACGTGCCTCTTGCTTTAAGTTAGGAGTCTGCTATACCATGGTGCTAACCTCCTTTGTTTAATTATCTTCTTTTTCAGAGGTGCAATAGAGTTGAGAGTTGTCCGTAATGAGCCTGTAGTACTATCAACAAGATGATCTATTTGTGAGGAAGCAGACAAGTCCTCCTACAGACAAGTCCTCCTACATTGAGACATGGCATTGAATTCAATACTGAAGGAATCACTTCCTTAAATTTGGCTACAGCACTATAAGATAAACAACTGCTGTAGGAGTTTCTGCCAAAAGGCTTATAGCTTATAGTGTGCTCTACCCCCCGATCACCACCAGAACTTGTATCCTAATTTACAATAACCTTTCAATTGATTAATTATATTAATCGCTTTCACTTATCCTTCGCCCCCCCTCCTTTCTAACACTATTGGATGATCAATATTAATGTCATATGAGAGAACAAGATCAAGAGTGTGGTTCAGACAATGACTCGGTTTATTTACACTCTGACAGTACTAAGACTATAATTGTGGTTGTCCACATGAATATTAAAATCACCTACAATAATTACTTTATCTGTTTTGAGGGTCAAGCCTGATGCAAATTGTGCAAATTCAGATAAAAATTCAGAGTAAGGGCCAGGAGCTCGATATACTGTAACAAATAGAATTGGCTGTAATGTTTTCCAGGTTGGGTGAGTGAGGCTAAGAACAAGACTTTCAAATGAATTATAATTTAGTTTAGGTTTAGGATTTATTAATAGACTTGAGTCAAATATGGCTCCAACTCCACCACCTCGACCGGTACTTCAAGGTATATGAGTATTACAATGACTGGGAGGAGTGGATTCATTTAAGCTAACATATCCATCCTCCTGCAGCCATGTTTCAGTGAGACAAAATAAATCAATATCATAATCAGATATTAATTCATTGACTAAAACAGCTTTAGAGGACAAGGACCTGATATTCAAGAATCCACATTTAAGTCTCTTTGGACTGTTGGAGATGTTAATTTAATTTTTTAAAAGTTTTTATGATGACCTCCTCTTCTGTTTGTTTTATCTTTAAATAATGTAGGTGGACGGGGGACAGACACAGTCTCTATACGAAAGGATTGGGTGGGCAGCTGCTCTAATGGAGGCGCAGAGAAGCGTGTAAGACTGCAGCTCTGCTTCCTGGTCTCAACTCTGGGTTGTCACGGAATAAACTTGGCCATGTTTCTAGAAAGAGCTGCTCCATCCAAAGTGGGATGGATGCCGTCTCTCCTAATCAGACCAGGTTTTCCCCAGAAAGGTGTCCAATTATCTATGAAGCCCACATCGTTTGCTGGACACCACCTCAACAGCCAGCAGTGAAATGACGACATGCGGCTATACATGTCATCACTGGTCACATTGGGCAGGGGTCCAGAGAAAACTACGGAGTCCGTATGCACACACCGATGAAACATTAATTTTAGTGACCTCTGATTGGCGTAACCGGGTGTCATTACTGCCGACATGAATAACAGTCTTACTGTATCTACGTTTATCTTTAGCCAGCAGTTTTAAATTACACTCGATGTTGCTCTGGCCCCTGGGATGCATTTAACTATGGCCCCCGGTGTCGCTAACTTCACGTTTCGTAAAATGGAGCTGCCAGTGACCAGAGTTGGTCTCAGCAGGTGTGTCGCTAAGTGGGGAATATCTGTTAGAAACGTGGAGCAGTTGGTGTTGTGCTGTGGGCTTCAGTTTGGGGCTATGCTTCTTTCGGACAGTCACCCAGCCTCCCGGCTGCTCTGGAACTGCCAGGGGACGGCTAGCTGAAGCTACCTTCGGTGGTACCGCACCAGCTACAGGGGACTGGCTAACTATAGTAGCTACTGACTTCGGTGGTGTGGTACTGTGCCTCTAAATCACTGAGCCTTGCCTCCAAAGCTACAAATAAACTACATTTATTACAAGTACCGTTATCGCTAAAGGAGGACGAGGAGTAACTAAACATGTGTCACACAGGGCAGGAGAGAGCAGGAGAGGAGAGAGAAGCCATTGCTACAGCTAGGCTAGTTAGTGAGACAGAAACTGGTAAAACTATCGGATTGTGGTTACTGAAGTTAAGAGATCTGTTCGTGCACAAACAGAACAAGTCTAAGGATAGTGTAGAGATATGTAGATAATCACTGATGTGAAAAATATACAAAAATCTGTTTAGGTGAGCAGAGCAGAGAGCACCGTGGCAGTAACACCGATAACTGGAAGTGACAGAATGCACTTACCGTAAAGTGAGCAGTCACCCAGCCCTGGTTTCAAGCACATTCAAACACAAACAGCGCTACACTCTCAGGAACTGGCCCCCCACATCTGGTGCTAAGAAACTTCTGGTGTGGCAGGTCTGTACTTAAGCAGCTCTCTGGCTTTACTAATGCTGGTCTGTGTGTCAGTGATCAACTGACAGTAATCATGTGTGTGATGACTGTTGTGTATCTCTGGTTCAAAAGATGACAGGCTGCAGGATAAAGGAATTTAAAATGACATTGTCTTGTGGTATAATAATATATGATAATGATGTAAGAATGAATGTACTGTTTTATATCAAGTGATGGTGAAGCCCTCAGTTCATCCTGATAACTTTGTGTACCAGAAGTCATCACAATGCGTCCAATATGTTCACAAATCACAAAAGTTGACCTCATGCTGGTGGTAGAGAAAAGGTCAAGAGATCACCAAACTCAATAAGATTTCATTGCATTCATTTCTTTTCATGGCATGTCCACATTAATTAAAACTAAGGCAGATTATAGTGCAGGTTCTTCAGGTTGTTGAGTGTAATTAATCCTCCCACACCAGAGATGACAGATTTGTCCACTATTCAGGAGGCAACCTCTGTCATGGAGGTCTGCACTGGCTGATGGTTGATATCTAATAAAAATGTCAATGTTCGCCTGAGATATCAGTAAATCTGAATATATTGTTGGTGAGCTGTGTGTGTGTGTGTGTGTGTGTGTGTGTGGTGGTGCTCCTGGCTGGTTATTATGTCCTCGTAGGAGGCATTGATGCTGATGACAGTGAAGTGAAATGATAGTCCTTCAGTTTCTCTCTGGAGAGATGCCTCCCAAGACTCAGCTCTCCACCACCTGCCTCAGCTCCCTCTTAAACACACACACACACACACACACACACACACACACACACACACACACACACACACACAGTCACTTACTCATGGACAAATTTACGCCTGCATTAATGCAAAGACATACAATAATCTTACACACTAATGTGGACGCACACATTGGACTGACTGAATGCATGCTTCAGGCCCAGTCACGCCAGTGATATAAGCAGAGACATTTGGCAGCATAATTAGTTCATTTCAATTGAATCCCTGCAGTGAATTCACCCATAGGTTCTAAGTATGACAACAAATGAGGAATAGTTTGTAGATAATTGTAAATCACTCAGAGAAAAAAAATGCCACAATTGTTTAACAAAAGCAAAAGACAGTTGAGGAGACTACTTCCTCACTCACTCCACACTGCTGGCCAATCAATGAGTGAAGAGAAAGTCAGGTTGTTGGTTATGATTCAGACTGTATGGCAGAGATGTGTGGTGTGATGCATGAAATGTGTGTATGAGTGATGGGTTACATATATGGTGAACAGGCAAAAAGGAGGTGATGAGTGAAATTGGAGAATTGGATGAATAGCTTTCAGCCTATGTCAAAATAGAAGTTTGTTTTTTAATTGAAGGAGATATTTTTTCCATTGATGTATTTAATCAGAACATTTAGAAGATATACACTCACTTACAAAAGGGATATGCAGCTTTTGGATGAAATTTCAGAATGCTTCTAAAATGCTCTATAACTTTTACACAACTTTTACTTAATCCTCAAATTTATTACCCTCTGGACATCTTCGTGGCAAAAATGCACACGTACAAAAAAAATTGCTATTAAACTGCTAAATCATCATTTCAAACTAAAATTTAAAATGACTAAACATTCAATAATTTTCCAGATGTTAACCCTTTAAATGCCAGTTTAATTTTTTGAATTATTAATAATTTATTTTAAAAACAAAACAAACAAAAAATCCATATAATAAATATTAGGGGTGGGGCTTTGGTGGTGATTAGAATCTTGGATATGTCAAAGATCAGCAACACAATTTATTTGATTGATTCTCCCTCTGAACACCTTTGTGACCAAATCTGCCTCATTGACTTCCAATAAAACCACTTTTTTTAAACCTCACTGTCATTAAAACCATGCGTTCTGGGATGTCAGCATTTCATTTTGAAGAAAAGTAATGATATTTGACATTTTTAATGTATTCCACTAGATTCAACCATTTTAACATTGTAGGCTGATGCATGAAATTCTTGTATTTTTTTGTGTGTTTGTTTGTGTGTGTGTGTGTGTGTGTGTGTGTGTGTGTCTGTCTGTGTGTTTAGTTAATTTCCAGCAGCAGACCAGCAGTAACTCCACCACCATCAGCTCCTGTAAGAACACCATCTCACCATGCAGTGGAGACTTTGCGTGTTCTTTGCTGTCCACTCACTGATAGGATGGGCAGGATCCTCAGTGTTCTCTCCACTTTCAGAGGAAGTGTCAGAGGCACTCACAGTGGAGGACTCCAGTGAGTATCTCGTGTCAGACTCGCCCTCTCAAAGCTTGTGTCTTCTTCAGACGAGTCCTGCAGCTCGCTGGCAGATAAAGGCTGCAGACCATTTCTAAAGCCTCTTCTTTCTGCTCCCTCTCTTTGCTGCAGGTCTTTCTCCTCCCTGTCCCTCAGCCATGCTGCATGTTCATATTCGGCTGTGAAAGCAGCAGCTGCATAAACACACAAACTGCTGATTTTGTTTTTGACTACATCAAAGGCAGGAGGCCATGTTTGTAAACAAGCACCTCTTCAAAGACACATGAAACACAAGATGACCTTTGTTCACGCTGAAAGGATCAGTGTGTGCTTACTGATTCACACACACACACACACACACACACACACACACACACACACACACACACACGGTTTTAATGGAAGTCAATGAGGCATTTTTGTCCATGAAGGTGTCCAGAGGGAGATTCTGACACTACATAAAAAATACTAATGCAATCAAATCAATTTTGTTGCTAATCTTTGACATATCCAGGACACTACCAAAGCATCCCCTACTATTTATTATATGGAAAATAATTAATTATTCAAATAATTAAAATCCTGAAAATGATTGAATGTTTGGTTGTTTTGAACATGTTTGAAGTTGAGATTTATGAAAAAAAAATATTTATGTGATGATTTCATAGCAGTTTATTTGTGCATGTACATGCATTTTTGCCACGATGCAAAATGCATCAACAGAGTATAAAAGACATGTGAGATCATCAAATAATTGTTGCCTCCAACACTCTTCATCATGTTGTTCACATTTTAACATCCTGAGACCAAGACAACACCTAACAATCCATCAACAGTACCTGGTCCACGTGTCCACAAGTCCACATGTGAACAGTTACTCACCCAATCACACATAGAGTATGTGTCTCTATATGTTGAATTGACCACTGGAACAAGGAAAACAAGAGAATTAAATGAAGACTCTCGAACATCAAACTTAATTATAACCCAAAAGTCTTGTTCTTAGTCTTTCACACCCAACCTGGAAAACATCAGTTTTGTTTCAGTGTATCACACTCCTGTTTTTTTTAGTCCCTAAAACAGATAAAGTAGTAACTGAACTCAATCATCTTCATGAGGTCATCACCTGCAACGATTCTCAGTTAACAGTTAAGATGTGTCTTGTTAAAAGTTAAGTAGTATAATTTCTTGTCTTCTTAATGTGTTTGAGATCATCAGTTGTGTTGTTCAGAGGTAGTGGCTCCAAGAGGCAGAGTGATGCATCAGATGACCTGGCTTTGACAATCACCTGACCTAAACTCATTGAGATGGTTTGGGATGAGTTGAACCGCAGACTATGCTCAGCATATATGAGAACTCCCTCAAGACTGATGCTTGGCAACAATGCAATCCCAATCCAGCTGTAGAACAATTAGTGTTGGTGTTAGCCAAATAAACATCACTGCATAATTTGAATACCACATACAACTGTATGAGTCTCCAGCAAAAGTTCAGTCAGGCATGACAGGCATTGACATGCTTAGGCCTGTAGTTTATTTCTCTTTCCATCCTGTCTTTCAGAATTCAGGTAGAGGTCAGGCGGTAGTGCAGGTCGTCCATGTTAAATACCTGGTTTCTCCAGTCTGTGTCCTTGAGCAAGATACGAAGCTACAAATTGCCCCCAAAGGCTCCACCATTGATGTGTGTATGCGTAGAAATGGTTATGTCCCAAAAATTGATGAGTAGTCGGCACCAGCCTTGAGTGGTCAGAAGTCTACAAAGGCAATATATAAGTACAGTTCTCCTCTCTCACATGCTCAGTCGTGTAATCATCAGAATCTCCACCGCTTCATTATTTCATTTGCAAGCAGCTGTCGTGCCATGGCTGCTGAAGTCGGTCTGTGGATGCTTGAAAAGAAAAGAGCCACAACTCATCTTGACTTGAATAATTAGTTGGGATGCATCCCCTGATCGGCTCCCTTCTGGATCTCCATGCCGAATTGCCAGGCCGAATTCTTCAAATTGTCCTACATTGTTCCTTCTCTCTTCTCCTGGGCTAGGTCTTATATTACACAGGAAAATCATGAATAAACATTCTGAATACTACTCTTTTAAGGAACCACCTTCCGTCATTGTCTTTTGTAATTTACTTTACCACATCTGTTTCATTACCAAGAGAGAGGTGGCCAAAGGTCATCTCTCAAACTCTATATCTCAAAAAGAGAAAGGCATGAAGTTCTGCAGAGCCACACTATCCTCCCAAGAGAGGTATAGATACTATGGAATGTGTATTCTAGCAGAACCGCACATCATCCTCCCAAGAGAGAGACTGTAAATACTAACAAATATTTAGACTTCAAAAAAGAGAGGGGTTATTGCAGGTCCTTACAAATATGCACTTCAAATGCACTTCATATGCAGCTGTAATCTTAGGAGAGATCAATGAAATACTATGGAAGACTTGTAAGAAAATATACTACACATCCTTAACTGAGTCACCAGTCACCACCACTGTCTGAGCTCTATGTTCTTATGGAGCTCTTATGGTCCTCAGTGATGTGCAACAAATCACACACGCTGAAAGGAATAAAGATGAAACACATCCATCTTTCCTGTGACGATCAGGCAGCAGTTTGTTGCCTGTCTTTGTCAAATCTGCCCCCACTCTGACACCCTATGAAATGTGGTAGAGGGATGGTTGGAGAGACTCACAATGTATTATCCTGAGGTGCTGGGCTGCAGGTGGTACCCAGGGAGTACCTGAGATGTGATAATCAGCCTCCATGAAAACTCCCCAGGCTCATTTTCCTCCCCCTTCCTTCCTCTTTTTTCCAACACTTCTCTCACTCTCAATCTCTCTTCCCTCTGTCTTGATCCCATCACTTGCCTCTCTCACTCTCTAAGCTCTCATTCTATCACCTATTTTTCTTCCTACAGTATTTCTCATGGCTCTTCAGTCATCAGTTGAGTTGTATTGTTGTGTATGGAGGCATCATGAGGAGAGAGAAAGTATGGAATAAAAAGAGACTTGTGGTTGTGCTGTATCTGCTGCTGAATCAATGGAGTGCAACTTTAATGTGTGGGAGAATAAAAATAACACCATATTCAAGATTCAAGATTCAAGATCTCTTTATTGTCATTTCACAGTACTGTAAAACAAAATTACGAGCAAAAACTCAGATTAAAAACACCACAGAATAAATTAAATAAGAAGCTAAACAAATAAGTCTGATAAACCTAATTGTTTGATTTTAAGATGTGCCCAGTGATTTCCTGTGAGCTACTTCTCAAGAACTCATCTTAAGAGTTCTGTTCTAATCATGCTGCATCTCTTCTCACTGCAACATACTACACACATACTACACAGCCTGTGCTGCTCTGTGAATTACATAATTCATTTGATAAGCAGGATCTTATTGTAAAGCCATTTCAGAGGAAATGCATATATTTCCAACCTGCTAGCCTGCTGCCACATGGCTAGCACTAAAACAAAACACACACACCTCAGGTTTATTGTTAGTGTTGAATATGGGAAGATGTGAAGAGAAACACAGATGGTGCTACCTGAAGGTTCTGGCTCCTCTGACACACTTCAGATGTTCACTCGCTGAATCTCTCTCCACTGGTTTAGAAAATGACAGGAAGCAGATGCAGTGGCAGGCTGAACTTCCCAAATGCTGACAGCAGACCTGATTAATATGACCTTTTATTAAAAAGCATTCATTGGCTCTGGTTTATTTCTCATATGACTGGAGGTACTTCCTGATCCAGTGCCCAAGGGGGGTTATTTCTGTATAATTTCTGCCCCCCATAAAACCTGTAATAAAATGTCTTTTACCATGTTCTAATGGTCATAACAATTTCACTATTCTAGGTCAAACTTTGGAGAAATAATTTGCATCAAACAGTAACACAAAATCAGTCAGCAACTTGAAGAACCATACAGGTTTGCATGTCTTAGCTATTTTACTGCATATCACAATAGAGTAGTTCTTGTTCATTTGTGAGATTCGGAGGTGCTGGTAGGATTTTGTTAGTTTTGGATGGAACCTGGCTAGCAGTTTTCCTCTTGTTGGCTACAGCTGCTACAGATATTCCTTCAATCCAAGTATCCAAGTTCAAACACACTGAAGCTCAGTTCAGACCAAGGATTCATGATGACACAAAACTGTTTACTGCAAATAAAAAGTTTCAACTCGCCTTGTTCTGAATCTTTGATCACTGCCTTTGACCATATTCACTCCTGACTGACAGCATTAGTTTTTTCCCATGTTTTCATTTCATTTGCTTTTCCATTACATTATAAAAAAGTACATAATGAACTGTAATCTTGTCCCACATACATGCCAGATAGTGTCTTGGTGTTGGAACAGCTCAGCTGTTTATTATGCATGTGGCGTGCTGTGTCTAAAGGAGCATCTCAGCAAAGGACATGAGCAACATACTGAGGGTCTGTTGTTCTTCACTTATTTAAGCACATACACTGAACCTCTTGTACTCTGCCCCATCTGTGTGTGTGTGTGTGTCAGGATTCATAAAGCTAAGAGTGAGCCGTGGCACATTGCTGTGAACATTACTGACGCTGTATGGCAAAACAGGACTCACTTTGTTCCTTGAAATGAACACAGACCTGATGTGGTGATATCATCACTATTTTTCTTTAATACAATACATTAAAAGAGTACAGGTAAAAACACCCACTGTACAGCAAATGGAGAGTAACAGATACACGTCACCTCGGAGCAGTACATGAACAACATGAACTTTTTTTTTCTTTTCAAATTGCAAAAGCATGGTTATAAATTCTGTCTCAACCTAAATCCCTTTAATGAATAAATAAGCATGATAGAAACAACATCAGTACAGTACAGAAGTCTGTATGTCTTATATTCACATCTCTTCTTTATGTACAGTATTGATACACATCAGCTTCATATTCCAACACACTGGACTCCACTGGAAATGACATACTGACTTTTTTCAACTTTAATGGTAAATAAAATTTTGTGGATGTGAATTAAAGTAGACAGTCAGCATTCTAAAGGATAAGGCTGTGGTATGTTTTTTTTTTTTTTTACTGTCAACAAATCCTGAGAAGACCACAATCAACAATACATCTATCCATCTTGCAATAAGACATGTTGGCCACTCACTCAGGCCCCGGGCTATTTGTTCTGACTGAAGATGACTTCAGTAACAGCAGAACATAGTGTATTCACTGGGAACTATTTCAGCTGCATTGTGTGTTTATTGTAATAAAGGAGCACTGATGT
Organism: Protonibea diacanthus; assembly: GCA_028641955.1. NCBI lineage: Eukaryota > Metazoa > Chordata > Actinopteri > Sciaenidae > Protonibea > Protonibea diacanthus. The sequence goes on from CM053985.1 coordinate 700,559, forward strand.
GTTCTGAATGAATTTGCCTCATTTCCACTGCTCAGCTTGGCTTGGCTCGGCTCGGCTTGGTTCTCTTAGATTTTATTACTTTTCCTCCCAGCGTACCATGTGCTGTGACACTTTACATCTTGCCGTGGAATCATTAACTGTACAACAAAACACAGATACAGATGTTTCTATATCATGGTTCAAGATGAGTTCTCTTTTCAGCTCATTATATAAGTCACATTTAAGAGACAGTAGAATTCCAATCCACTGGAAAGGTTGATATTTGTGCAAGAAGAAAACCAGAGAGTAGGTAGTATTTTCATAAAGCAACAATGAGCCTGCAGAATGAACATCTTCACACTGATTATATATTGTAGGCTGTTGGTTTATATTTGACGCCTGCTATTTCTCTTTGTATACTCAGACTAAATAAACATATACTATAAATACTCATGTCATTAACTTTGGATGAAGCATCACTGTGTACATATTCATATAAAAGACAAGCTTTTCTCAGTGCACTATGATTGATGTATCAGTGAATGCAAGGACATTGAATGATTAGTTATGTGTGGCACTCTCAAATACTTCGGTCACTGTGTAGATAAGTGCACCGATCTGTTCCCACACACACACACTTAAGAATGAAGCTGTTAATGGCACAAAAGTGTGTGTGTGCCTCTGTATGCTTCTGCGTACTCTCTCCACTTCTCTGCTGTAATTAACATGATTGGAGAGCGAGGAATGGATAGAAACACCGGAAGAGACGGTGCTGATGAGGCTATTCACCCCGCTGTGTAGCCTGCCTGGTGCCTCTCCTCAACAACAAGCTGGCATCTTTTGTCTCCATCGCTACAGTTCTCATCAGTGACGGCTGTGTGTGTGTGTGTGTGTGTGTGTGTATGTGTACGTGTGTGAGAGAGCCTGTGGTACACTCATTTAAGGAGCACTCACTGAACAAAGTTGATTACACATTCATTAAAGCTCCAGCCTCTCATTCACCCACTCCACTTGACCCGTCCAAGTGATGGGCAGATGAGGGAGCATACTTTATATTCAGGATGTGGGCTATGGATTATTCCTGGCTTTCTGGTTATGATTTTGGATACCGCTGTCAAATTAAAAATAAATAAATAAAAAGATTCTGAGATGATGGAGGGTACATTCACAGGGCTCACTACACTTCTACATTCCTGCCACTGGCTCAGACAGCTGATGCTACATTTTAATAGATACTCTGGATATGTTATGTAATAATAGGCCTATCATATGTCCCTATAATTAAATGTGATGGGTTCAATTAGGAATCATATTCAATATGATTTTTAACTATACACTGACAAATTACTTCAAGATTCATATTGAAGAGCCTGATATGGTTGGTTGAACCCTGTTCATGTGGCTGAGTCACATTCTGTCTACAGGTTAGGAGGAAACTGTCACATTACACTGAAAGTAAACTAACACACAAACACTGTATTATTATCCTTGTGAGGACTTTACATAAATTACAGCCCTGACCATCTAATTCTAACCTACCTTTGTTCCTTTTAGGCTGCGGCTTTAAGCAAAACCTTCTGCACAAGCCAGCCCCCTACAAGATTAAAAGAAGAGGTCACTGGATGATTACTAGGGTAGAAACAATAATAACAATACATTTTCCTACATACAATTGAATCTTAGATGTTTTCTTTTAAAGGTCCAGAAATGGAAAATAATATTCATAACTCTTTTCATTAGTGTGTAATCACCTGAAAATAAGAATCGTTATTTTTATACAGAGGAGGTCTAGACTATACTCTTTTCAATATTATTTATATTATGTAAAGGCCCAACAATTCTGATCAAATGCAACAGCAGAAAGCACTAAAGTTTTCGTTAGTTTTACTCTTTAAGTCTCTAATATTAATTTAAATTTCACACTCAATGAAGAAAGAAGAAACATTCCTCACAGACAAACAGATCACAGCACATGCGTCATCGACAGTGGGTCTCACAGGGACATTTTGCATTAATGTTTTTTTTTTTTGTTTGTTTTTTTTGCATCATGTAATTAGTTACAATAGTGAGTTATTAATAGCCCCCATCTGCTGCCTTCTCCACAGCGTGTAACTGTGTGATTATTGTTGGGTTGGGATGGATCCACAGCAGTTGACATGTATGAGGTAAAAGTTTTGCATCACCGTAGCCATGATCATGTAAACCTAATGGCTCTGCAGTTAGCTACATGGGAATGTGTCTGTGGCTGTCATTGTGACAAGCTGTGGTTGGAGCTTTTACCAGACTATGCACATGGCTATAGATATGACCATTGCTGGGATTATGGTAATGGGAGTAGCTATGGCTGTGACATATCAGTTTTGAGTGTAACACTAATAATGTGCTGGTCTAGTGAACTGAAATGATTGCTTAGCCTCATAAAAAACACAGCCCCGATCAAAGTCATTTGCAGTATCGTACATTTACTGTATGAGCTAATTTACTTGCAGGAGTACATGAACACGAGGAACATTTCCCTTTTCCAGCTCTCTGATTCCAAATCATCACATCCTGGCAGGAGGCATCAAGGGTGCAAGTCTTGTTTATACTGTAATCAGATAACTATATTCTAATGACGTGAGCTGTAATGCTCTGGTTCTCTCCTTCCTCACTCTGTTTGGAGCTCTGTGGTTGAGATGATACTGAAGAGGTCTGCTGCCTTTCCTTTTCATATTCCTGTTAGACAATATTAGGCCTTAGGCCAATATTTGAGTGCTTCTGCTCAAAAAACAAAAACACAGGACAACAATGCCAAAAGGTTCATTGTGTGTCACTGCTGCTGCCAGGAGAAGCTACGAGAGACTCGCAGACCGACTTGCTTTTAAATAAATTGGATGATCGACTGGATTTTGGATACTTGAACAATGAAAGGTCCATTTCTTCAGTCAGCTGAATCCTGGAATCCCACCTGAAGATTTTCTGCTAAAGTTAGAACAGTGCAATAGTTTCCTGTGTTCTCCAGACTGATCTGGGGTGGGTGGGGAAATGATATCATATATTTCCATGCACTAATCATGAGTTAGTGAATGAATCCTCCTGCATTCATGTGAGCTAGCACTATAGCCTGCCCTACATGGCAAAAGGGCAAATGTTAAGATGCAACACAATGTCATACAATATATGTAGTCGGGGATACTGTTGCTATTGGGCCCACACCTGTTATAGAGAAATACATCTGTCACTGTCATTTTAGCATTCAATATGCAATACTGCGATAACATTACAAGATAACACTTGAACATGACATACAGGCTCACAGTTATACTAGACACTTACCATATACTGTTATATGGAAATAAGTCTAGCAATGGACAATAGCAGGCTTTTTGCAAACACTAACAAACACCAACAAGTCCATAGCACATGTTACAGCTTCAGTTATTGCTCTAATCACAGCATTTACATAAACATGGTTTGGGTTTGTAATTTTTCTCCACTAGAAGCTAACCTACTCACTAATACTGGAAAATACAGAATTCCAATTGCTAGATGTGTTTAAAGCCAGTCAGCAATAAACAGCAAACAGAAAGTAACTGACCTATTCTTCTAAATAATGTGGATTTACATGTCAAGTCCTCAAAACTATGTTCTAAATGTTCAAATACATATAGAATTGTGGGAAATGCACCAATTCTTAATTCTAACAGAGAGCTCTCCTCTATCTATCTATTGTTAGACCCTTGATTATAATTGTAGTAAAAGTACTTCAGACTACTTGAATGGTGACTATCACTCACCTCAGTATGTTATTGTTAAAGAGCATTGATGTGATGTAGTACTGCTTGTCATTGTGATTCCAGTAAAGCCAAGTTGCTTCACATGTTCCTAAGTTTCATGTCAACTGACACTGGAATTTATAACAACAGCTTTTGTGTGCTGAAAATAAACCAGGAGTCAGGAGGAGGACCATGGCATCTACAGTATGTGTGTCTGTGAGAAAGTGTAATGACAGGCGTCAACAGGTGATCACACTATATGTAAGCGCACCTGTTGTGTGAATATCTCTCTTGAAACATGACTGAATGAAGGATCTAATGAGCATCTGAGTGAACAGTGAGAATATTGAATTGTTTTACAGTGCATAACAACTTTGCTCACTTTATTGCCCAATTCCATGCATTGTGTGTGTGTGTGTGTGTGTCACTGTCTCAAAACTACAGCTGCACTTCAGGATTTCATTCTTCATTCTTCTTTAGCTTCCATTAATTACCCTGAATTTAGACAGGACAAGACAATATTAAAGAAAATAGTTATAAAACCACAGTTAAACTGACAGTCACTGTGAAACAAGCCTCATATATTCTCTCTTAAATCTCATGTCAAGCTTGTCATTTTTTATCTATATGTGTGTGTGTGTGTTTGTGTTTAGCCCTGTAGGAGGTTAAGACAGTTTGTCCCAGCAGGCTTCTGTAACCAGTGTTACCTAACCTTCCTTTTCCTGAACCCCAGCAGAGTCTTTTACAGACATTATGCTATGCAGCAAGGCACACTGCACATTTGAGAGCTACAGCTCATAGGCTGCTTGTTCACATTCTAGGCTGCAACATCTATGAAGCCCTTTAGACCTGATGTTAACATGCATCTCATATGACTGGATTACATTTGGATGGAGCAAAAGCATATTTAAATGTGAATACTTGAGAGTACAAATACCAATACCAAGACAATGCACACAAATTAAATAGGCAACAAAAAATATAAGTGTGTACTGGAGGTACATTTATTAGGTATAAATGTAATCCAGCCAAATTGCATTAAGGCACAGTGCATGTTACTTCCAGGTGGAAGGGTAGAGCCGCTGTTGAAAGTTATACATTTTTCACAGTTTGAAAGTGGTGCCTTGCATTCGTATCATAACCTGTCTTATCATGTCATGAGACTGATAAAGGTGTAGTGTTTTATCATATTGGGCAGTTTTAGTTTTAGCTTTCACTTGAGTTTTTTTTTTTTTTTTGCCTCTTCTTCTATGTTTTGGAGAAGGTGATGTCAACTGTTGACAGTGGTGATCAGGATGAAAGCTGAACTGGATGCTAACACCTGCAGGAAATCTTCAGAACACTTCATTACCATACAGATGTTGCACATTGGACTGATCAGGAAGTCCTGCTCAGGGGAGCTCAAAGAGCTGAAATCATGATCAGCTCTCACACTCACAAATGTGGAAGTTCGGAGTTTAGGCATTGTTCTGAGCCACACATCAGCTTGTGTTCTTGCAGGGAGAGAGCCAGGCCTGTCTCAGAAAACAGTGTCGCTGTGTCTGCATGCAGGTCTCATGTTATATCGCCACTCCAAAATAGACTGTGTGAAGTTACACAGCTTGTGTGATTGCGGATGTGTGAACCTTGATTCTGCTATGAGAAGGCTGGTGTGACAAGCAGAGGATGTGAAGATTTGGAGGCGCCAGTATCTGCTTCAGTCAGACTTTTGAACTGGAATGTGCTCATTGTTGTTGAAGTGCTTGACATCACTTTTTGGCTTTTTTAATGGGAGTTAATAATTCAGTGTGAGCTTCATGAGAATTTTTCTCACTTGCAAATGACCTAACAGATGACCTAACACACAACCTAACATGACACGATGAGCACTGAAACTCAAAAACTCCACCACGGTTACTGGCAGTAAAACTGACATATTCATGCTGTGCTTTTACAGGAATTCGCACAGTCAACTCACTCTGCTGTGTTTGAGGTCTGTTCCTGCAGGTTGTTACTGGAATAGAAACTTGACGTCTCTGACACTGTTTTGGAGATGCTTCGGGACGATGACCCATTAGAGGTGAGGTCCAGGGAGGAGCTATGTCCAACCACAACCCCATCGGGCCCTGGACCTGCTATTGCCTTGACCTTGGGCTGCTCCATGTCGTCTCCAATTTGGAGAACAGTGGATACGGTGGTCTCCATCCGGCTGGCCTTGTAAACGCTTGTCTGGGTCTGAAAGTAGCGAGTGGACTTGAGTTCCAGGCCTTCGTAAGAGCTTCGTGGGACACAGGGACACCAGTGGAAGGCTTGTTTAAAACCAGCACGAAACCTGTGCAAGAAAAGCACACATTGGTCTCTTTCTTGGGATCTTCCTTTATTGAAAGACTAATTTTCCCAGCAGCTGATGCTTGCTTGGTGTCAATTTACTCTAAACATGAAAAATAATTTGACTTGCATAGAAAACACCAGCTAGCTAAACACACAAACATACACACATAACCAGGGAGAGAAGAGAAGAAGGGGAAATGATAGGAAGAGAGATGTAGAAGGGTAATAAGAGGACATGCATTTGAATTTAGATCTTGAGTTGATAGAGACAGAACCAATGGATATCCTGTAAAGAATGATGACTACACCTCAGCTCACTACAGTCCAGCACCCATATTTTCATTTTTGGACTAAATTCAGATTTGTGAAATCTCATTTGTCTGACAGCACAAAGAAAATGAACAGGTGGCCGCCGTGGAAAATAATGGGAGATGATTAATTAAAGACAAGAAGGAGAGTTAACCATCTGTCTTTCTTTTGCCTGACAGCAATCTTTAGAGTCAATGACATTTTTCTTGACAGGCAGAATGCTGATAACGTGACAGTTGGAGAGAGAAGTGTAAATGTTCACAGTGGGATTCAGCCACTTTCAGAAATGGTTTAAACAAACCTGGAAATTAGTAGATCCTACTACTACTAGACATCAGACATACTCACCATCTGTGTGGTAGACACTCTCGGGAAAATAGATAGGGGGGGGGGAATAAAAGGCTGCCAGACCAGAGATAGAGTATCTCTTAGTGTTGCCCTGCAAAGTAAATCTAACTTAAGGTGTGCCATCATTTTCTCTACCCATCGTTTGTGAGTTGGCAGTGCTGCCTTTGTCCAGTTAAATAAGCTCAGTCTCCTGGCCAACAATGAAGAGAATGCTATTGCTTTCCTTTGAGCCATCGTTAGTTGTGTTTCCCCCAGAAACTACTGGGCTAGATGCATATTTATGTACCCACACTGGGGTTTCATCATCATCATCTAACTGTGAGACCCAAAACAACAGCTTATGTATACTAGCCACCCAATAATAGTGCATATAATTTGGTATGGCCAGACCTCCCTCCCTCTCTCAAGGAACTCTTCTTATCCGAGGGACTGTTTTTTTTTTTTTTCAGATAAAGGTAGATGTATATTTATTCAGTTCTTTAAAAAATGAATTCTATTTTTGCCCTATCCAATGTTACTTTAAAGTTATGATTAAATAAGACTTTGTATTTACTTGTTACATTAACACCTTAATAGGTGAATTTATCTTTATGTGTTGTAAAAGGATAGGCCTGGAATGATAGTCTCCTCGCCTCTTTATTAATTGGGAAAGGAACACTTTTTGTAGGTTAATTTTATAACCCGAAACCCTCCCAAAGTCTTCGATAATTCCAAGAGCCACTGGGATGCTTATGACAGGTTTCGACTGGAAAAGGAGGAGGTCATCAGTGTATAGCGAAAGTTTATGGTCGTGCTTGCGTATTCCCCCCAGTCCAGCAGCATTCCTCAGCATTATTACAAGGGGCTTAATTGCCACATCAAAGAGCAGGGCTGACAAAGGGCACCCCTGCCTTGTTCTTGAAACAGAGGAAAAGGTTCAGATATTATATTGTTTGTTCTCACCATAGCCTGGGGGTTCGCACATATTATCTCAATCTCTGTTCTATCAAAGGATTTGTGGGCATCTAGGGATATCACAATCTCAGGCTCAGTGTTATCTTCAGCAGAGTATATCACATTAAAAAGGCGACGGAGATTACTGGAAAGTTGTCTGCCAGCAACAAACCCTGTCTGCTAAATGCAAAGCTAAGCGCAAATATGAAGACGAGCACAGGACATTTCTTGAGGACTGAGAGGCTTACTTTTTTGTTGAACGAAAAGCCTTTCTGTCTGATATGTGACACGTCGTTAGCACACTTCAAAGCTTCAAGTCTTCAGCGCCATTTCAGCACACTCCATTCAAACATCAACAAGGAATTCCCCAAAGGTACTGAACTTCACAGACACAAATTAAACACGCTGAAAAGTCAGGCAAAAAACCAGACCCAGATGTTCCAACAATATGCCAAGCATGCTAAGACAGTGAGTCTTGCATCCTATAAAGTGGCGTGAAACATTGCCCATGTTAAAAAAAAAAAAATGCTGAATAAATTTGATTAAACTGACGTGATTGAAATATCAGTGAGTGATTGAATAAGTGAGTGAAATAACTGGCCACTGGTCTTGGTAAGCAGGACTTGCAGTGTGATGTGAATCTGCCTGAACAAAAGTCTGGCCTGTAGTCTTGGGATGAGTTTAAGCCCATTTTTGTCAATCTCCTGTTTCATAGTGAGGCATGTGTAACATTTGTGACATGGTAAATTGTTAATATTTCATTGTGTGTGTGTGTGTGTGTGTGTGTGTGTGTGTGTGTGTGTATTCGTATCTGAGGGAGAGAGAGCCTGTTAGCCTGTTATTAAGGCGTCACATTCTCTGAGGTAGCGTGTTCTCAGGAAAGTGAAGTTTCAATATGACTGGGCTGTGGTCGGATATTACTATACCAGAGTATTCTATACCTGTCACTATAGGGGTTAGTTTATTATCTAATAAGAAGTAACCAATCCTAGTATACGACCGATGTAGTGAGGAGTAAAAGGAGTACTGCCTAGAGGTTGGGTTTACATATCTCCATGGATGAAATATACCATATACCTTACAGAAGGAGTTAATGTATTGTGCTGATTTGCTTAATACATTGGATGCTGGGCTAGAGCGGTCGGTCGGAGTTGAATCGAGGACACAATTCACGTTCCCCCCTAGAATCACATTATGAGTATGCAGTTTGGAAATAATGAGAATAGGTCCTTAGAAAATTGAACACTATCCTAGTTGGGTGCATATGTTTGCCAGCACTGGCATATTGAATAATTTTCCAACTACAATAATATATCGACCATGTTTATCTTTTATAGTAGTTGTTTCTATAAATTGTACATTCCCATGTAAGGATGGCCACTCCCCGACTCTTACTATTGAAATCTGAGTGATAAACCTGATTAAATGCCCCCCTACAGAGCTTGAAGTGGTCCCTGTTCAACAAATGTGTCTCTGGTAAATATACTATTTACTCTCTTTGGCTGGCATATTGATCGCCCTTACATTCCAGCTCATCGGTATTGTGTCCATTCTGCTCGGATGCATGGTTGGTGCCATGTCAGGAGACCATAGCCCGATGTCACCATTGCGCCCCTATGGTACCCACTATCCAAATCACACCTTGAAGATTTGGCAGCAAAAGCAAAAAAAGTTAAAAGGAGGGGGTCTGGGAAGGAAGGAAGGGGCATCACACACAGACACAGTCAATACATAACACAAGCTCTCTCGCGGCAACCAGTCCACCATCTCCTGCACACCAAGCACCATGTGCAGCTCCGTGCATATCACCCTCTTAGTCTGAAAAGTACAACATCACCCTTTTGACTTATTCACCTAATGGGAAAAACAAACAGGTGGAGCTCTCAACAATGAGATCCTGAATAGGGCAAAGTAGTGAAGTAAAAATGAAAAGTAATACCATAGAAGGTAGGCAACAGTAGTTAAGGGGGGAACATTCAACCCTTAAAACTTGAATAGAGTAAAATAGTAATATGAGGGAGGACAACAATAGAGATGAGGATTATAAACATATACGTACACACTGAAACCAAATAATTTTGTCAACGTCAGGATTGGTCAACAATATCCTGCCTATATTAATCCCCATGTAAGCATGTGTAATTTCTACTTAGCCAGAATCAAATCAGTCCATACGCTTCACCCAGGGCTCAGTTCCTTCTTGATGTAATCCACGACATCCTTCGGGCTCTCAAAGATTTTCGTTTGTCCTCCTTCCGGCGTAATCACTAGCGTTGCTAGTAACGCGGCACATATCTGACTCCTATGCAGGTCTGCAGGAGGCTTCTTGCTTCTCTGAAGGCTGCTCTTCTTTTCTTGCTCTTTTACTTCCTGGGTGAAGACTGCGTTGTTGTTGCTGCTAGACTCAACTTTTCTTTCAGTAAGCCTGCCATTAACTCCGACAGCCTTTTACCTGCCTTGGCCCCTTCTCTTACTCCCACGACACATATGTTGTTGCGCCGTTATCATACCTCGAGATCTTCACTCTGTCCCCTCAACTTCAGTATCTCCTTCTCCATTTCTTTCATTCTTGTCCTCGTGTTGGTTATGGTGTCGGACTGGTCATTTAACGTTTCATCTACCTCCTTTTTTCGTTCGTCCATCCTATCAGCCAGACTGTTAGTTTTGTCACCAATCAGCCCTCCCTGCGTAGTAACTCAAACTGGGCTTTCGTGCTCTCTTCCAAACTCTTGGTCCATTTTTCCATTCCGACCGTCATCTCTTTTCTTCCTTTTTCTATCTCTTTCTTACACTTCGCGATCTCGGTCTTTGTGTCCTCTCTGTATTCCGTAACCCCAATGTTGGCTTTTTAAATCTTGGACATCATGTCCTTAGCCCACTGAGGTATGCTGGCGGCTTGTGATTGGCTAACATTGTCCTTGTTAGCTGAGGAGGCCATGCTGCTAACCACCTGCTGCTTCTCTCCACCCGTTTGAGTCGATTGAGAAGTCATTTTCGGTCTTAAAAAGCTTTTCAACTCTGTGTTTTCGGACTTGTTAGCTCCGGAAACAAAACACTCCTCCAAACTGATAGAAGTATTGCGATATAAATATTTTTGACAACTTTTACACGGAGCCTCCGTATGCACGTCTTCACACAGAAAAGTATATCCGGAAGCCCAGTTGTTTGTAAAAAAGAAAAAGGTGAACATATTCCCAACACATCCACTTTTGGTCCTAAGGACTTTTTTTGTCTGACAGGCATATGAGAATAGAACCACCAAACAGTGAGCTATATTCTAACTGTAATTAATGAATGACGATGAGATTAATCAATTCGTGAAGTTATGAAAAGTATAATCTCCGAACCCAATGGCTATTGTATAATGGTGATTTAACAAGTGCTCCTGCACTGAATGCAGAATCTGTTATATAGATTATGAATTGTGTAATGAAATGCTGCACCAAATGAGGAAATTAATTAGTAATCATACTTTAAATATACAACTCAGATAATGACCCAGTCTGAAATACCATGAGCAACAGCATGAATGAAAAACAGTCCTGTTGCTATTCACTGATCCATTTAATCACACTGCTGCTCTTTCATTTGCTGTAAAGCTGCTGTCAGTGTAAGACAACACTACTGCACAGTCTCACATTGGTATGTTGTTATGCTTTGTATTCATGAACATTTATACTTCTCTTATATTATTATGGTGAACTAATTATACACTGCAAATGTCAATGTCAAATGACAGACATTATACAGTTTCACTGTATATAGAGTAGCTGTATAACCTCAGACATCAGTTGGAAGGCACAGGAGCTGGAAATGCATGGTCCACTAGGGCTGTCACTTTTTCAGAAAATCTAATTTGAATTAATGCAATTCAAGAACATAAAAACTTCATAAATATTTAATACCACACTTTCTTTCAAAAAGATGCATGTGCATGTGTGCGTGTGTGTATATGTGAGCATGTGTATGTATGTGCGTGTGTGTGTGTGTGTGTGTGTGTGTGTTTGTGTACTGGCAAACCTGTCATTGAGGCAACAGTAGATGATGGGGTTGTACATGGTGGAGCTCATAGCCAGCCACATGATGGCCAGGTAAACCTGCTGGATAAACCTTTCTTCAAACATGTCAGGAAAGAACTGGTGCAGCAGAAAGTAGACATGGAAGGGCAGCCAACAGGTTGCGAACGTACACACCACCACGATCATCATCTTGACCACCTGTTGGACACATGACAGCACAATTTATCTTAATTTCTTCCAGCAAGAGGTTCCGTTTACAGGATTACAAAAAAGACTTGCCCTACGGGTGGCCTGGTTTAGCAAATCATCAAAAGATCATTAAAAAAAGATTCTTTAGTAATGAAAAAGAGCCAAAAAAGAGGTTGGATAAGAGACAGATACAGTCAACGATATGCTGAGTAAAGCCCTTCACAAAGGCCTTGTTACTGTTAATACCACCGTGTTCTATGGTTTCTACATCATCATCTGTAGTTGTGTGGTGTTGTGTGCATGACAATACTATTATTTTTTATTGATATGACAATTGCAGTCATCATTTTAGGACCTCTATGGAGGTGTACATATATTCATCAAAATTTCAAATGCTATACTTACTAAAGTCGTCATACCGGGTACACAGGTGCCCCATGGAGATATGCTCAACATATTAAAGCATGTATTCAGTAACACCACTATGTGATCTGCACTTTACATTTTGGCTAGTATTCCCTGAACCATTAGGAGTAGAAGAATCAAATGTACAGTGGGTTCCTTGGATTCAGCTGATTGAACTGTAATTGGTATCCAAACGTTTGAAGGAATGGCCTGCAGGTAACAGGCCATAACTCTTCACTGCTAAATTGGACTGTAACTAAAACATTTCATATAATTCATACAATGAGATAACAGCTGTATGTGATGTAGTGTAGCAACGATACGTGCCTCCAAGGAAAGTTAACTTTTACACATATAAAAGTAATCCATTGCAAAATGTCAGCAGCAAATTGTGGATTTCATCAGTAGTTTTTAGAATAGATCAGAAAGGCTGAAGGGCTGAGGAATGACATGCTGATATTTCATAAATGTTACAAAAAACATCATGCTGCAAGATTTACTGATTTTTGTTTACTGTCAAAATGTCAGTACAATGAACCTGCCATTAAAAGTACTAAAGCACACCAGCTCAATAAATAATATATAATACACAAGAAAATGTCCAGTTCCATTAATGTTCCAGCAGGTATTGTTAGTTTCATGCTTGTTTTTGTAATCTTTTCATGAAGAGACATGGTGCACTGCATTGATTTTCTTCTCTCGGGACTGTGCATTCAGCTTCACTTTCCTTTAACAAGGTTCTGTGTTTGCTAAACAAGTGGCAAGATATCTGTCAATCCAGAAAAAAAAAAGCTCAGCAGCTTTCAACTCTGTCTGTCAAAGTGGAAATGTAATGCACATATGGCACATCATTAGTGCAGTCAATAATAGACAGTGCTCACTGACAATTACTTGAAAATAATGCGCATGGACAAGTGTAACAGATCTGTGAGGCCGCCTCATTAGAGTAGAGGAGGAGAGGAGGAGGACTGGTATTCTGCAGAGATAGCATAATCAAGACATTTCTGCAATCAATAAGGAAGACCGCAAATATGCAAAAAAAAGAAAAAAGTATAGTAAAGTAAAGTAAAGTATATATAAGAAAATAAGAAAATATTGACTTAGTTCTACTGAAGTGTGTTGTTTACATTTGTTAAAGTTGTTCCTACAATTTCAGCTGCTAAGAAATGTTAGAAATGCCCTTTCCCCCGTAAAGGTCCCCATGTGGCCAGCAGGAGACAAGATACTAAGGGTACGGTTGAATAGTCAAAAGAATGAGCTCCTAAGTCCTTTCCTAACCACTTTTCCTTGACCTCGATAGAAAACGTCACAAGGTCAAGGAAAGATGTGAAGGAGAGATGATAAGGAGTTAGGTGAAGACGACTACGGTGTTCAGAGAATCCAACTGCACTTACACCAAGACTACGACATCATGCAACGGTGAATGTTATTGACGTCACCTGTGGTAAAACGACAAAGTCCAGAAGATGGACTACAAAACGCGTGTCTGAGATACTTACTAGATACTCCCTGTGCACTCTGACCGTGTTGTTTCATGCAGGAAATATAAACGTGGACAACCCGTGAAAAATGTGACTTCATTATCAACATCAGAATTCAAATAATAAATGAATATGGTCCACCTGTCACAGAAGTCAAATGATGAGTTTGTTACACTGGTATGGTCACTCACCCTCCTGTCCACTCATGTATAAACATATTAACAAATTATGACAAAAATATATGATTAATCAGCAACGGTAACTTCATGATGATCTGCAGGATGCTGGATGTCACAGGTACAAACAGTTTGTACTCTGTGTGTGTGAACGCAGCTCCACAGTCAACAACAGAACACACTTCATGATCAAAGTCTTTACATCACGTCAACACGTATGTTCATATTCACACACTCTCTGCTGCAGGCTGCATCACACTGTTTAAATACACTGTTTGCTGGTTTTGAATGTCTGAACGGTGCACCGATTTTTTGTTGCTGCCGCAAGGAATTGTGGGGCGGCATTACCTCCTTTCCTTTCGTAAAGGATGATCCAGTGTATCCTATGCTAAAGGAGATAATAAAGGAAGCATTGAAGCTCCTTTCCTTAACAGTTAGAGAATTCAAACAGCTCTTATTATGGCGGACATGTTAATACTTCCGGGTTATTTCACTCAGTTAGGTAGGTTCCTAAGCAAATTTGACTATTCGACCACACCCAAAGAGTCTTCAGCCTGATAGCAGAGCTGAGATGTGGTGCTTTAAGCTAAATGCTAACATCAGCATGCTAATGTTCTCACAGTGACAATACATGTTTAGTAGGTATAATGTTTACCATGTTCACCATATTAGCATCAGCATGTTTAGCACAGATAGACTACTAACATTGACTGGATGAGGAGAATGTGGTTAGTTAGCAGTTAGGGTCATAAACGAAAGATGTGTGTACCAAATTTCATGAGAATCCATTTCCAGTCCAAGTATTTAATTTACAGTAATAATGAATGTTAACCTCACCAACAAAGGACTCATCCCTTTGGACTGTGAGAATGTCTGTGCAACATTTCACTGTAATCATCCCATAGTTCATATTTTTTTTTTGTTGTTGTTGTTTGTTTTGTTTTTTTTGTTTTTTTTAGAAATATTTCAATCTGGCCTAAAGGGGTGGACCAAAATAAAAGAATAAAAATAGGATAAAATACTCAAATATCAAACTAAACACACAATCACAGATGATCTCAACAATGCACAAACACCCTAGTAAACAAAATGTCTGTGTAAACCTCATAGGATTCCCATCTCATGTTCTACTGTAGGGTCAGAAAGGCAAGTCTCCGCAACGGTCTTTACTAGGAGAGTATTCTCTAAGGAACGGCAACATTGAAACTGTGAACACATCTGACAAGCATGAGTTGTGAAAGATTACTGGAAAAGAAACAAACAGGTAGAGGAGGATAGCTGGAGGAGAAGATGATGAATTTGAATTGGGCAGAAAAGACAACAGGCTGGAAAATGAGTGAACATTATAGGAAACATCTTTTTCAGGGCTGCACTGTACAAAAACGCATATGAAGTAATCTCATTACAAAAAACAGTAATCCAAAATCTTTGTGCCGCTATCTAAAATGTGGGTTACCTTGCGTTTGGCAGTAAGCTGCTCCTTGTAGCGGTCAGAAGAGTCTCCAGGGATTTCACTTGCCCAGAGGGTCAGTCCCACCACCAGATAAGCACAACCCATCACCAGCAGAGGAAGGAAGTAGAGCAGGATGGCCACACATATGTAGTACCTGTAACAACACATATATCTCATATTACATCAATCATTCATTGTTCAGTCAGATGGAACCTGTCAAAAAAAAAAACACTGCCTCACCTAAAATCAGATGTTACTCTTTCTCATCCCCAAGAATTTAGTTTTGGGTTTCCTGTGTTGCACATTATGTCGCACTGACAGAACAGTAATGTGTTTAGTCACAAGTCTGCTTTTTCTCTGGTCCTTCATAACCTGATTTAGGGTTTCCACAGGTGTTCTCATAGGTGTTACGGATAACACTAAGAATGTTCTATCTGTGTGTACCACAAAGATTTCATTGCATTTACAGCAGTTATCAGACTTGATAATTAGACCTCTAGACCGCTTCCTCTAGGAGGAAGTTGGGTGGAGCTGTACAAGGATTTATGTGATGTCACTAAATTCTTTGTACTAATAAGGATAACAAGAGAACTGTCTCACTCCAACTGGATATAAAACAAACTGTTAGAGCAGAGCAGCAGCCCAGCAATGGCTTTGTTTTTGTTCTGATTGATTTGTGTGCCAAATAACTAACAGTATAAAGAACAGAGCACGAGTGACGTCACTTGTAGGATTCCGAAGTGCTGTTTTGAAGCTGAAAATATGCTGTGCCGGCCACCATCATGTTGGCTGTACTGCTTCTTCTGCCTCCTGGTTAATCTAAAAATCTGTAACAGCACTTAGCTGTCAACCAAAGTTGCCATGCTGTAAATTATGCATAACTTTGAGGATTAACATCATTTCAACAGGTGAGTTAAAAAAATTCCACCCTCAGTACAGTTGTCATGATGGGGAAATTAGCGATAGCGTGTCATATCTTGTCTTTTAGGTCTCTACCTTCCCCTGTGTGATATCCCCGCTCTCTGATTACCTGCCTCTCCTAATGTGTTTCACCTGTGCCTGATTGTCTGTGTCCTCCCCTTTTCCCTCTGTATTTAGTCTCTGTGCTCCCTTTGTTTGTCGCCAGTTTGTCTTGTCTAGCGATCCAGAATTTCTTTGTCTTGTTAATATCTAGTTTTTGCTTCACCTGTTCCTTGACCTTGTGACTGTTTTTTTTTATTACAATCCTTGCCTGATGATTTTGTACATTCACCTGGACATTTATTGTACCATCCTACAGTATATTTGTCTATGTTTTGCCTTTTTGAACCTCTACCACTGTGCCTTGTGATATACTGTAGAGACCAAAATCACTGTGAAGCAGGCTGTAAAAGTGGGGTATTTTAATACAGTTGCTTATGGAGATTGACTCTCTTCTGTAGCCAGCCTCAAGTGGCCACTTGAGGAATTACAGTTTTTAGCACTTCTGTATTAACTTCATTTCCCAGCACTGGATGTTACTGCTTGATTTAAACCCAAACATATACTGTACTATCATGGCATCTGGATTTTTCCAAAACATCACATACATACAGTCTTTCTGTCTGTGTTCTAAACCTATTACTAAGTTCAGTGCTGCATTCAGTGAGTTCAGCCCTTGGTGAATCAGATCACTAAGATTTTCATAATAATTGATGAATAATGATTTTTTCTGTTGTATGGTTACATAGGTGTAGTATATGCATTATAAGGAGTACATTATAGCAGATAGCAAATGCTTTTCAGATAAATACAATTGATTTCAGTTTTTACAGCCACCTTGATAATTCCTTTAGCAAGTTAAGTGCTTTGTATAACATACATACATCATACATATATCAACAGAAGGAGTGTTAGCATCTTTTTACACATCACACTATGTAGCTTTGGGCTCTTATGGCACTAAGTCACACACCCCCAACTATTTCACTGATTTTGGTGAAACTGGATCATATTTTATGGAGAAAATGTTTTCTGCTTTCCCTTCTGATGTCCTCTCAACTCTGTGATTTACAGTGTCCTGATGGACAGTGAAGTAAACCACTGCCAACTGTAGCTAGCTAACTTGGAGCGCCAGGAGAGTGTTGGTGTTTTTTTGTTTTTTTTTATCATAAGTAATGTAATCTTACGTATCTTAACACACATGTATAGCTGTCCATATTTACCACAGTGGTATTGCATCAAATTGTGAAACACAAAAAAATCTAACATAATGTTGCTTTAATGTTTATTTAAGGGTATTTGAGTGGTATGTAAATCTAATTTTCCATCTGTCCCGCCTCTGTGAAGTAGTCAAATGAAGTTACTCTGCCAAGTCAAGGGCTGAATCAGTCTTCATCAGTGTGTCAGAGAACTGAGACATTTTCTTTGCTTTGTAACACGATTTATGATGTGAGAGGCCACAGTTAGACCTCTGACCAATAACTGTCCAATGAATTTTAACCATTCATGAAGTAATTAAATATGACAGTTTCAGTATTTAGCTCATGATTTGGTAATCATGCAGAGACACCGTGCGATCCTGTTAATTCCTTGTTAAGTGTGTGAGCCATTTAATATGGGTATGTGATATGTCAGTATGTGTCTGTTCTGGTCTGTGTGTGTGCATTAATATCCATTAAAATGTGGAAAATTGTATTATATCACTTTGAACTGTGTAGATTAAGTGTGTATATTGTGTTAATGGTGTTGAGAGAAGGAAGACCCCCTGACTCCAGCATCCACACAGGGACCGTCTGTTTTCCCCTCTGTGAGCACTGCACATGAGCCTCAAGGGCCATTTCCCTGGCAATGAACTACAATTATGTTAATCCCACTGAATTTGTTATTAGCATAAATAACACCTCTGAAACACAGTATGAGTGCACACCACCACCAGTTCACTATTGACTTACAGTGGAATGAGAGACACCAGACCTTTGAGCAAGGTCACCCTGCAATAAATTCAGCTTCGTCAGGAGCTGATCCCAGGGGTGTAGCTGGAAACTATTGTTGTACACTTTAGTAA
Organism: Protonibea diacanthus; assembly: GCA_028641955.1. Lineage (NCBI taxonomy): Eukaryota > Metazoa > Chordata > Actinopteri > Sciaenidae > Protonibea > Protonibea diacanthus. The sequence continues at coordinate 718,941 of CM053985.1, forward strand.
TGGGGGTTGTTCCATAGTTGAGTAATGTACAATATAGCTGGATCAATGCATTTTCTTCCCATATCAGAAGTAACATACAAGGTGCTTGTCAAGGGTCAGGGTCTAAGGACAGACTGCATGCTTTGCAACTTGTTTGAATGTTCTTCAGCTGTGGGCAGCACCTCCATTTCCTCAATACATTAAATCAGCAGCACACTTTTAACACTTTTTTTTTGTATTCAGTATTCATTGTCACTTTTCCACCACATACTGGCTAAAATTGGTATGCCACAGTGACACAGCTTTGATCACTGTTGTGCGTGTCAGGTTGCTGGCACAGCTCAGTACAACCAGCCATTACTAGTGACACCACCTCTGTTTTTCATGAGTGCAGAAACGAGAAGAGAAATTCAGAAAATCTAATCTTGTCTTTAGTTAAATCAAATTTTCACATTTTGACTCTCTTAAGAGATAAGTATGTTTGTGTGTGTGTGTGTGTGTGTGTGTGTGTGTGTGTGCTGGTGTCAAAAGCAAAACTAAGTCTGTCTGAGTGTGGCTTGCCAGGATCAGGCTGTGGGTAAAGATATTATCTGGGTCAGCTCTCTGAGAGACAGACAGGTCTACTGTGTGTCATCTCTGCTCAGCATCCACATCTCCGTATACACTACCTCCTAAACCACACACAGCACACCAGACAAAAATGCAAAAAATGATACTCATGATTCCACATGGCGTCTCTTTCTGAAGTGTCTCCTCCAGACACTGAATCATGAAGCAGCGGAGAGGTGATGATTTGATCTACTGATTTGCATGATTAAAGTGTCTTTGTAGGAGAATGACGGTTGGCATCAGATCCAGCAGCCTTTGCTAGGATTTTAATCGTGCACATTAAAGCTACTTGCTTGTATGACTATAAAACATAAAAACTTCCCAGAGGGTGCATACTGTTTATACACTGTAGACACTGTATGTATGCTGTAATTTATTCTCATTTGTTTCCAGTAAAAGACGGAAACCAGCTTCAGTCAGTTTTATATTAGCACATCTGGAATTATTTTTTCACCTAATTTTTATTTCAATGTTTGCAGTTTATACAGACATATACATGCAAATTCACATGTAGTCTGTTGTTTTGTTTTTCATGTATGATCTGCTTAGTACAGCATTGGAGTATATGCATCAGGTTAAATGTGTGTGTAAGTTACATGGTTAAACAAGAGTAACACACAAACATAACAATAAGTAATTAAATAATAAGCAGTGTAAATGAAGATAAATAAAATGAAATAAAGTAAAAGAAAATAAAAATAACATGACTTTTATTGCATTAGTATAATCATGGCAGGTCTCCATCTGTTAACAAATATATCTTTTTGAAGCCTCAAGGAATAAGTTATTTGTTCCATATGATAGATTTCCCAGACCTTTTCAGTCCACATATTGTATGTCGGCGGGTTGGGTTTCAACCATTTAACTGTGATACATTTAAGAGTTGCAATCAGTAATATTTGTAAAAGGTATTTTTCCCTCTTCCAATTATGCCATTTGGTGTTAATCCAAGCATTACTATCTTGGGATCTTTTATAGAACTTTTCTGAAATACTTTTCCAAGTGCCTCAAAAACCTGGTCGCAGAATTTTTTCAGTTTAGGGCATGTCCAAAGTATATGAGTAAGGTTACCAATGTGTGTCCCACAATGTCTCCAGCATTTATCTGAGTGTATGGGCCCCATTTTGGATATGATCGCTGGTGTCCTAAAGAATCTTATTATTACCTTCCACCCGAATTCCCGCCATGTATTAGTTAGTTACTTGATGTGCTTCTGTACATAAAAAAAAATGTCTGTTTGTAAAAATGTCTGATAATTTTCTTATTTCCGCTACCAATTTGTAATTTTATCCAGAATTCTTCAGTCGGGGTGGGCTCTAGGATTTTAATCCACTCTCTATGCTTTGTTACAAAGTCCTTTAGTTGTAAATACCTGAAAAAGTCTGTATTAGGGAGTGTAAATTCCATTCTTAACTGTTCAAATGATTTGAAAGACCCATCTTTATGAACCTGGTGTAGGTTTGTGAGTCCATGCTCAGACCACTTTCTAGTGCCTATCTGAGAGGGGACAAAACCATTTATAAAACCATGTTGGTTAATGCTGAGATTGCTTTAGGCAGCCCATAAGATTTTTATTTTCCTCAAAATCTTCAATGTGGTCCTAGTCCGCTCTCTCATTTCAGTCTCATCAAGCAGGATATCTAAGAAAGGCAGAGTCTGTAAAGGCCGCTGGCATGTGCTTTTCTCAATGTCTAGCCACCTTGTACACACGGAGTCTTGCAGCCATGCTATTAGGAGTCTTAACTGCGCAGCCCAGAAATACAAACTGAAGTTTGGGAGTTTGAGACCCCCATGTGATTTGGATAGCTGAAATACTTTTAGTCTGACCCCGGGCCCCATTTTGATTGCCATATAAATTTCCTTCCTCCCCCAGTCTCTGAATCGGTCATCAAATTTAACAATCTTCTAATACTGTCGCTGTAGTATCTTCCAATAATAAACTCAGTCTGATCTGGGTGAATAATGTTTGTTTTTGTGAATTTTATCAACACATCTCGCTAATATGGATGTTAATATACATAGGTCTACAACAAAAATATTGGCCTATATGATTCCTTCTTTATGTTACAACTATTGTCGCTTCCCTCCAAGAGGGGGCCAGGGTTCCAAATTGCTATGCATAATGGTAAGCTTTTAGCAGCAAGGGTGTCACTATCTGTTTAAATGTTTTGTAAAATTCATTGATATAACCGTCTGGTCCAGGGCTTTTAACATTTTTTAATGTAGAGATCGCCTGTACTATTTCCGATTCTTTGATAGGTTCATCTAGTTTCTTTGCCACCGGCTCAGATAACTGTTTTAAGTTAATATATTTCAAAAATTGTGCCAATTCTTTATCGTTAGTGCAGGTGTCTGTATTTGTGTATAAGGATTTGTAAAATTCAGCAAAAGACCCTGCAATTTCATCTGGTTTTGTGAGTGTTGAATTACTAGACTTTAATTTGTGTATTATATTAGAGATTGGTGGTTTTTAAGTCTTCAAGCCAATAGTCTACTTGCTCTGTTGCCATTTTTGTAATATTTCTGCTTAGTGAACCTTAAATTACCCTCAGTCTTTTCCGTAATCAGACTGTTTAAATCTCTCCGTGCTTGTTTGAGCTCCTTGAGTAAATTGGGAATTAGTGTTCTTTTATGTTGTCATTCCAATTGTATTATTTTATGTTCCAATTCACACTGCCTTGCCACCCTATCGTTTTTTACACTTGCAAATGAGATGATGCAGCCTCTGTATGTAGCACAGTCCCATAGGATGAGGGGGAATATTTCAGGAGAAATGTTCATATCGAGATAGTCCTTTAGTTCATTTATTACAAAAGAAACCTGTTCTCGTTCCCAACGCCTAAAATACAGACGATTTGTCACGCCCCTATACTGACACAAAAGGCACCCTTTCGGGTCTCTATAAAACACTCTGGGTTCTCAATTGACTCCAATATAAACCCATTTGTGGCGGTAAGAAATGCCCAGAGCAGAGGCTACAGCTGTCCATTCACTCCAATAATAACCCGATCACGGCGATACATGACGCTGCGATCTGATTGGAGAACCGAGGACTCTTTGCCCGGAACTATTTTTTCACTATTTTAAGGATTTCTTTTAATGACATCATCAACATTTCTCAACACAAACACATCAAAGTGTCACTGATAATTCAAGAATAAAATAGCTTCATGTTGTTGCCCTCAGTATTTTTTTCTCCTTCGATTCTGAGAATTAAAGTTTTATTTGTAAGTTTTGGATAGCGGAAAGGCCTACACTACCCATAATCCTTGACAACCGTTGCTATGGAGAAGACAACGCCCCAGGACGATCAACCACCGTTGCTATGGAGGCAAAGACAATCCACTTTGCGCTCCCTGTTTTTATGTATTTATTTGTTTATTTATTCTTAACTAATTTATATATAGAAATAAAGTTAACTGGTTGAAAGAGATCAGTGTTTTATTATGTGTGTGCAAATTACAATATTTAATTTCAGTTTGTCATAGCTACACGTCAAGAGATCTCAAGGATGGTTTTTAACTGCAATGCACCCTGGGAGTTGTTGTAAAAGTATGTTTCACGTCTGGGTACTGTGGCAATCATTTCTGGTTGACACGAGTCAAATATAAGGTGAGTAAGTCATGGTAAAATCTGCGGCTTATTTGTAATTTGAAAGAAACAATAACAGACTGATATAAAACGTGAAATATTTTGTGAGAGCAGTCCATTATTTTTGTGACGTATTCTCATCTGAAAGACACTTGTTTGGCCAGCTAGCTAACAGTAATACTAGCCTATATTAGCAACGTAGTTTTAAAGCGCACTTCACCAGAGATGGATGGCCCGGCCTGTAAGGCTGAAGGTTGATGGCAATATACAGTTAAATCTCCTCTCTAAACAATGAACTGTTTAAATGTTCTCAAAGGACTAATAATATTCACATTTACCAAGCGGTAACTTTCCATAAGTCTAAATTCATATTTTAATGAGGCAGTACTGTTAACCACTATTTGATACATGCTGTCATTTTAAGCAAAACAGGACATTTCATATAAATATGAAACTTCAGTGCTTTTGTGTAATTGCCATTGCTTAATAAGTAATACAGTACTCCTTATAGAACAGACCTATGCTCTTGACTAATTATTTTATTATTATTTTATCTATTATTTTAGCGGGCTAGATTTTAGCCAGGCCTGTTTGTGTGAATGCCAGAGGTGCTCCTGCCACAAGCAGCCATGTCTGTACATGGTAAATGGTAAATGGACTGTACTTAAATAGCGCCTTTCTAGTCTTCTGACCATTCAAAGCGCTTTTACATGACATATCTCATTCACCCATTCACACACATTCATACACTGATGGAATTGGCTGCCATGCAAGGTGCCAAGTACTCATCAGTTCGAGGAACTAACCATTCATACTAATATTGGGGCTCAATATCTTGCCCAAGGACACTTCGACACGCAGACTGGAGGATCGGGGATCGAACCATCAGCCCCTACATCCAGGCAGGAGACACTGGGTGGCAAACATGTCTGTTACTTTACAGTACTCACTACCATCCTGTGATTCACAGCTGTCTTTAGTTTTTATTTTTCTTGACATATTATATTTTGAATTACAGAGGTGGCAATGGGAATTTTCTTAAATTTTATGTGCACACAAAATCACATGTAATTTCTGGTTATTTCTTTGCTGAGAAATGACTTTTGTACCTGAAATAATCCCTGCATCTTTCATTTTCATTTGCCGAAATGACAGCCAAAAAGAAGGCATGTCCTTCTTGCCAGGTTCCCAACAATGTAAACATGAAGACCTGCGGTGGATGCCTGTCCAGCCTGGAATCTAAGCAGAACTTAAAAAAACAGCAACCTAATTCTTCTTAATTCTGCCCAGCTGACGGTAAGTTTTCTTAGTTGTGATTTAACAAGGACCTCCCATATGTTTATCACAGTTGTCAATGTTTCCTTGTAAATCATTAAGTTAAACAGGTCTTTGCATATAAACTTGCATAAATAAATGAGGCGCTCAACATCAGAATAAATCAGAAAATCATCACAGTAAATACATCAAACTAGATATAATAATAATAACACATATGAGGCCATTTTAACCTGTATATGGCCAAAGATCAGAAAAATCTAATGTAACATTATTTATCAAATCAGTGTACGTCTTTAGTTTCTTCTGGCCTATATGTGCCTACATTGTACCACACTTTCTTCTCCTGTAATTTGTCAAACTAGTCTGGATGCATAAAGTAAAAGGCATGTTATCGCTGGTGATTGTAAAATATGAGGCGGCTGATGTGATTTTATATTTCCAGGAATATGTGGCTGAGGATATTTGTGATGAAATCATTCCTAAAACAGTCTTCCTCAGTTCACACAGGTGATATATTTCTCCGTAGCTGCCTCCTCTCTGAGGAACTGTTTCTTCAAGCACATCAGCACTGACAGCACTGACCTATGTTCAAAACACTGAACCAAGCTCACCTTGTGAGTGTGCTGCCTCGTGTGTATTACAAGTCTTTTAACTCATGTAGTGTTTTTGAGTACCTCAGAAAGCATTCCATAAATAAAATGTTACTGTACTGTATATGTACTCTGTGCAGTACTGTATATGTACAGTACTCATTTAATGAGAGTGGGAAGAATGATCCAGGTTAAACAACTGCACACGGGGAATTCCATTTTTCCTTTCAACAGAAAAATATATCTGCATAAAGTATGAGAGAAACATTTCAAATTCACATCATATATGAGCTGAATTAATTACAACCCAAAGTTAAGTCTGTTGATTAATTAAAGCAATCAATTCTAGACTGACATCCAGATATTGTAAATGTAATCCAAAGTCTTGACCAGAACTCATCCTCGGCCGCTAAATAACTGTTGATAATGACCTTTACCTAAAAAGTCATTGTAAAAATCACATTAATCAGAGAAATTTTGAATTATTTTATTAATTGTAGCTCAATCACACTCAGTCCTCTAAGAGATACTTTTTAATCCCTCAACAGGGAAATTCTTTTTTTTCACTCAGTGAGTGAACAGTTTATTTTCACTCAGTTCACACAGTTTATTTTACATGCATTTTAACCCTGAACACACATACAAGGGCTCACAGACATGCAATGTGGAGAGAGATGATGGAGTGATGGGCAGCTCACAGTTGGGGGGGGGGTTTGGTGCCTTGCTCAAGGGCACCTCAGCAGTGCCCTGGAGGTGAACTGGCACCTCCTCATCAGAAGTGCTGAAATCACTGTCAGCTGCATCATCTTCTCCGATCTCCCCCTCCTCCAAGTCAATACCCAATCCCCTGTAGTAGTCCTCGACTTTTAGCATTTGTGCTTTAAGTTCAGTTTGTTTTGAAGCACCAGACACTGGAGGCCCTTTTGTGCATCCTCAGACATGTCAGCAAGAGAGGCTGTAAAAACAGAATATCAAAAACAAAGTCAATAAAGTCAGTAATGAAAGTGAGCTCAATATATAACACAAGGATTTAGGATCCTGTAATCAAGCCTTTCTTTAAAGCAGAGAGGGCAGTGTTAGCTGCAGACCTCAACTAGCCAGACCTCACATAGTAGCATATTATGTTTCAAGAACAGAACTTCCAACTACTGCTCAGATACTGGATATTTGTTAAAAGATGATACAGTTGAAATATTTTAACATGAAGAGCATACAGCATACTTTTGCTTCTTATGTTCTGCCAAGGCCAAATGTCAGTCTGGATGAGGGTGTCAATGGACACAGTTTGTCTTGATGGTTCAGACAGCTTGTTGTAGTCATCAACAGGAGCTGCCAAGCATTCTTTCTGACTCAAGATGACCTTTCGTGTCGCCTCCTGATGCTATTTAGAAAAAAATCATGAAAAACAAACTTTTATCAGTTGATCAGTTTCTAAGTGAGAGTAACGTTAACAAGCATAAGTACTGCACATAAAACTGTGATCACTCAGTTACATTCAGCAATCAGTTTTTAAAGCTGTCTTTTAATCAAGGGATGAACTGCCCCAGTAACACTCACAGGAATGTTATGATATGTTTTTATTGTTGCTCTTGAGTTGACTAAGACATGTGACTCCGTGTCCCTTTCCAAGAACACTGCAGAAAAGCTCAGAGCTGTACTGATCTGATATACAGGGTTGGATATGAGCATCCACCAAATGCAGGAAATGTGTGCAGTGGTGGGTTCATTTGCTCCACCTACAAAAAAGTGTGATGCAGAGAGAAATAGAATATGAACATAATACAGACGTGACATGCTAACTTTCTTTGATCATTATGCCTAATGTTACTCTACAGCTTTGTGTTTCAGTGAGGTGTATCTATTTAACTACACTGCAGACTGCAGTCTATGATACCAGTGACGTTACAGATAGATAAATATCCCTTATAACACATCTGTGTCCTCACACTGTGCTGCATTATTATAAGACAAAACAGGAGTGCAGACAAGGCTCCTTGTACAAGTTGTCCACCTCAGATTTCACAGTAACCCACTCCAAGAAGCTTATCCACTGATCTGGACTGCTTTGTCAGTCTTTACAGTATAGGACAAAAACAGCAGAATATTCAGGTCCAAAAGTATTAGTATATGTGTACGCCATGATAAACATTGATGGACTGAATGCATGCGACTTCATTAAATTTGACAAATTTGAAAACTCGCTCACAGCATTTTGTCGTATGCCTCAAGTGACATCCGTGGGGCGGCTATCCTAATGTCACAGAAAGACTGGGAGAGCTGCAAACAGGGTGCAGAAATTCAAGCCAGGCCCATTTGCACTACCCTGGATGTCCTTAATGGAGGAGGACCATGTTATAGGCCACAGCTGATAGCAAGGTTGGATCGACCAACCCTTTGAGTACCTTGCACACATTTATGTGTTTTTTGATTTTACTTTCTACCATATTTTTATCATTTCTGCATGCATAAAGTTGATAATTCAGGTTGTGTATTTTTGCGTGTTCTTGAATTTTTTTAATTATTTTTTATTTTTAGTCTAATGTAAACAATGTGAAATGCGATGCTAGCTCTAGTATCTAACGCACATTAATGTGTGCATTGAAAACCATTCAAAACCACTATTTTTGATTCTGCTCAAATACAAAGTATAAAACATGCATATTCTCATTTCTCCGCTTCATTTGGGGCCTGGTGCTTTAAGTGTGTGGTCTGAGCGGTTCCCTAAGGTGACGTCATTTTTTGCTATATATGCCAAAGCGAGGAAATACCTGCTTTTTCCGACATAGGAGGCACCGCATCCTCCCTTCCTCCCTCCACAAACTCTGAGGTATTGTCTGTGTGGGTGCTCAGTAGGTGTGTGAGAATCTATGCATGTGAGTGTCCGTGGTGTGCACGCCGCATCGCGTCCACAGCATACACGTACAGTAAGCTGCCAAACGCATAAAAGCTACAGCGAGCTTTTGAAGTGGTATTTTTCATTACTTTTCAATAACCTCTGCTCATGTGTGTTTTTATGCAAATGTTCAAAGCACTACTGCATTTCTTTTTTTGTTAATAACACGTAAACACACATCTACCAAGTGTCCTGCACATCTTTTGAAATTAACGACACAGGGCCTTTCAACACATGAAAGTTAGAGTACCAAAAACAGGTCGTGATTTTATTTATACACTGCCACCAAGTGGTGCAGATAGCGCAAAAGAGAAGCAGAGCTTCATTTCTCGTTGGCACGATGGCAAAAGCACTACAACACAGCAGAGGCGCTGGCTGCGACACGGAGCCCGATCCAGAGCCCATGGATCACGAGTCCCAGGCCTCAGTAACTCGGAGAGCGACACGGATAACGCGGAGGAAGATCCGAATTCGGCCCCGCCCGATCATGACACCAGCCCACCGACTCAACGGACGGTGGGAAGCGGATACACCAGCCTCAGCGATCGCAGTGGGAGGTCCTGCCGGGGACATCCACTGGGCACCTACAAATGCCGGAGGTCAGCTGGTGCGCCTGTAGAGCTAAAAACCAAGGGGGCGGAGAGTCATCTTGGAGAGATGACGGAAGGCCTAATCTGAGCGACTGTCACTCAGACAACTTTTTTTTTTCTCCTTCGGGCTGGCGGAGGAGCTGCTGCCGAGAAAGATCACCCGGTTGCCACGCCCAAAAACAGACCGGAGTCGCCCTCAGAGCTCCTGAGGATGAGAGGGAGAGAGTGGCCTGCTCCTCCGCCTTTCGTTCACAGCGACACACCGTGGAAATACACTGCCCTGCTGGGAAAATGTGCTTTTGATGAGCACAAACACCGGCCCCAGAAATCTCCGCTGGGGAGAAACCCCACCATAATCCTGGATTATAAACCGCTGCAGGGGAGTGGACACGATGGATGAGGTATGTTTACGCAATCCATAAACACACACACACATTTTATATATTATTATTATTATCATTATGAATTTATTGTCATCTGGAATTTATGTGTTATGTTTCTATGTATAAGACATGTTTCATTATCTCCACCCCCAGCAGCCATCCCACTCCAGGCAGGAAGGTGTGCGCCTGCAAAGTCAGAAGGGTTGTGCAGTCCACATGCATAAATGCGCCAGCCTCTGTGCAAGGAACATTATTGCACAATCTGCAGCTCCTGTATCCCATGAAATGTTGCATACTGTTATGTTATGTTGTTGTTGTTGTTGTTTATTGTTATTCATATCGTTCTTCTTGCTCCGCTTATGTTTCACGTTATAATAAATAGTTGAAATGTCAATTCGTGAGGTTCTTTGTTACAGCACAAAAAGGGTTAAAACAAAAAAACCATGAATATTTGATATGTATAATTAGGACTGATGCTGGTCTAAAAACATTTTAAAAAAATTAAAAAATAATAAGAATAAAAAAGATTTTTATAGCTTGATATATTCATACACACATTTATGTGTCGTAAGGGTGTTTAATGTAAGCAGTTTATGAAATATGACACTACAAAAAAATAAATAATGCATATAAATAAATATTGCTGCTAATCTTTTGACATACACCAAGATGCAATAATCAAAACATTAATAATCCAGTTTGCATGAAGTATATTGAAAATAAGTCATTTTTTGTAGTTTTTAGACCAAAAAATGGAGGTGCATAATGACAAACACTTGGCCATTAAAGGGTTAAAAATAAAAGAAAGTCAAGAATATTTGATATGTATAATTAGACTGATGCTGGTCTAAAAATATTTTTAAAATTAAAAAAATAATTTATAAGATTTTTATAGCTTGGATATTTCATACACACATTTATGTGTAGAAGGGTACTTTTTACGTAAGTATTCTGCAGTAGGTACTGGGGCAATAAGAGGATAAATACAAGTTCATAGATGAAGTAATAGGTTAAGTTAGCTGCTATTTCCCATGAATGCCTTTGACCAGTACTAACCAACATATTGTTACCTAGTTTTATCATTTAAAGACATTACAAGCTGAAAACAAAATGACAAACTCAGTCAGGCTCAACAAAGACCTTTTTACAGGTGCCCACATATACCATGGACCAAGGATAAATCCTAAACAAGATAGCAATGTGCAATATGCACAGAAACCTGTAAATACATCTATTGTGTATGCAGTGTGTGACAAAAGACCACTCTACCATGACAGCCAATTCTGCCAGGTGAAACATGAATGTTACTGCTGAGCAGCCACACGCTGCTCCGCATTTCTACAGGTAACATAATATATAAAATTACACGCTCTAATTGTCCCAATAACAGCAATCTACCCATAGTAAATAGTAAGGCATGCAGAAGACTTATAAACTGTACCTATTTGCTAGTAAAACGCTTGATACAGGCTGCAAACTCCCTCAGGTTGCTCTCTCTCTGACAGACTTTGGGAGTAACATCCCATGTCTGTCATGTTGTTTCCATCAGACAGGCTCCCTCTGTGCCTCATTCTACACAATATATCAAGAAACAAAATGCAACACTTTAAATACAGTCCATGATTAAACATAGAATTTCAAATTAAGTAAATGGAAGCTGATTTCATAGAAACAATATAAGTAATAATGCATTACTGAGGGTTTGAGATGCTGAACATGCTGTAGAAATCACAATAAACAGAGTCTACTTTTACTGGCTACAATAAATTAGACAAGAGTGTGACCTCTTGAACAACTGTTTCCATACACTACAAAATAAATAATAATAATAATAAATACATAATAAACAAACAAACAAATAAATAATAATAATAAATACATAATAAATAAATAAATAAATAAATAAATAAATAAATAATAATAATAATAATAGTTAGGACAACATTACCTCTGCGTCCTGAAAGCACCCTGAAGCTCTCCTCCAACTCCAAATCATCAGGATCACCTGAGTCATTAATTTTTCAAACTAAACAGGAAAGAGATTTCAAAAGCAGTCAAATGATTTTCAGTGTTTGTGCTGGGACGATAAAGTCAAATCTGAAATGTGCAAACAACGTTAGCAAATTAACGTTAGCGTAGTCAGTTTTTACAGTGCTAACTTAAGTCTTATTGTACATGAACTGCACCCTACAATTCAACATTACACACCACACGAGGCTATTTTGGGCCAGGACATTAAATATTAGCAGTGTGTAATTCCTTGAATCTTCATAACAGACTGCATCAATCATCAGCAGATAACATTGGTGTATTAAATCGCTGCAGTAGCCACAGGCAGTCTTTACCGTGCTCTACCTAGCTAGCAAGATGACATTAGCCATTTTTAAATGTCTTAAACTGTTTCAGAAACCTGACACCTTTGTTTGCTTTAAAACATTTTCTGAAAAAAAGTTTTCAAGACTTCAGTGAATCAAAATCAGTCTCTGTCTTTCTGAAACATACATCACATATTTTTTACGTACCTGCATCAGAATCAATATGCCACCGTGGGGTCTCTCCCATCATCCTTTGCGCACACTGGCGGCGAGTGATTGGTTGTAATGTCTCGAGCTCAGCGCGTCCAGAACGCGAGTGGTGAATAAATGTAAAAATGTATTTTACACGTAAAAATAAAATAATAAAGCTAACAAAGCATTCTATACGTTACATCTGTTCACTTTCAGATCCTGAAACAGTTTGGAAAACATTGTGTGATTTCAATGTGGAGTCATCCTGGGGCGTCGTTGTCTCCATAGCAACGGTTGTCGAGGATTATGGGTAGTGTAGGCTTTTCCGCTTTCCAAAACATACGAATAAAACTTTATTTCTCAGAATCGAAAGAGAACAAAATCATACTGAGGGGAATAACATGAAGCTATTTTATTGTTGAATTACCAGTGACACCGTGACATGATGGTGTTAAGAAATGTTGATGATATCATTGAAAGAAAACCTTAAAATAGTGAAAAAAAATTCTTCCGGGCAGAGAGTCCCCGGTTCTCCAATCAGATTGAAACTCGCAGCATCGTGTATTGCTGTGATCGGGTTATTATTGGAGTGAATGGACGGCCCTAAGCGTCTCTTACTGCCTCCGATGGTTTACACTGGAGTCATTTGAGAACCCAGAGCGTTTCATACAGATGTGGAAGGGCCTTTTGCATAGTATTAGACGCCTAGGGGCGTGACAAATGGTCGGTGGTCGAGGATTATGGGTAATGTAGGCCTTTCCACTATCCAAAACATACAAATAAAACTTTATTTCTCAGAATTTAAGGAGAAAAAAAATCATCTCTCCGGGCAGAGAGTCCTCGGTTTTCCAATCAGATTGAAGCTTGCAGCGTCATGTATCACTGTGATCGGGTTATTATTGGAGTGAATGGACGGCTGTAGCTCTGCTCTGAACGTCTCTTACCGCCGCAAATGGGTTTATATTGGAGTCCATTGAGAACTCAGAGCATTTTATAGAGACGCGGAAGGGCACCTTTTGTGTCAGTATCAGACGTCTAGGGGCGTGACAAATCATCTGTATTTTACGTGTTGGGAACGAGAACGGATTGTGCGAAAGTAGTAAATTCTTTGTCATTTAAAAGTGATGCATTTAGTCTCCACTGTCTGGTCATTAATCTATGTCCCATGTCCCATGCAAGAGGTGCATGATCGGATAGTAAGTAAAATCTCTACCTTAAAGGAATTTAGTTCTCCAGACTTGCACTAATCCTGACTCCCATGACTAAGCATCAGAATATGGAATAATATAACCCTCTGCCTTCAAATAATATACTGGTAGATAAAGGAGCGGGTGAGGAGGGGAAGTCACAAATGGGTCGTACAAAACTATACAGTGCCTGCATATGATAGGGTGGGTGTTAGCAAATAAGTTTGGGAGGATGATGTAGGAGAGAAAAAAACAAAACAAAACAAACAAACAAAAACAAAAGGACCTAAAGAAAGAACATAAACCCAAATATCCATGAGTGAAAACAAACATGACAACATGAGTACACTCGGTTTAAGCATTATACGGTTTGTGTTGGAACATGAAATCAACCAAGGGGCCCGGGCTGTGGGTCAGAACATGCAGCTTTGCAAACTGTATTTAGAGTTGTATAATAAATTAATAAGGGTACAGTCAATTCTCTGCTGCTGCTCTGCTGTTGGGATAACTTTTTTCTTCATGTAGTCCATTGCTTCAGTAGCATCCAGAAACTCCTTCTCCTCATTGTTGTAGGAAATGTGAAATCTAGCAGGGAAGAATATTCCAAAGCAGACTCCCGATCTCCCCCGCAGCATCTTTCTGACATCTGTGAAAGCTGCTCTGGCTTTAGCAACATTGACCGTGTAGTCTGGGAATACAGCGTGTTTCCATCGTATTGGAGTCTGCTGTCTCGGTCATGGGCCTTTCTCAGTATGGCCATGGTGTCTCCTTTGTTGTGTAGTTTTGCGATGATTACGCGGTGCCTGTCCCCTACTCCTCTCTGCACCAGGCTGCGGTGAGAGTGCTCGAACATCACTTCTTTTTCCATCTGAAAAACTTCTTTAAGGAGTTTTGCAACTGCTGCGGGTGTGCTGGACCCTGGTTACTCTGCAACTCCTCATTCTCCCCTCCAAGTCCTCACACTTTTCCCTTAGATCATCCACCAACTTCTCCAGGTCTTTTACTGTGCCTTGTATTGATACGACCTTGTCTATCCATGTTGATATTCCCTCCTCGACAGCTCCAACATTAGCTTTCACATGCTCGAGCTCAGAGTGAATGGCCGTAGTATTGTTAGCTATTTCAGTTCTCGCTGCCATAATTTCCCTCTTAATAGATTCAAAGTCGTCTGTCAAGGCACTCTTCAATTTCTCCCTCATTACCACGGATATGTCTTTCTTAGGGAGGAGAGGATATCAGTCTTGACTGATGCAATGTCCATAGTCTGTGTGTTCGTGGGATCAGGTGAAGTGGGCTTACCTGGACTCTTACTGAAGGATGTGTTGGGCCTTGTGGTGGACGTGCTGTTGAATTTATATTTTCCAGGATTTGACTCCATCGACTTTGCTTGAACTCACTTTTGGGTCCACCTTTATTTGTCTTACTCCATCAGTCGCTCACTAGCGCCCCTGGACTGATACTTTTAATATTAAAATAGACACTGTGGGTACTCTATAAGTGAAATGTCTTTTAATCCACAAGTCGTGCAGTTCTGTCACTTTACCACACTTTCCACACTTTAATAATTTCACATGCACAAAGCTGCTGAAGGTGTATAGGTATTTTGTGCATGTGGATCCTTGACCTCCTTGACCTCTCCTCCTTTCCTTAATAAAGTCTCATAATTTCATATTTTCAGCTTTTGAAGTAGCCCTTGTGGTATGTTTCACCTACAGTAAATGTATGATATTTGGTAGGCACATTTATCATGTCCAGACAGAACAAACCTCTCAGTGCAATACCCCAAACCCAACTTTCAGTTGCCCATTCAAACCATAAAACATTCCACATCTTCAATACATTTCGGTATTATTCAAATGTTACATTTCATGCATACTATTTAGACCCTTTTCCGCTTTCCCCAACTCTTCACCTTCTTCTTCATCCAAAGTTAAGCCAGCCATGCAGTTTAGCTCTCAGTCATTGGTAAAGCAAAGCACTTAATCTGTATTTTGTATCATTCACATTCAAGTATTCAAATTCCCTTCTAACCTCTCAACTCAAATCTGGTCATTCATATTTTCATTTCATTTCATTCAAACCTTCTGAGATTTATTCAAGTTTTCAGTCCTGTTCATAGTAATAAGATTTTTTTCCACTTTTGAAACTATTCAAAATCTTCATCTAACTATTCAACCTTCATCTGCTTCCAAGCAGCAATCGGCAACAAGTAATCAGCTTCATTTTTATTATTTGTTTTCTTCCATATATTTTTGATCACTTACTCCATATTTTGCGTACCATCGCTACAGTGCAGGGGAGGAAGAATCTCTCTTTAACTTGCTCTTACTCCCAAAAATGTCACACCGAATTATATGTACTTCAAAACGTGTGAATGTTTGTTTGTAACTACCATAGCAAACTGACTTACAAGCATCAGGAGAACAAACCAGGTCACTTGTCACATAATTGCAATCTAAGGACTTTTGTCAAAATGCTGTAGGACTGATGACTGTTCTATCAGTGATCTGATTGCTCAGCGGTCAGGCTATGGACATTATTTAATTTGATACTCTGAAGTGAACCTGCTTTGAAGCATTCCATGCAGAAAAAACAAAACATGGAAACAGATAGCTAACTTCATCTCTTTGCCCTTCCACAATCACCCGACATAACCCATATCAGATGGTCTGATATGAGTTGAACTGCAGAGTGAAAGCAAACCAGCCAACAAGTGCTCTGCATACAGTATATGGGAGTGTGCAAAGCAGCACAGTAGCTTGTGGCAGCAGCTGGCTGCAGGGGCAGCTGGGAGATACAACAAACAGCTTCCAGCACTCAAACACATTTTTTTCAGAACATGCAAACTAATTTTCAGAAATGTCATGATGGACTGCTACTACTAGCTATGCTATATCCATAGATACTTAAGATTGTACACTGTGTGTACACTGTGTGTACAAGTGACATCACTTGAGGCAATTTATCATACACAGCTCCCTGTGGAGTCAATAAAAGCTTCATAAAACCTTTCTGCGTTTGCTGTTGCTCTCCTGTAAACAGACTTGTGTAATGTGTAAAATCTTACACATTAAAGAATTTGAGGGAAGATTCTTAATTTTTAACATTGTTTCAATGAATAACATGTAACGGGAGGAGTAACATGTCAAGAAATGAACTAACAAACATGGAAATAATGCTGAAATTCAGAGGAAGAGAAATGTGTTCAACACATTTAGGCCTCAAGGTTACAACAGAAACATTGTTAAAAGAAATGTGCACAGTACACAGTGATAAGATACATGAGCATATGGAAGAAATACATTTTACTAGAGGAGCCTGATTGATTGTCCAAGACTCGCAGACTATGCTGGTCCTCCTACATTTCAGGGAACAGCAATTCTCAGAATTTCTTCCTCCACAACAAACCAGTTTGTTTGTAAGGACTGCTGCCGACCCTTAGCTTCCACTGATGGATAATGCTTTAGGGAATTGAAGCTGTACAATGCGACCTTGCTATCATAAAGGCTTAATCAATAAAAACTCAATGAACAGAGGCCACAGAGTCACTGACAAATTATACATAGCAACTCATCTTGTTGTTTTAATTTGTGGGGCTGCGGTCTCTTCTCTCCCATAGCAGAAAAACATGCTTCAAATGTCTTAATTTTCTCTCTCTCTCTCTCTCTCTCTATCTCTCTGTGAGTGTGTGTGTGTGTGTGGTGTGTGTGTGTGTGTGTATGAATATGAATGCAAATGCAAACATGGCAAGCAAATATATAATGCATAGCAATAAACTGCTGCACTCACCCTTGGATCTATGTCCTCAAATTTACTGTATCAATATCTATTCTCTGGTATAGCCTATTGTAAAGTACAGGTTATGCATGTTTACATACATATTTCAATTGTACCGCCACCTGCTTGTTTGTGTGTGTTTGTATCAGTATTCATAATTAATTAACATGTGTGTTGGGAGGAAAGGCAGCTGACGAATACTGGAAACAGCAGGATGCCTCACTCCAGGCAGCCTTACTGGCATTAATCGCTGGCTCAGGTTCCCAGAGATCACAGAGGACACGGTGTGCTCAGTCTGACATTTGTGTTTGAGTACGTTTATGATGCAGTATATGTATATGCACTGAGTGTGACGGTGTGCATCTTTCTTCTTGCATGATTTCTCGATTTTAGCTAGACGATCAAACAAAATGAAATAATGTCCAGATGTTTTCTTATTTTGTTTTATGGGGTTGACTGTTAAAATTAGAGCTTGAATCAAGGTTTGTTTTAGAGGTAAGGATTGAGGGTTAGGTTGGAAAGCATAAGGCTTCAGAGAATGTATGTATTGTAAATCAGAATCATGGTCACTTACTGTATTCATTCACCTTGTCACCATGTTACTGAAACCATCCTTCCTGGGTCTTGCACTTTGACAGGAAGTGTTAAAAGCCTTAATTAATTTGTGTGTTTCTGCCGGCAAGAACAAACCCCATGAAGACAGCTCCGCTTCGATGGAAATTCGCTTCAAAACAAACGCCAAGCTAAAGTTCTGTCTCGCCCAGACGCACGCACAGCTTACAGTCACAAACACAAGACAACACACTCACCATGGCAGAAGCACCGGGCCCGAACGGCGAGTCTGCCACGGCGTCATCGTCAGTGGCACCACTAATTTTGCTCAAACAACCAAACTCGTTGTTTCAAACTTGTTTCAGTCTAATTCTTACTTCATCAATATCATGTTTATCATGCACCAAACAACATTAGAAGTAATTAATAAGTATGTATAACTTGTACAAATACATTGCAGTTCATAAAAATAATAATAATTTAAAAAGGCTGCAGTATCACAATAATACCCGGAACCATGATACTTTGTCTCGTACAGTATCGTATTACTCATTTTGGTATTGTGACAACTCTACTTTACAGACATGGAAATGAAGTGTCCATTGTGGAGACACAAGGCAGTGTCTCTCTGTTCTGTCCTGGCATTCAAGCATCGTCATCTATTAATAGTCTCCTATGAAACTTTACTTACTAATTCTCACTGACTCTGAAGGTAGCAGACCAGGCCATCAGACAGGGTGTAGACTGATGCAGCAACGCGGCAAAGCCTGGAAAGAAAGGCATGTGGGACCTGACCCGGGGTCAGCCTTAATCAGATATATCATTTACAGCTTCTGCAGCTGAGCTGAATGACTTCTGCATTCACACCCAGCTCATGTGTTACTGATTACAATTTCATTAAAAAAAAATAATAAGTGCAGCAGGCATTCCATCATGAACAATGAAATTGCCATCGTGCTGTTCATAACAAACTATATTTCCATGGAGAAATGTGACAGGAGGCAGAAGGAGGGGAGGGCAGTAGCAGGCTGGCAGCAGAGCAGCGTAAACACTGCTGCTGATGAGCTGAGAGGCTGCCATCAGCACAGCTGTGATCAGAGCCATGTTGCTGTGTGTCTGAGTGCTGCATATGTGCGTCATTGCGTGGGTGTATTTCTGTGCTGGCTCAACGAGTATTGTGCGCACATTTCTGAACATGTACCTGTGTTTGTGTCTTCGTGTGTGTCGGCCAGTTCTGCCAGTAGGATTACAAAGACACAAATGTCAGAAATTACTGCGGTGGGGTAAATAGGCGTGAATAAATCATTTCCAGAGTTTATCCTGTTTGTATAGAGCTGGACGCTTTCAGGGTGTACAAAGGGAAGATTAACACCAGCATTTGTGCAGCAGTACATGCCTTCTGTTCGATTATGAGGGGAGGAATGACAGCTTATTAAATGTTATTTCCTCTCCAAAAGCAATGCATGAATACAGAGTCTTAAAATGATTTACATGAATGTTTAGTCATTGGTGTGATATGAAAGGTCTTTGGATCTATTTTAGCAGCTGAAAGAAAGATGATATCTGGAGGAAAGGTTACTACACAACCCAGACTCACCAAGCTGCCAGACCATGCTAACTAAATCATTCTTTAATTCAGTGTTTGTGTTCTAAATGAACCTGCTGCATCACAGTCATTCAGACAGTGTGTGCCAAGCTTCTTGTCAAACTTCCATGGCACTCTCAGTGATTAAAGCACTATGCAGTGATTGGATGCATGTGTGACCTAAAAGGCTGAAACTTTCTCTCTGCTCACCTTAAATCTAAATTTAAGAACACAGCAAGGTTTGTGACAGCGCAAAAAATAGACTTTACAGACACTGCGTTTACATGCAAGAAATTCAAATTTCTGATCGTATCAGATAATGACATGCATAAGACCATGACCGAGCATGGCTGACTCCGTTACGCTAGGTGTCACTGTAGATCGCTCAACAAAGAGCCACTTTCAGTTGACCTCTACTTATCAGCAACAACAAACTATCTGAAGGCATTCAAACAAAGATGGTGTACGAGGAGATTGACGATGCTACAGCTGCGTACATTTCGTGTATTATTTTCGTCCTAATAATGCATATAAAAAGAACAACAGATCTTTTGGCTTCCGGGTGAAAGCCTCAGCGGAAAATGTCGCTCATGTGCAGAACGCAAAATCCGCTTCAGATCCGATTGTTGAGTATACACGGTGTTAAATATCCGACTATGAACGAATTATCTGCGTGTTCTTATCCAATTTTGAGATGCCAGATGTGGTCCGAAATAGGTCTGTAGATCGGACTAAGGTGTTTACAAGCACTTTAAAAAGTCTGAACTAAGTCTGATACAATCAGAAATTCGAATTTCTAGCTGCATGTAAACGTACTGAGAGAAGTAAGACACCTCTTCTGTCTGTGATGACCCCGCCACTCCACTCTGTGTTCTCTGCTGCTTTGCTCTCCTTTGCAGGTTCCAGGTCGTGGGAGGGTCATCTTCTTGATGAGACACCTGGGGTGCAGTCGAATAGTCAAAAAAAATAGCTCCTAAGTCCTTTCCTAACCATTTTTCCTTGACCTTGATAGAAAATGTCACAAGGTCAAGGAAAGATGTGAAGGAGAATTCATAAGGAGTTAGGAGAAGACGACTACGGTGTTCAGAGAATCCGACTGCTCGACTACGTCATTATGCGACAATGTTATTGATGTGACCTGTGGTAAAACTACAAAATCCAGAAGATGGACTACAAAACGCGCATCTGAGATACTTACTAGATACTCCCTGTGCACTCTGACCGTGTTGTTTCATGAAGGAAATATAAACGTGGAAAACCCTGTGAAAAATGTGACTTCATTATCACGGTTATTATCACGAACGATTTTTTGTCGCTGCTGCAAAGAATTGTGGGGCGGCAATACCTCCTTTCCTTTCATAAAGGATGGTTCAGCGTATCCTGTGCTAAAGGAGATAATAAAGGAAGCATTGAAGCTCCTTTCCTTCACAGTTAGAGAATTCGAACAGCTCTTATCATGGCGGACATGTTAATACTTCCGGGTCATTTCATTCAGTTAGGAAGGTTCCTAAGCAAATTTGACTATTCGACCGCACCCCTGGGCTGGTGTGGTGTCTATATAAGGCTGTCCATACTGCAGAGCTCTTTTTTTGCCCTTGCCGCTGCAGCCACTGCTTTTGTTCTATTTGTTTGACACACACTCACACACATGCTTACACTGCTGATTACTGACATTTATATACCTTTTCTTGTGTTAAATATTGTTGAGTCGTGAATAAATGCAACTTTGCCACAGTTGAGAGCCGGGCTGTGACAAACGGGGGCTCGTCCGTTTTCTTGTTGACCTGGGTTGTATTATTGTAGTTGGTAAGATCTGCTAGGGGGGGGGTTGTAGTGTGGTGTTAAATGTGGTTGGAGCAGTAGTCTTAGGGGCACATCCAAAGCTGCTGGTGGGGTCGCCATTTACTGGTTGCTCCACCGGGGGTATCTAAGTCGCATGTTGCTGGAGCCGGGCTGGATGTTTCAGATGCATCTTTGAGTGAAGCTGGGTTGATGTTTGAGCAGAGAAGAGAGTTGCTTTTGCTGGAAACGGAACGAGAGAGAGTGAGATCTAAACGGGAGAAATTAGTTTTGGAGATGAAGCGACTTGAGTTGGAGGAGCGTAGGCTGAGTTTGAGTGGACCTGCGTCAGGTGCAAGTTTTTCTCCTGGGGTCTCTGGGGTATTTGATGTTGTGGGTAACTTTTTTTCACTCTTTGAGCGTGTGGCTGAAAGTAGGGGTCCAACTCTGATCGCACATTACTTTTGCAATGTGTACTGACAGGTAAAGCACAAGAAACTAACTGTAGATGAGAGTAGAGTATATGCGACAGTTAAAGCTGTGGGCTCTCTCTCTCTCTCTCTCTCTCTCTCTCTCTCTCTCTCATCTCCACCACCATCTGTAAACATACCTGTCTCATTAATGCATGTTAATTCATGTTACTAACTAAACTTCTTCCCTGGAGTTTCTGTGCTCTCTCGTCCAGCAGGTTCTCATGGATCGTGGCTGCTGCTGTGGTCCTGCATGACGTCCACTACATATATTACTACTGTCATTATTGTTACCATATCTCCATTACAGTTTATAGTTAGTTAATGATTTGCTGCTGCTGTGCATCTGTGTCTCTCTATCTCTATCACAGGTTCCACTGCTACTGTAATCATTCTATCATTCATTGTAATTCATTGTCATTTTATCATTCATTGTAATTGTACAATATGTTTGTGTTGATTTGTTCTGTACACGTGACATCCATTGCACGTCTGTCCGTCCTGGGAGAGGGATCCCTCCTCTGTGGCTCTTCCTGAGGTTTCTTCCACCTTTTTTCCCTGTTAAAGGGTTTTTTGTGGGCAAGTTTTTCCTCACTTGAACCGAGGGTCTAAGGACAGAGGGTGTCACTCCCTGTACAGATTGTAAAGCCCTCTGAGGCAAACTGTGTTTTGTGACTTTGGGCTATACAAATAAAATTTGATTTCATTTGATTCCCGGTGTCCTTTCCTGATATTCTTTTGTCTGTTTCTCATAGTGACCTAATAGGAGAACAGATGAGATGAGAAGAGCAGATTCTTCACATCACTGTATGACAGGGGTTTCCCTGTTGCTGAAGGGAGGAGTGTTGCTAATGGTTACTTGGTCCAGGATGGATTGTTGGTGAGGAAGTGGATGCCACATGGTGACAATTCTGTTGGCAATCCAGTGTTGCAGGTTGTTGTCCCTTCTAAATTTCGCACTGAGGATTTGAAGGCCTCCCATGATCACTGTGGGCATTTGGGAGTACATAAAATATATGTGTACATCCTGCGTTATTTTTTCTGGCCTTGTGTGAATGGGGATGTGTCCAGCTACATCAGAACATGTTCTACATGTCAGCTAACTGGAAAACCAAAGCAGGGAATTAAGCCAGCTCCACTGTACCCTATTCAAGCGATTGCACAACCATTTGAGCATCTAATTGTAGACTGTGTGGACCGTCTACCTTGTTCTAAATCAGGTAGTAAATACTTACTGACCGTCATGTGTCAAAGTAGAAGGTGCCCGGCTGCCTATCCATTGCATAGCATTACTGCTAAGTCGGTGGTAAAGGCGCTTACGCAGTTCATCTCCATTTTCGGCATACCAAAAGTAATACAGAGTGACCAGGGCACAAATTTTTCTTGTTTGTTTGCTCAATTGCTAAAGCAGTTAAGTTAAACATAATCAATAACAATACCATGCTCAAAGTCAAGGGGCCCTGGAACTGCTACGGAGTTAGCAGCTAGCAATGTTAAAAATGGAGCGTCTGTATGACTGTATGAAAAGCTGAGCAGCATCAGTTTAGTCCTGGTGATTGCGTGCTAGCCTTGTTGCCTATTGTGACTTCTCCATTTCAAGCGAAATTCACTGGTCCTTTCACAGTGTTGCAGCAGGTTTCAGAGCAGAACTACTTGTTGTCAACACCTAAACATAGGAAATCAACTCAACTTTGCCATGTCAATCTACTGAAACCCTACTTTGAGCGTGCGCCACCAGTTTCTGATTCTAGTGGCAAGGAGCAGGACCGGTTGGTTAGGACAGTTTCAGTGGCTCTCACAGTCAGAAGCAGTTCTCCACAGCACTGGGCTGTGCAGGAGGATGACGAAGTCACCCCACTGGATGAGAGTTTGCTGCAAGGCAAGTTAAAAAACTCTGTGTAACCTTATGAGACTTTGTTTGGTCATCTGTCAGTTGAGAGGCGTGCTGAGTTGTCTATACTGATTACCAGTTATCCAGGGCTGTCTGGTGATACACTGAGCCAAACACATTTGATTGAACACGACATTGATGTAGGTGACACACAGCCTATCCGCCAACATTTTTATCGTGTCTGTCTACAACGTGATGAGTTTTGGATTGCAGAATGCACCTGCAACATTTCAGAGGTTAATGAATATTGGGCTTGAAGGATGTGCCGTTTACTCGGATGACATTGTAGTTTATAGCAATACGTTGGAGGAGCATTTAGTTCGCATCAGGGAGTTGTTTGAACGTCTGAGTGAAGCACATCTTACAGTAAATGGCAAAGTGTGAGAAGTTGCTAAGGCTAATGTCACCTACCTTGGTAAAGTAGTGGGTCAGGGGAAAGTGCAAGCGGAAGTGTCTGCTATAGCAAAGTGTCCTGTGCCTACCAATAAAAAGGAACTGCAACGTTTTCTGGGTCTGGTGGGCTATTACCACACTTTCTGCAAAAACTTCTCAACTGTGGTAGCCCCTTTAACAGATTTGTTAAAACGAAAAGTGAAGTACATCTGGTGTCGTTCAGTGTTCTCCTCCCATTCTAGCTGCTCCACAAATGGATCATCCTTTTATACTACATGTAGACACGAGCGACGTGGGTGCAGGTGCTGTATTGTCTCAAAGTGATGATAGTGGGGTTGAACGACCTGTGGCTTTTTACTCCAAGAAATTTAATTCCTTTCCTTTCCTGAACTATTCTGTCATCGAGAAGGAAATACTAGCACTCATTTGGGCGTTACAGCATTTTGAAATCTACACTGATTCTGGTAGCATCCCTTTGGTGGTTTACACAGACCACAATCCTATCCTATCCAATCACCTTTTTGCACTCTCTACATTGCCCAAACAGATTGATGAGATGGGTTTTGTTCCTGCAGTCATACTGTTTGAATATCGGCTGCATAAAAGGCTCTAGAAATGTTGTGGCAGATGTTTTGTCGAGAGCACCTCGCTCTTAGACTTACCTGTAATTTTTAATTTTTCTGGTCTCCTGTCTCTTTGCTGCTCTTAAAGTGCTTCTCCAGGCACCAGAGTTGCTGGGTCACAGTGGGGTTTGCTTGGTGGCCAGAGATGTTCTACTAATCCAGTCAGTATTATGCAAACAGCTGACTAAGATTGTATTTAAGAAATCATTGAACTGGATTATTTGAGGATGGTTTTGTATGTTCTTTGTAAGATTCTTTGTAAATACTAAAAATTAGGGATATTTCTGAAAAAAGTAGTGCAAAAAGTAGTGCATTTGTTCTGAGTAGATCAATTAATAAAATTTTGTGTAGTTGTGGCTGGCCGACATTCTTGGT
This sequence comes from Protonibea diacanthus, assembly GCA_028641955.1. NCBI lineage: Eukaryota > Metazoa > Chordata > Actinopteri > Sciaenidae > Protonibea > Protonibea diacanthus. Next base: position 743,993 of record CM053985.1, read on the forward strand.
GGGAATCCTGTGCTGAGCCGGGCTGTGACATGTCTAATAGTGAAACTTTTCAAATGGGCAATATTTGTGGGTTTTCCCTGTGGAGGAGTGACATGATCTGTCATACATCTGTCATGTGGAAAACTCTCTTATTTGGATGATTTCTTTTGGAAGGTTCTAGTTTGCTTCTTAATTACTCCACAGCAGGAACAACACAGAACTTCCAAATTAGAATCCTGGAGACTGCCAGGCCAATATTGCAAAGTACTATCATATATTTTGGTCCTGCCCAGTTCTGGCTGCTTTCTGAGATGTTCAGATACTCTGTTCCTCTTCGCTTTGATGCTTTTATATTAATATAATATCCTGCAGAAGAAAAACCACAAAGACAGAAACCTTTTGACAATAGACAGGATCTGATGCTGTGGCAAAATAGCAGGTTTTTCCATGTATTTAGAAAAACCTTTTATTTCTGAGTGGGGTAGTGTGTTTTGGCTGTGGCTAACCCTGCAGTGGAGAAGTTGAGCCAACTTGAAAAAATGCCACTCGACGTCCGGCTGTAGCCACCTCAGACACTCTGATCAAACTTCCACAGTAAGCCTGAAATGTCTCTGAAACTGAGACTATCCAGATGGATTCATGGATTAAACTCTAATACTCTTGTGTTCTGGCTTTATTTATGTCATGTACCAGCTTCTAAATGTGTGTCTGCAACTTACCCTGCAAAGTAGTGACACAAAGAAGTTTCCTGTCTGGGCATACAAATGAACCATATATCAAAATGGAGTAGCCATGTTGGAATCTGGGTGATAGGCTGCTTCAGAGACTTCATTGGTGTGTGAACTGAGATAATGTTAACATTCTACAAGGCTGTGCTGGAAAGCATCATCAGATGTGGCATGGCATCACAGTGCGGCACCCTTACCAGCAGCTATTACACTACTCAACAAACAATTTAGCTCAGTTCTTAATTATGTCTTTTTTAGATTGGTGGTTTCATGACTTTTTTATTTCACAGGGATATATCCTGTTCTCTTTTATTATGTTATCTTCCACTTTGCTCTATTATTGTCTCTTTGGCATACTACTGTATGCATGTTTGTGTTTGTAGCCACATTTCATGGAGAAGAAAGAATACACAGCAGGAGATTGTGCATAACTCATTCAGTAGCCTCAGGTGTAAAAACCCCTCAGTGTTCCATGTAGGTCAGAAATGTGCAGCCTCTAGCTGCTCTTTCTGAATCTGCAACTTAAAGGGAATACCAATAGAAAATCAGGGGGATGATTAAACAGGGTCTTCCATTTATAGAATGACGGCTGACTTAGAGCATCTTCAACCTGCTGGTAAACCACTACAGCAGTAGACCGGGTGGGCAGGTCTACGGGTCCACAATATTCTTTTCATATGAATTATGTCTTTTGGTGTTCCATGGGAGACAAGATTTTCCTGAGTGCTGCCAGATTTTTTTATGTATCTTGCTAAAAGTGAGAGGAAAGGCCATGGATGGAGAGCTAACATGAGTGTGAAAAGCCAAACTAAGTGGGAATCATAGTTCTCATCTTTGACCTGAGGAGCACAGATACATGAAGAACTGAAAAGGAATCATGTGGAACTAGATGGGCTGAAAATTGTACTGGAAGCTGAGATTTAAATGTTTCTCATAAAATCTAAAGAGTAAAATTGTTGGGAATCTATTTTTTACTCTGTGCAGTAAAACACTTATAGCATACAGCATACAGGTATTCTTACAAAGCACATACGTTTCCGTGCTTTTTCACCACACTCTCTCATTTACACTGAATGCATACAGCATCCACCTACATTTGCTGTCAGTTCAAAAGTAATTAACAGCGCTTGTTGACTGTTTGAAAAGCTGTTCTGCAGAAAGACTCACATCTTTTTGAAGTCACACATGGTGTATTCTGGCCAGTCGATGTAGCACACCACCCGTCCAGGGAGCTGGTCCGTGGTGGAGTAGTAGTACTGAGGGAAGGCCAGGAGCAGAGCCAGCACCCAGATCACTCCTACCACCACTTTGGTCTCTGTAGATGACATGCGCTGTTGCAGAGGGTGGATGATGGCCATGTACCTGGAGAGAGGAGAAGATACATTAATGCAGAGGAACACCCGAGCTTTGATCCCAGACCTTGTCATATATTAGTCACCACCACCTCTGAGGTGGAATAAATTCATCATATTAATTAATAGTGTTAAGAAACACACATTTGTGTTTGTTCAGCAAATTTTCAAACCAGTGTAGAGCCAGTGAAGGGCATGGATAACCAGGCGATGAATATGGAGGGAATTGCTGAGGCCATCGTGCTGAGCTTTATTTCACTAAAATTCAAGTTTATTAGTTGCTAATGATTGATTAAAAAATGATTTTCATGACAAGACAATATTACATGCACAAGGATTACAGATTTAAAAGTATGAGCCCAATCTCTAGCTATAGGACAAACACCAGCTGCCAGATCACATTATATTGTTCAGAGGTCTATTAAATGGAAAGATTAGAAGTAGACACCAAAACTGCAGCACACTGAGTGTTTGTTCACCTAATGGCAGACTGCGGGAGAAGATGAAGAGTTGAGGATTCATTGCTCAGTGTGCAATCACAAGTTATTTAGGTCCTTGATGTAGGCAAAGTGTAAAAATGTTCAGTCATCATCAACTTAAAATAGAGATCCTGAAGTGTAACTCACATCCCACATACCATCAGAAATGTTTCATTTTTCTTAAGTGTGTGGGTCAAACATCACAGGTAACTTTGATTTGTTAAAAAAAAAAAAAAAAAAAATCAAAACTTTTCTCTTTTTTCATGAGGATGGGATGAAATACATGCTGCTCTCTGGAGAGAAACCAGATGGAATTCTAGTGAAATGATTCCCCTCTGCGTTTAAATAATAATTTCACATTGTCATAATCATGCTCCTAATCAGACAGACAACAGAGAGCATGAATAACTTAGAATGACCTCGTACATCGTTAACACTGAGCCTTTTTTTTCCAGGAAGATTCTGTTTTCCTGCAGTATAAATACAATACTTCAACTGCTTGGACTGCTGATTCATCTTAGTTCTTTGTTAGCTTATTTTTGATTTTTTAAGTGCATCAGAGATTTCTTTTTAATCTCTCAGACATTGTTTGTTCTTCATAATAACCTGGAAGCTGTATTCAACCTCTTATCATTTATTTCTCAGGGACGCATTTTTCATCTATATATTAAAATATTGTTATGCTAGTCTGGATAAAGCCTGGAAACGTACTGGATAATGTATATTAATGTCTACAGATCATGAATGTCAGCGTTATTCATTTTTGGATGCCATTTAAGCAAAGCAAATGGCATCCTGAGCCAAGCAGATTTAATTGAAGGCTTAATCCCACTAATAACCCAAATGAATCTGCTAAATGGACGCTCTCCCTCTAATTATATCAGAGACGAGAGAAGGCCTTTGAAATCAAATGCTCCCAGCGGTCTACAGAACATGGGAGATCACAGCCTCGGCTTTACATTGGCTCTGCTTCAAACAGTGCTGGCAGCCATGTGGCTTGTCTTTGCGTAGGTGAGTCATAGTCAGAATCAAACACACACCTGCAGAGGACAGTGGTCTGCTTGCTCAGAAGTCCAAATCATCATCATCACCTCTGCTCACATGCAAGCATTGTTCTCAGATTTAATGCATCCTGGACACCAGACCAGACAACAGAAGAGATGGAGTCATTAAAATGATGAAAGAATCTAGCCTGAGGCTAGATGTGTTTCATATGAGATCCAATCTCATTTACAATAGAGAGATATGTTTCAGAAAACAAACACAGACACTTTCCCTTAAAAAATAACTTACTTACCAACCAAAATATTTTTTACTTTTGTTTTACATTTTGATGGATTTGGTAGCAATTGCTATTTTGACATGTGATGTTATAAGACTGAAACTAAAAGATCTGTAATTAACTTTGGTTGATTTAAATGAGAAGATTGATACCACTTTCACACCTTTACTGTGAATATAAAGGCATAAAAAGCATCTGCTAAATGACTAAACAGCTGGAGCTGGAGCCAGCAACCATTTAGCTAGCTTAGCATGAAGCCTGGAAACAGATGGCCTGAGTGGTTCTGCCTATATTTTCAGGACATCTTCCTGCCTGTCCTCCAGAGGTGCTCTGCCAGTGTTCTATTGACCTGTTCAACCTTCCATCCGTCATCTGGAACTGCTCCCCCCACATCACTGTCTTCCAAAGCTTCATCCAAAGTTGTTACATGTTCAATCTGCCTGTGACCTGTCTGTCTGCCTTGATCTGCATATGGAATCCATCCTGTAGTTCCTGAACTTTGACAGCTCCACTCAAATCTCTCACCACTTGCTCCAAAAACACAAAAAAGGCTGTACAAAGCTGTATGTATGGGAAGTTATGGAGTGTTTTACTAATCACACCACTTATCGCGGTACCAGTGCTGGAGTGAAAATGGAGCAGGATGGAGTGGGAACAACACCACTCTGCATTTTATCCAAAATCCCTGCGCTCCCTGCCCGCTCACATGCTCTGACTGTGTGATAGACACACTGAAGACAATCATTTCCCCAAGAAATAGATTTCCCATTTTGTCCCTCTGTGATTATGACATATTGAATTAATTTACACATCCATGACACTTATGATCTGATGATTTCCTAACTGGACTGGAACAAATGGAAAATGGAAGAATAATAGTTAAATATCTATTGATACCTCACAGCAACGTGGGAACCCAATTTCAGTTTGCAAGAGCTTTGTGGCTGACATTCAAATCTTATTACACTTCATTAGATCTGTTTGATTAACACTTCTGCTGCAAATACAGAAAAAAATATTCATTCTGTCTCCTCCAGTTTAAGTCAACATGAAGTGGAGTACACCCTGAGACAAACAACCATTCATACTCACATTCAGACATAATTAATGAATTAATTTAGACCCACCAATTAACCTGCATGTGTTTGGACTGTGGGAGGACAGGGGAGTACCTGAGAACCCATGCAGACACAGAGAGAACATGCAAACTCCACATAGAAAGGTTTTACCTCATAAAACAGTCACTCTCTTCTTTGTGACGTCCCAAGAACTACAGCTGCAGCTAAATGGACTGTACTTACATTCACACACCAATGGCTCAGGAGCAAATTGCCCAAACACACATGCAGACTGGAGGAGCTGGGGATTGAACTGCTGATCATCTGATTGGTAGACATCCTGCTCTAACTCCTGAGCCACAGCCACCCAAGCTGAGAGGTATTTCATTTTTAGGGCTTCATCAGTGGACAGCTCTGCTCACCTATCCTGAAAATCACACCTTTGTGAGACTCACAAAATATCTGTCTGAGGGCAATTTCTGATTCCTTTCAATAGGATACCTTCTCACTGGGTGGCAGACAACATTGGTAGTTGTTGCTAGATTGCGTGAGTGACATACACCTCCAATTATCCATAAAGAGCACCTACTGCCATGGTAATGCAGTGGTTCGATATAAATACCATGAGGCTACGACACTGTTAGTGATTAAGAACGAAGCAGCTAAAGCGACAGATGAAATTGCCTGCCTTCAGGCCTGCCACTGAGTCTTTTTTTCCCCAAATTGTATTTGAAAGTAGGTTGTGGTAATTTGATCATACATTTGTTTCCTCTTCTTTGTGGCCTCTCAGGGGAGTGTTGTTGTTGTTTGGAAAAAGGTTACATTGAATTCTATCAAGAGTTGGAAGGAGAGCCAGGTGAAGGTGGCCGAGCCTGGAGTGTGTGCATGTGTAGGTGTGTGTATGTGAGTGTTGGCTGGTGGGTAATTTGAAATATTGTCACTGTTGTTTCCATTACTGTCCACACACATAGGCATGACTCGTTCAGCCACCTCGATCTCATCAGTAACCAGCAGACACTCCTGTGTCCTGCAAAACCAATATCCATCTGCACACACCTCTTCCCAACTGTGTGTGTGTGTGTGTGTGTGTGCGCGCGCATAGAAATGCTCTTGGTAAACAGGGTGAGTCGACTAAGAAGATGAGCTTGCTTTTTGAGGTCAGTCTGATCTAGTGGTAGATACAGTATGTGCTGGTGAAGATGAAAACAATAATAGTAATAATAGTGAAATTTAGAGTGTGTGAATGTAAATTGTTAATTTGTTTGAACTGGTGATTAAATATGTTCTGACAACCAGGTTCGCAATATAAATCAATTCGAAACAGAAACAAATGTGTAATTTGCAGGTCTAATTAGCAAAATTAGCATATTGTGTACAAATCATTCAGGTAGCAGCTTCTAATTTTGAACTGACCGTCACTTTCACCATGTAAGATGACTAATGACTCAGGTGGCAGGTCATTTCACTAATTAATGTTATTTCCATGAGTAACCTTTACTCAGTAGAGTGCAGGTCTCCACCAGGTGTGTCTGGGGGGCTGTAGGTGGAGAACATATAAATGTATTGGCAGAGATGAATGAAAGACACATCATAAGCATTTCAGTCCATCATTTCATTTGAGCATTCTGATTGTGTGATTTATATTCATATTACGTACTATAATGTGAATTGGTGGTTAGTAATCAGCAAAAGACAAACGCAAGGTTACCTGCAAATATCTACAATAATATCTCAACCATGCAATATGAATAAAAAAAAAAATAAATAAACTAATGGATAGCCAACTTCAGGAACTTCATGAGCCATAAACCTTGGCAACAAATAGTGTCCCAGATGTATCCAGATGTGTTCAGAACTTTTTAGTGGAACTCCTTGATTCACCTTTCTGCATTCTGTGGTTTTCTGTATGTGATTTTGTACAATCCCCTAACAAGAGCAAACAAGAACACTAAATGAAACATAACATCACATCAAAAATAACTAGATACACCAGTCCACAAAGTGCCCTTAAGTAAGCTTCTACCAGCCTGAGAGCCATTTTTCAAGCTCTAATTGGAGCTGTGTTTTTGCTGACAGGAGATGACAAGTGTTGATTGGAGTGTTGTTTATTCACTCTGAGTTAACATGGCTCTGAGGCAGCTGTTCAAAATGATCTAAATGTGTGACACTGACTCTGATGAATGCAGATGTATAGATACACTGAAGCTGTCTTTTGAAAGCCTCTGAGTGGAATTACCATGGAAATTGTTATGTGTTCCTGTACAACTTAGGGCAGGAAGTCTAAATGTACAACGTGTTGTGTGTGCAGTGACCTGAGCAGCAAATACACCAAACAGATTGAGCATTAAAACAAGAGGTGCATTGGTCCAGAAATACAACAATTAAACAATATTCATCCTCATTTGACAGGTACATGTTGATATAAAGCATGAAACAGAGATGGTCTGCCAGTTGTGTATTACATATTTAGGAATAAAATTGGACCAATAATTCTTAATATGATCTTCTTTGTCACGAGGGCAGCCATGACTCCGTTGATTCCCTGTGTTCCCCGATGTTTCCCCATCCTTGTGTTTCTGGTGTTCACTTGTCAGTCTCTCTTTGTTAGTCTCTGTGTTTGTGTGTTTTGGGCGTGGCACATTTCCCTGGTCTCTCCTGGATAATCATGGATGAAGCACACCTGCCATTCTTCAGCTCACCTGCTTTTCATCAGTTCATCACCTCAACTGCATATAAACCCTGGCCTTCCTCCCACGCATTGTCAGATTGTTCAGCTACTGTGGTAGTCTATGTTCAGACCACCTTAACTGTTGTTCTTTTTGTTTTCAGTTGGTCTCCTAGTCTGTTTTTTTAACATTCTCATCACCTCCTGCATATACCTGCTTGCCTGCTCTCCACCAACCATCTCTGGACAGTGCACGTTCTGTGCCCCCACCATCTATTCCACCCACTCCTTCCCTTCTCCTCATCATCGGACCATCTCCTTCCCCTTTCTTCCCACGTCACAAATAAATTCCCTTCTATTGCCAACCTCTGGCAATGTCCAGCTCCTCCTCCAGTTTGTAACACAAGCTTCCTGTTACAGAAAGTCACACTTGAGGATTGGATTGGTGTATTTTTGTATATTGATTCATGAATAAATAAAATAAATGGTTTGGGAAAGCTTCAGTTGAGATTAAATGAGAAAAATCTATAAGCTACAAAGGAAAATTTTACACACAGTAGAAATGTTATGGCATGATTGGAAATCAAAGTACAGTACGTGTTCAGAGTTCAGTTCACACTTTCTCTGTTGTCATATAATCCTTTTGTCATGCAAAAAGCTTTTTCTCATTTTTTTTTTATGCCCTCAGCATGAAATACAAAAAGAACAAGAAAGAGAAGTGTAGCAGAGATAACTTACCATGATGATACCTCAGACGGAGGAGGGAGAGGAGGAAGTGGAAATTGGAGGAAGGAGGTGAGAGAGCTGGTGAGGAGGCCACTATAAGCTGTCGCTGATTCATTTACTGCCAAGACCAGGGGCCTCATTTATACATGTTGTGTGGGCACAAAAGAAGCCATGCGCCACTTTCTCTGCAAACTTTGGGATTTCTAAAAAACTTGTGTGCAGCCCCTCAAACTCCAAGCCTGAACTGGATCCTTACCTTAACTGGATTTTGTTATATTTGATATTATTTATGCTAAACAGACAAGGAGCACCCCTATTTACCTATTTTGACTCATTTGCAATCTTTGGACACACACCAATGAATTTCAGTCAAACATTCAGTCCTCTTTTAGCAATAGTCAGATATTTTTGTGAAGAAAAAATAGCATCTGACTATTTAAATATAAATTACTTCTCTGTGTTCACCAGTTAGTTGCTAACATTGTGTATTTTGAACATGGTGAGAGTGATTTTCAACAGAAATGTAGCAGGCCATTTAATCCAAACAATGAGCTAAGACACTGAATGAACTGCAGAGTTGAATACAGCAGCTAACAACTCTTGAGCACCAGTTTTGCCAGACATACATGATACATGAAATGTTTTTCTGTAAATCCAAAGTCTGAGGTAAGCAATTTAAATCCAGTGTGTGAATTGCTGACCACTACTATCATGACTATATGACTATACTATATATTACTACTAAATGACTATATAGAAATGTATACTTAATGTAATTCACTGTATCAATTAGCCCGACTAGGCCAGACAGTTTGTAACACAGAACTATCTGAGAAGTTGTCATTGGAAACTGTTTGGACAGACAGGCCAGGTGATTAGACGAACCATCTATATAAACCATATAATGCAGTCAAACTCTTGAAGATCACAACAATCATTTCCATCATTCTTTTAATGAAGAAGTACTCTCTACTTGGGATATAACTGATGCTAGCAGCATCTATGCTAACCTGCGTTGCACACACTGACAGTTAAACCACAAGATGCTGATTCCCACACGGAAAGAGCTGAGGATATATGCACATACATGAAACCTATATGCAGAATATCCGTGCATATATGCTGCATATATACATCATATATGCACATATGATAATATATGTGGCATATATGCTGCTTATAGGCCAAATTCAGGTGCATGTATGTGCATATACAGGGCATATAGGTCTCCTATATTGCTTCTTTATATCCACATACAAGCCCTATATGTACATACAAGTTATGTCTCCTATATAAATGATGGTTATTGTAAAGTGTTTCCTAGGGACTTATATAGATGAACAAAAAGGGGTGGCCATGGCTCAGTGGTAGAGCGGGTTGTCCAATAATCCAAAGGTTGGCAGTTTGATTCCTGCTCTCACTGCTTGAAGATTGGAAAGGCCTGGTGTGTTCCAACAGAGGTGTGTTCCAACAGGTGCCAACTGGATGGGTTAAATGATGAATAATAATTTTATGTGATTAATAAAGTTTCTTTTTTTTAAGTTTTTTTTTTTTTTGGCCTTTCCAAGCTTTATTTGATAGAGAAAGCTGAAGAGTGACAGGAAATATGGAGAGAGAGAGATAGGGAATGACATGCGGGGAAAGGGTCACAGGTCGGGACTTGAACCCGAGCCAGGCGCAGTGAGCCTTTGCATACAGGGCGGCCGCTCCACCGACTGAGCTAAGCACCAACCCTTAATGAAGTTTCTAAATAAATTAAATCGGTGCATATATAGGTTCATAATATATAGGTGAACATATAAGTACATATATGGGTACATATATAGGTGAGCATATATGACCCTATATGTATGTGTACATATATGTGCATATAGGTACCTATATGTACATATAATGTATGAAAATGGCAAACTTTATGTATGTAGCATATATTTGAAACCTCTATCAAAACCTATATTAAAACTAATATATTTATATAGGTTCTTTCTGTGTGGGTTGGTTTAAACCCCTGCATTCGGACCAATGACGGTATAAAGAATGGACAGTGTTTCTGAAGAGCTGTTGAAGCACTGAATGTGTCACTCTGGCCTGCTGCTGTGTTGGCAGTCTTGCTTCTGCAAAGACATGGATCATCTACAAACCTGAGGCTGGCGGAATGAAGTCTGGGTGCTCAAACAAGCCATCTGTAATGGCACTTACCTGTCAGTTGGCTATGCTGTTAATTCTGCATAACTTTTAAGGCTTAAGGATTAGGGTTCTATATAAATTCACCCTCAGTACAGTTGTCATGAACGGGGAAATTAGCTTAGAGACCAAAACTGTTTTTTGTACCAGGCTGTAAACATGTTTATTTCTGCTGTGAAGTTGGACATTTTAACACGGACTTATGGAGATTTGTTGGACAAATGTTCTAAAGCCAGCCTTGAATGGCCAAATTGCGGTATTTGTTTTTTGCCCCTCCTGTGTTGACATCATTTCCTAGACATGGAGGTTGCTGAGTGGTTCAGACATGTGATTTTGTAATCTTATGCGTCTAGCTTGCAAGGTGAACATTGAATCTTTTTCATAAAAAAATGTTGACCATTATTAATATCAAAAATGGGACCTGTTTTTATTGCTCAAGTGGATTCTAATTTAATGATTTCTATGAATAAAAGTTTAAAGTTTGGGTTTGACAGATGTGATATCTGTGAAAAACTTTTCTTTCCCTGCTGTCATATTGAGCAGACTTCTCCACAGCCTGCTCCCAGACTGTGTGTGGTGCTGCTTTCTGTAGCTGTGATTATATTGGTGTGTTTCACTGGTGCTCCTTTTAGCTGAAAACATGCTGTTCAGGCAAATGGTAATCTCTGTAAACAGATATCTGCATATGAATACACAATCACAAGGTGAGAAAACAAGATTTTGGCCCTGCAAGTGTTCTGGTTTGTAGTCTGAGTTAGTTGCCAGACGATAGCTGATGAGTTCTGAGACTTTACAAATATCAGTAGTTGTACGTTGTGAAACATGCTTCCTTTTCATGTACTGCCAAAACTGCAGCCATTTACAGAGTTTAACTCCACCAAAGTACCTTTTGAAATGCAATATTAAGTGCCACCAATGCTGCTGACATGTACATAAAACAGAAGTCTCTTCAAGGAGCTTTAACTTCTTTAAATTAGTTTTTTACTCTTTGCATTTCACTTTGGGCTGACTGTGTCTGCACTATAAAAGCAGAGTCTAGTTCTCCTGGATGGCTATGAACATTATCATATTATCCAGGACTGTTGCCACATTTTCACTAGAGAAACTGAAACCTTACAAGGTCTTCTGTTGGCTGACGCAGGACCAAACTGAAAGGCTGGTTTCCATAATGACAACATGCAAAACTGCCAGTATATTTACAGTTTAAACTCTGTTCGAGCAATCACCAGAGGGTTACGGTAGAAATGGGAGATCAGTTTCACCAAATAAATTTTAGCCGGACTAAACGTTGCAATAGTAGCTGTATTATAATATATTCTAATTTGCCTGTACCACATATACATAAAATATGTACTTATTTGCATATACATCTTAATCATAGCTTTGCTCAAATGGGCACTTAAATGCACACTTCGGCGTCCCTGACAGCTCACTCTGAATGATCAGTGTCATTTGACTGTCTTCTTAGAGTAGACCAGGAATTGATCGATTCAAGCTTTGTTAAACATTGAGCATGAGGGAAAGTGATCGTCAGCGATTCATATAAAGGGGCAAGAGCAGCTATCAGTACAGCCGCACTAAAGATGAGGACACAAGATAAATGGAGAAGAAATTAGTCTTGCTAAATGAGACCATAATGAATTTCAGTCACACTGCACTGAGCACATATTAAACAATATCCATAAATCCATTCTCTATGCTCTCTAACCTCTGGGAGTTGGAGCTAATCCCTAGATGCCTTTCAAAGATTAACTTCATTTCATTTCTTAATTTTTTAACCTGGACCTTGTGTTCCCATCTAATTTTATGTCAAAGTGATTGATGGGGACAATAAGTTTTAAATGCAGCCCAGTATGAGTGCAAATGATCCAGTCTGCAGCTACAAAACAGACTACAATGAACTTTTTTAGGACAATGATGCAATTTGTCAAAATACTTTTGAAAAGAACTTTTTTTTTTTTACTGTCAGGGCTTACAGAGAAATTCAGCTTTTCTCCCTTTCTAACCTAACCACGTCTCACTGAAGAAGAAGTCACCTCACCTCTTCAGACAAATCTCTGAAGAGGTGAGGTGACTTGTTACTGGAATTAAACAGTGAGCATATGCACCAGCTTGAATGACTGGCTGAGTCTAGAAAGCATAATTTAGTGTTATATAAAGGATTTTCAATGTCATAGCTAAAAATGTAGCTGATTCTGACAACGGGGATGGTTTAATCGAGTAAGTATACAGATGAAGAACCTATGCTGTGCCCACAGAGAAGATTTCATAGACCAGATCAAGTAAAAGGTACACAAAGTAGTAGTGTAGCACTTTCGATTGACGTAAAGAGATGATGTGCAGTTTTTGATGTCTGCCTGAGACTGTTCCTTTTACTGTAATATAACACATGAAGTTGCCAAACTGAAACAGGAGGACTATTGCTTGACTAGTTTTACTTTACAGTTAGCAATACAATCAACGATCATAGAAATATATTCTTATACTATTGCAGTAACTGGACCTGCATATAACCTGTCCTATCCTATATCACATTGTTTGTTTTTTTTACAATGAGTTAACAACAGTTAACTGAAGTTCATTTACAAATGATTTGAAATTGGCAGTTAAAGGTCTCATACCATCAAAAATGAGCATAAATAGGATCTTTAAGCTTAATATTTTCCTAGGTCCCCACAAACCTGTTATTTTTACATCTAAAGACATCAGTCTGTCTGTTGAATGGGGCATGCACCACTTTGGTCCAGACTGAAATATCTCAACAAGTACTGAATGGATTGTGATGGACTGAGGTTTTGCACATACATTCATGGTCCCCAGAAGGTGATGGCTTTTGTCAGCTGCACGTTACCAGCAGGTTGACAGTTCTTTCTAACTATTTGCTGGATTGCCATGGAATTTGGTTCAGATATTCATGGTATCCAGAGGATGAATCCTAATGACTTTGGCCATCTGCTGACTTTTACTCTAGCACCACCAGCAGGTCCAAGCATTTACTTATCCTGTGATATATCTCCAAATCTAGGACTGATTAGTACAAATTTTGTACATATATTCATTGTTTCCAGATGATCTATCGTAATGACTTTGGCATTAGGACATTTGAAGATGACATTTACAGTTTGCAGTGAAATGAAATTTTGGATTCATGTTTCAAATTCATGTCCCCCAGGAAAAACTGTAACAACTCTGGTAATCTATTCACTTTCTAACTGCCACCATCAGTGTCACTGCTAAACTAAGAAGAAGTAAACATTACCTACTCAACATCAGAACTGCCCTTGTGATCTTGTTAGCATGATGACCTTAGCATTTACATTAAATGAAGCAGCTTTCATTTAAACCTCCTCCTTGTAAACAAAACAAACAAATGGGCCATAATCACCTTAATGCTGGTGGATATAATTATCTTAATTAATGAAACCCCAGAGCAACTTTCTGCTTTTGTTGTTCCATCCATTTTAGTCTTTTCCCTGCAGTATTTATTGGGCATCTTAAGCAAGAAAACAAGCACTTTAATTAAACCCAATTTCATCAAAAGAAAATCCACAGGAGCAGACAGTTATATTTCAGGGTGTAGGTCGGAAGCAGCTCAGGTAAATATTTTTATGGGGATGTATTTTTCTTAACTGACAGCAGCACTCAGATCTATAGGGTGTGCAGTGCACAAACACCAGGGTTGGAGAACTGATTTCAGCAATGATAGAAAAAAAAAAAGTCTCATCAGCTGCAGCTCAGTGCTCCACCCCCCTGAAGAGATCCTGGAGATTTACTCTATTTGCTAGAAATTATTTCGTGTCTAGCAACTAATGGGAACTCTTCAGCTCACATAGGAAGTAGTGAATTAATATGAAGTGAAATATTAACTGAGATGAGAGTGATGGGTCACAGTGTGATTCTCTGTCTCCTTCACCATCATTCACAACATTTTCAGAAATTCTGAAATACATTTTTTCTACTAAAACATAAGCTGCTGCTATCAGAATGGATTTAATGCTTCTCCACTGGATTTTTTTTAATATCATCATGGTGTGGAATGGACAGGGTTAAGGCAAAATAACCAGATACATGCATCTCTTCTTGAATAGTAAACTAATAATGAGCAGATTGGGTTTGTTTGGTGTGTGTGGTCTGTCATCTTAATCTACCCTTTATTTCTCATTTCCACTAGCTCTAAGGTTTAACTTCATTTTGGAGGTCAAGTTCAATGTTTTCTGGCTGAGAGAGATGAATTACAAACTATTATATCCTGGTGACATAAAAGACAGATAAGTAGAAGTGATAATGTTCAGTCAGGAAGGATCATCAGCTTTGCGCACACACACACACACAGTGTACAAATGTACACAGAGACAAAACACAGCCGTACATCATTATGACACAGCGCATGCACACACACAATCATGCAGACAGACACACACACACACACACCCCTACACACATTTCACTTAAACACTTTGCTGTCTTGGAAATCTCTATTCATTGTTAACACTATGTGCTGTGCGTAAAATGGAAAACATGCCTTTTTATGCGCCTCACACAGAGTGCAGAGCACACTGAGTACAGTCATTTTATGCATCTAATTTTCATTCAGCCTCATTGTCTCTTGACAAGAAAAGATTCCATATGAACATATAAATCTTCCCAAGCTCACATTTTCCTAGCAGCAGCACATGATCCCTGTGAAGTCTCTCATAAAACATAACCTACAGGATGTATGTATGTATGTGCAGTTATTAGCTGCAGTTAGCAAAGGTTTGATTTTTACTAGGGCTGGGCCTAGAAGGCTATGAAGCATGACTGCATCGGTGGCTTGTTGATGGTATCCTTAGACTGTTTTCTCACCTAAACTCAGCCAAGCACTTTTTCCTGATCAACATCAGACTTTGAGGGCAGAGGGTGATGCAGACTGTAAAACCCTGTGAGGCAAACGTGTGATATGTGATGATGTAGAAATAAAATTGACTAGAACTGTTTAAACAGTTGTGAAATGGTGATCCCAGGATGGAATGGAATAAAGCTGCTAGAAGAAAAGTTTCCTGGAAACTCAAATTAAACCAGAGAGGCAAACTAACATGACAACTGGCCACCTCTCTGACATATCTGTATTGTTTATATTATTATTTATTGTTAATATGAATTAATATACAAGGGTTTAATTGAAAATAGTAAGAAAAAAAATGTGATCAAATATCAGACGTAACTTGTAGCTTTTCTTGAATTTTAAAATTCCTTCAGATGAACTGAATGGTTAAAGAGATGACTGAAAGGTTTTATGGTCATTTGTCACAGTACCTGTCCACGGCGATGGCAGTCATTGAGTAGATACTGGCGAAGACAGCCGCAATCGGGAAGAAGTTGTGGAAGCGGCAGTAGACCAGTCCGAAGTACCACTCGTTGTGCACGGCGTACGTGAAGTTGATCACCGTGTTGAAAGCGGACATGGAGGCTTCGGCGAACGCCAGATTGAGCAGAAAATAGTTGGTGACGGTCCTCATGCGTTTGTGTGCCATGATAATCCAGATCACGGTCAAATTTCCTATCACGGATACGATGACGATACAACTGTACGCAATGGCCCAGAGGACAATTCGCCAAACCGGTTGCACAAACTGGTTCCAGTACACGGTCGTGTTATTTGTGTTGTTGGAGCCAGCGGTCCAATTCGCCACATCTGTGGTATTGAATAAAGGATCCATTTTGATGTTTAAGAGCGGAAGTCACACTACAGATATGGTCATAAACTTAATTAATTAATTAATATTAGTTAAAGATGAACAAAGATAACAATGAAAAGTTCAAGAGAAACTGATCCGCCGCAGCTCTGCTGGAAGAGTTTAGTCTCCGGAATGTCGCTGTCTCCAAATCATAAATTCAGTGTAGATATTTTTCAATCAATCGATTATCTGTGGATCACACTGGACTCTGTGCGCTGTGCGTAAAAACGAAAAGGCGCCTTTCACGCGCCTTGCAGCAAAAGCGAGTCTGTGTTCTATGTTCATACGTCTCTGAGCTGTGCTCCTCTCTCTGCTCCTCTCTGCAGCATTGTGCGCTCCTTCTGCTTCTCTGTTCTGACTGAGCGGCTGCACGGCAGCTTATGAAGAGAGCTGCTGCGCGCCCGTCCAATAGGCAGTCTCTAAAATTATAGATGAGTCCGGGTAAGTAATTCATTCCACCCGATTCAGGCCGCATGGGGAAGCCTAAATACGTTTTCTTTCACTTCATTTGCACCTCATAATAAACAGCACACAGGGAAAAGAAGGAAGACAGAGAGCTACATAATAATAATAATAATAATAATAATAGCTTCACAGAATGTGAACATCCTGATGAATAACATCACCATCAACATGACTTGGCTGATGAAAAAAAGATCATGTAATACAGTGCCCTGACTTATTATGTTTTTACGGATCATGATCATTTACAACATGTAATGATGAGGAATGTACTGCCATTACATCTGCACAATAAACAGGGCCATGTGTAGGATTTTTGTGACCCAAAAATACACACACTGTTCAGACATTATGATTATATGATGTATTAACACAACCCAGCTCTGAAGCCATGACAAAAAAACAAGGGAGATGCAGATTGAAGGCAAAAATAAAGGTCATTTTATATTTCTCAAATCAAACAACTGAAAAAACCTAAACAGAACTAAACATAAGATGAGTGAGAATGCTTTCAATAGTGCAGTGGTAAAAGTTCACCAGAATCTGAGGAGACAGACGAAAGAAGAGATGTTGGTGAACCTTCTTGACCAAAGTTGAAGTGTTCAGGTTCCAAGAGAGGTCCACAGAGATGTGGAGATGTGGTCACAAACTTGCTGGAGACACACTTAACCTCTGTACAATTTCTCTGGATAGTGTGTGGGCATCTAGTACACAATAATCTCTTGGGACATTTTGGTGTTGTTACCTCTGTCCAGTCCAGATTTCCACTGGTCTAATGTCCATTCATTGTGGTTCTTGGCCCAAGCATTCTCAAGCATCATTCGCAGCTATTTGACCATGAAGGTCTGATTCACTCAGTCTCCTCTGAACATTTGGTGTTGAGATGTGTCTGTTACTTGAATTCTGTGAAACATTTATGTGCTCTTTAATCTGAGCTGCTGTTAAATGTTGATTTCTTAGGCTGTTCATTACAATGAACTCCTCTGCAGCAGAGCTAACTCTTGGTCTTTTTTTCCTGAGGCAGAGTCAGTTTCATCAGAGTGTTTGATGGTTTTTGGGACTGCACCTCCAAAGCTCAAAGTTCTTGAAATGTTCTGGACTCACTGTCCTTCATTTCTAAACTTAGTTGCGCAGTTCTTATCTTACATGAAAAACTACAGTAGAGATTTTTACTGTATGACAACACTACCTCTGAACAATACAACTGATAGTCTCAAATGCAGAAGACAAGAAATTACACTACAGTAATTAGCTTTTCATCTATTTTACTTTGTCTTTTGCTTACCGCATAAATCCATAATGTGTTCTTTGATCAGTTTAATGTCTTCAGTGTTAGTGTGATAAATAATAAAATTAAAGTAAAACCACTGAATGAGAAGGTATGTCCAAACCTTTGGCTGGTACTGTAGACATATGATGAACAGTATCAAAGCGATACCTGTTTTTGTAAGCTGTTCAGTCCATGTCCTCCATAGAGGTAAAATGTTTCTTGGAGCTGTCTGGTTGCTAATGTATCTTGTGTATACCTTGACCTTCCTGATTCTGTTGGTCACACTGTTGTCTTCAGGTTATCCCTTGACGGTGGCATGACAAGCAACGACCATCTCCTCTGATGTGTCCAGAAGGAGGAAGAGGAGCATGATCCCCCTATTGGAACCCTGAGGCATTGCAAACAGATTGACAAACAATTATCCCACACAGCAGATGATGTGCATTCCTCTTCTTGTATCACTGGCTGCGTAGTCCTAACAGTGACCAGTACTAATACACATCTACAAGCACAAAATAAAATAACATGTCCTGAAAATAGAATACTGTAATCAAACAAAAATCAAATGAGAAATGATTTCAGTATGCTTCATCATACTCTTTCCTCTCTCTGTTTTCATCTCTCAACAGCATCAAGCATAGTACATTCAACAAGAAGATGCTTCTGCAGGAGCAGTATGGTCTAGATTCAATGACTGGGGTAAAGCTAGGAGGACAGTGTTGGTGATGCATTACGATTAACAATAAAGGTCATGATAATCTGTTATTAAGTAAATATTACAGTGCATTACAATTATACAATTAGATTTTAAATTACATGAATAAAATAATTGTACAACGGTTTGTTTTTCTTGTATTGATACAAACACAAACACAAAAATACAAAGTATCATAAATTGTTGAATAAAAAATGATCACCAGAAATGTAACATGACAAATGAGTGTATTAACGTATTTCACAGCTGCTGTCCTGGATGACACAACATCATGACTATGACTGCCATACTTTTCTTGCAGAAAAATACATGTTTTTATAGTGTGATACATTACACTATAACTTTCATGCAGTAGTATTCAGAGCAGCTGGATTTGCTGTGAAACCACAGAAGTCAGTAGAACTAATGAAGCTTATCAGAACATTTTTGATTCTTTTCACATCAGGTCCAGTTATTTTGAACAGATTCCTTTCTTCCCTTTTTTTTTGTTTAAGATTATTTTTTTGGCCTTTCCAAGCTTTTATTGATAGAGACAGCCAAAGAGTGACAGGAAATGTGGGGAGAGATATGGGGAATGACATGCGGGAAAGGGCCACAGGTCGCCCCCTCCACATACCTCCACATACCTCCACTGCCCGACTTAGGCCCAGGAGCCATCCGACCTAGCCCACTGCATCAAACCGTGAAACATCATTCACCTTGCGATAGTCCACACAAGACTTCTTGACTACAAGAAGGATGGGGCTACACCAGGACTGGACTCTATTTCACCCATCTCTAACATAGCTGTCAATTCTGCCTGAACTATTTTTCTCTTGTGCTCAGGCAACCGATAGGGCCGTGAACGCACCGTCACGCCCGGGTGAGTCTCAACATGGTGTTGAATAAGGCTTGTGCATCCTAGCAGGGGGGAGAACACATCAGCGTAACGCTGCTGCAACCTGGCTATGTCTGCTCTCTGGGACGATAAGAGATGGTTTTCACAAAGGAGCGAGGCAGGATTGGTCGATTTTGGTACCTCCAGCCCCAACTCCTCTCTCTGCAATTGCTGTCACCAGGGAAACAGACTCAGCTCAACCTCCTCTCTAAGGATGTTGAGGTGATAAATCTGTGTTGCCCCTCCCTGTCAGAATGCATAAGCTCATAGTCAACCTCACCCACTCGCTGTGTGACCACAAAGGGCCCTTGCCACTTGGCGAGTAATTTGGAGTTAGACTATGGGAGCAATACAAGCACTTTATCTCCTGGTGAAAATTGTCTTAATCTGGATCCTCTGTTGTACAGCCGCTGCTGACATTCCTGGGCCCAGAGCAAATTATCATGTGATAACTGTCCTAGTGTGTGGAGTTTTGCTCTCAGGTCCAGGACGTACTGAACTTCGTTTTTACTCGGGCTCGGACCTTCCTCCCAGCTTTCTTTAACTAGGTCCAAAACCCTGTATGGTCTCCTGCCAAACAGCAGTTCAAAGGGAGAAAATCCTGTGGAGGCCCGGGGAACCTCACGCACTGCAAACAACAGAGGATCTAGCCACTTATCGCAATTCCGACTATCATCGTGAACAAACTTACGGATCATGCACTTCAAAGTCTTATTCAGGCGCTCAACGAAGCCGTCAGTTTGAGGGTGGTAAAACTGGTTCAAATTGACTTGATGCCCAATAATCCATACAGTTCTCTCAGTGTTTGTGACATAAATTGTGTGCCTTGGTCAGTCAGGATCTCTTCCGGGATCCCAACTCAGGAGATGACTTGAAACAGCACCTGCACCGCACTCTTTGCGGAAATGGTGCGCAACGACACTGCCTCTGGATATCACATTGCGTAATCCACAAGAACTAACACAAAGCAATATCTGCGTGCACTCTGGTGAAATGGGGGTCCATGAGGTCCATCCCGATACATTCAAACGGGACCTAAATCAGTGGTAATGGGCGCAAAGGTGCTCTCGGGATGGCCGGTTGGTTAACCAACTGGCATTCGGGGCAAAACGCACACCAGTGGTGCACGTCTGCCCAAATGCCAGGCCAATAGAATTGGGCCATTACACAGTTCAGTGTCTTCTCACACCCCATATGTCCAGCCATCGGATTATAATGAGCTGCCTGGAAATATTTTTCCAGGCGGCTTTTCGGTACCAACAACTAGGTAATTATTTCACCTGTCTGAGTGTCACGGCTCACTCTGTATAGTCTGTCCCTGCACAATGAAAAGTGTGGATATGTTAACACTGTGTCAGGGTGCACCATGTGACCATCAATTTTTATCACTTGGTCAAAGGCAAAGTGTTGAGTATCATCACGAGACTGCTCGAGTGGAAAATCTGTGGAGCCTCCTGTGAAGGCACCACTGGCTCCCCTTCCCCGTCTGCAGTGTCGGACAACCTCACATCACCACTGAGCACAGCGCACATATCCAATGTCCCTGTCAGCCGTGAACTCACCGCCACACACTGTCTCACTAACCTATCAAACTCTGGCCAATCAGTGCCCAGAATCAGGGGGTGTGTCGGGCGGGAGCTAACCGCAGCCTTCACACTATGCTTTTTTTTAAACCAAATATCCACTGGTACTACAGGGAATCTGTGAATATCCTCATGCACACACCTAATATCCATACATCCTGCCTCTATCAAAGCCCCGGGTCGAATCAGGTTCTGATGAACTATAGACTGCGTGCAACCTGAGTTCACCATCGCCTGATGTGTACCCCCCCTGAATCCTTACCGGACACTATACGTCCCTCCTGGACCAGGTGAGGGTGCTGCAGGGCCAACAACCCGAATCACTTGACCCACCTCCTTGAGCGGGCATTCACGGTGGAAGTGTCCGGGTTGTCCACACCTCCAGCACTCCTGCCTGAGGAACCCTCTGTGGGTCGAGAGCAGCACCTGTAGCGGCTGGAACCTGGGGAGGGAAGAAAGGAGAAGGAGGATTAGTGCAGAGGAGAGGGGAGGGTCGAGTGGCTGTGTGGTACGGTGGACCAGGCACCGGCTTCCTGTGGGGCGCAGGCGTGGGATGACCGGAAGAAGCCGGCCGACCCTCAGGTGCCTGGCCCCGGGCAAGGACGGCCAGATGATCCTCGACCAAGATGATGGCAGGCACCAGGTTTGCTGTGCAAACTGCCGGTCATAAAAACAGAAAAAGCGAAACTAAGTAACAACAGACTTACACATGTAGAAGCATATTTAGAAGAACATGCACCGGGAAAATGGCCAAATCTAAGCAAGTAAACAAAGTCTGGCGGGCTAAACGCTTCTGAAACTCTCCCGGTTGCATTTGAAGTCACGGGCAGGACGGAACAAAACCGACGTGCCAGAGACGTGTGGAGTGCCTCCAAAAAAAGGAAAAAAGAAAGGTTTCTCCTCAGCACAGCGTTCATGCGGCATGTAAATCAACATATAATAATCGGCCACTCCCATCGGTGAATGTCATCTTTATTTGCCGATGGTTGATGGCCATCATCCGATGCATCGGTGCATCCCTAATTTCAACAAATACCTTCTGTCACAGGTAGTTCAGACAATAGTTAGAAGAATGTTTATGGCCATTGTCCTCTTGGAAAATAAATTCAGGCCTAATAAGATAACTACCAGATGCTATTCTGTGTCTCACCAGAATGTTGTGGTATACTTTCTTATCCATGATGTCATCAGTTTTCACTAAGTCACATGTTCCTGAGGCTGAAATGGCCCCACACCATAATATTACCCCCTCTGTGTTTAACTGTTGGTAAGACACTCATTTTTATACATACTCTTCATATACCAATATTCTTTTGTCCATTTCTTGTGTTCTTTTGCTAATTTCAGGTGTTTCACTCTGTTTCTCTTTCAGTATTGCTTTCTTTGCTGCTATTCTGACAACAAGTCCTTCTTCACCCAGTTTCTGACACACACTTCTTGAAGACACAGTTCCACCATTAGTCATTGTGGCGTTGATCTTGTCATGCAGTTCTCATGAGGTCTTTCTTCAGTCCTTAAGACTGAGAATTTTGAAATGCTTCACTTGTCTGTCTGAAAGTTTCTTTTTTCTGTCTCTCCCCTTTTGGTTCTGGTGTGAATTGGTGGCATCATGCAGCATTTCAATTCAAGGAAGGAAAACTAAATCTCCTTATGATGGCTCTATTCTATGGTTTATAGAGCATAATGATGACATTGTAGATATTTTATTTGTTTTATGGGTATTTTAATGATCAATTCAACAAAACCAACTGAAACCTTTTAAGTGTTCTAATAATTAGTAATTAAAAAAATAATGGCCACCACTGTAATGATAAATCATTATTTATTGTTTACAATACTACTCAGGTTAGGAGTCAGTGAAAAAAAACAAGCATGTTCTAATGTAAAATGTTTCAGCATCTAAATATAATGCATTTATTATCTTCTACAGCCTGCTTGTCAGGTTAAGATTAACTGTGGCCTATGTTCTGTTTAATTACTTCAAACATACAACTTTAATGGTGCAAGAGGAAACACAATGACACGTTCACCACAATGCCACCATGGCTTCACAGCAAATCTGGAAATGTAATGGATCTTAAGTATCCCCAGCCACTGTCTCCAGGACCCTCTTTACTGGTGGAGGTCCCCTCTACTAACTAAATTAGCCAAACACTACTGTATCTATGAATCTGTAGCAGCATAGATGTGCTATCTGTTATTCTGTGCTGCTGTTTGTATTTAGCGTCACTGGTGGGCCGGTATAAAAGCAGCCATCCTCCACTGGCTATTCCTTTCGCACCCTTGTCATCACTGGTGCGTCACCTCCAGGTCCCAGGTTGTTTGGGCCAACTAGTATGGCTGCCCTCTGTGTGCTCACAGCATTTGTGTTGGTTGTAGGGCAGCTGCTTGCGCAAAAGGCCGGCTACAACAATAAAGTTTAAGTAACAATAACAGAAAAGTAAAATCAGTGGGCTGGGGCCTCAGAGGAAGGCATACTACTGTGTGTGTTCCTCCTTCTTAAGCTGGGGTGCAACACTACAAACACAAACCTACTAAAAGTGCCCCGGTGTCTACTTGCATGCAAAAGCAACATGAGAACCTCGCCACGGTGCCTAACCCCCCACCTGATGACACCCAGGCCACACTGAAACTCAAAAAGGAATGGCAAAAGGTTAACAAAACCTACAACCCAATTACTAATCAAACTATATTGCAAATGTAAATTAAACAAATATACTTAAACTAACCAAACTAAATGAACAAAGAGTAACACAGGTGAACAAAGCAGAGCAAAGCGAACAAAACTTTACAATAGAACTGCAAAAAAAAAAAAAAAAGACTAAAAACACATGGGAGGAAACAGGGACCCTACTCACCACCTTGATGAGGCAACCACACCAGACCAGCAAGAGGCTGGCCGCCATTGTCTGGGGTGAAACTCTGGAACCAGCTATACGTACCTGGTTTCATAATTGATGAGGAGCCGTCATTCAAATTACATGTTAAAAATCTGATTTCCAAATTGTGACATTTCATATTGTTTCAATGGAAGCTTTCCGCTGAAACCGTCAATGGAAATCTTTTGAAATCTTTTTTTGTTCTTAATTTGTTACTGTATCTATAACATCTGCACTTTATTTGCTCGTGCTTTGTATTTTCATATTTTAATGTTTTTGTGTTTTTTTATTGCTTGTTTGTTGGTGTTGTTCGACCGTCTATGCTGCTGCCTTTCTTGGCCAGGTCACCCTTTTGAAAGATTTCAATGGGTTTTTTATGTGGTTAAATAAAGGTTAAATAAAAATAAAAAAAGATGACACGTAGGCTTGAATGAAAGTGAACACTGTGTTGATGGAGATTTGTGTGAAATGGAAAGAGGTAAATGATGAATAACACTCAGCACTGAGCCATGGGAGACACCCAGTGGAACAGCTTAATATCTTAAACATCAGACATATCAGACATGCTGTCTGTCACAGAGATATGACAAGAACCATGAGAGTACACCAGTGATCCCAGAGTCAGCTTCATGGAGCAGGTCATTGGTGATTTTAACCAGGGCTATTTCATTACTGTGTTTGGGGCAAAAAGCTGATTGGAAGGGCTCATGGAGATTATCTGAGTCAAGGTGGGACTGAAGTTGTCTTGGGAAAAGGGAAAGGATGCAGATGGACCTGTAATGCTTCACATCAGTTGAGTGATGTTTTTTATGTTGCATTGAACAGCACCCATTGAAAAGACTGCTGGGCCAAAAAACATTATATTAAAGTAATCTGAATCAGAATCACTTCATTGGCCAAGTGTGTGTACACACACAAGGAATTTGACTCCAGTTCACTTTGATCTCCTTTGTACATACAGTTATAGACAAGTACAGTTTAAAAAGACGAGGTACATGACAGGTAGGCGCAAACATAACTTAAAAACATTAAAAACATAAAAATCACTATATACATATTTTAAAGTCTAAAATATAAATGTAGATAGATGTATGTAGAATGTTTCACCAATGTTGGAATTCAGTAGGCACATGTATCATTTCGAGATTTACAACTAAGTCTCTTGGAGTCATACCCTAACCCAACAGGAAGTCATTTTGAATTTTCTGTGCAATTTATATACATTTTTCTTCCATCTACTTTAATAAACTCCTCTTGGAAAATCAATCAAATCAACTTCACATTTGGTCAGATTCATCTAAAGGTCTTTGTGATATTAAATTGCAATGCTTTTGAGATTTAAACGGTATGTCCATACAAAGAGTATACATACATCCATTGACTGTTCATATATCACCATGAAACAGGAAGTTGTTTATAATATAATAAATCATAGCGACACCTACTGGTGACAGAAAGTATGCCTTGTGGGAATTCCAAGAGTTTTTATGACCAGACCCACCAGGACACCACTACACTTTACTAAACCCACATATTTTACGAGCATTGTCAGGTTTATTACCTTCCTGTTAAATATTTCTTTAAATCAGAGAATATATTTCTTGACCCCTCTTCTCTACTATTAAAATGTCCATCTTCTCCTCACTCAATCAATATGCATATTACAATATTTCTTTATCTGTCAGATGTATTAAGTGCTAACACAGCCAACTTCCTAACAAGGTCAGTGTGACTGAAACCAAATTACAGTGAGGTCAAATCAATTCTACACCCTGTTTCCTGCAAATGACTTGTTTTTACAGACTGCATCAATATTTCATTGAAATTATCCAAACCAATTGGTATTACATGTCTGGTCACAATCCATGACAACAATCCAGTTCTCATTTAATTTTCATGTTTGACAGCAAATTATTGTCAAAAATTTAAAGTAAACCAATTAAGATTAATAATAAACACGATACTATGCTTCAAAATTGCTGCCACTATTTTTGTCACTGAGAATGTTGAGAATACTGAGAACAATATTGTCATTTATTATAGCACACAGTATGGTCCCTAGCTAGACTTTACCGGTGCCTGGTGGCTACACCTTAACCCGTAGGCCACTAGGTTGTCTCTATGTGATGTTATTGCATGAGAGACCTAAACCAGCAGTTTGTTTCTGACAGGGGGCTAAGTTCCCTGAAAGTCTCAAATATTATTCATGTCATTAATATTATTGAGAGACAAATTGTTTTGTGACCACTACTAATTTAGTTACTAATGAGGACTTGAGAATGAGGACATGAGAACTTTTCATTTCAGGCCCTCTGAACAAGCTTATGAATTTAAATTATTCTGGCCAGTTAAATCTAGCTCAAATGTTCATACTTATAACAAAAATGAACTTGGATGCGTGAATCTGCAGAAGTTTAATGAGAGTAAGAACTGTATGACATATTTTTGAAAGGATTAGCGGCTCCCATCTGAGAGCTTTTGGTTCCCCTGGATCTTCCCTCCGATCTGGATTCCCTGATTGCACTTGTCATTAGAACCGACAACAGAATCCGCAAGCTTCACCCACCGGCACGGAGGAGATCGGTGGGCACAGGGGGGGGATTTCCCACCACTCCAGCGCCGGAAAGCTCATCTCCTCTCCAGTCACCATCAGGACCACGTTCTCATTCCCCTACACACAGAGGAGAAGAGGCCATGCAACTTGGACACGCATAACTTTCACAGGAGGAGCAACAGCAACAACAGCAGGAAGGTCGCTGCTTTTACTGTGGGGAGACGGGACACCTTGTTGCAGTCTGTCCAGCCAAACAACCCACCAGGGTGAGTAACTTAAAGACCTCACGCCCCGCTCCCCGGATCCTCACAAACATTAAGGTAATACATCACGCTATGAGCACAGACATTAGAGTGCTCATAGACTCTAGTAGTAGTATGCCACATTATACAAAAAAACCTAACCAAAGTTTTACATTACAGTTGATGTGTTTTTCATTTTTCTAGGACGATGTGATCTCAGCATGCCTGAATTGGTTTTTGATGCATGTCAAGCCAGTTGGAGTACTGGACTGGACAACTTCTTTGAAGGCAACTTCATAGCCAAGGACGAAGATGTGACAAACTTTGTGGACTACATTTACAACACAACCAAACATGTAAGACTGCAGACTATAATTGTATATATTGGACCACAATATCCTTCTACTGAAGAGTTTGTTTAGCTGAATCTGTGGACCATTTGCAACAACCATTTTCCATACTGTAGGTCTCTGGGAGAGGTGTTTGTGGAGGGGTCAGCAGCCCGAGAGACCTCCCAAAGATCCACCAGCAAGGTAGATGAGGAGGGATTGGAGCTTGTGGTGTGTCGGAGTGCTGCTCTGTGCTTTAAATATGAACAGGAGAATTTTTTTTGCCTATTCTCTGTTCCTGCAAGAAAAGCTGGCCAATAGGCAAGTCATCTTTTTTTGTATGGATGTGACCTGTAAATATTGGTCCTCCCTCCAAAGAGTAGCAAAAAGCTGTCCAGAGCTCCAGCACCTTCTTAACATGAAGCTGTTCCTTTTGGTATTTCATGCCAAAGCCCATGAATCACTTTATCTGAACACCTGCATATAAATGTCAACAGCTTCTCTAGATTATTTTCTTATTTTTAACCAGGTGAAATGGAATAGGACATATCAGGAGGGAGCTGGTTCAACACTTGGGGAGGAGGTGGAACAATGTAATGCCTTCCTATCTAGGATTGCAGTGACCACCTAGCATATGTCAAAAGCAGGTGAGGTGACCACATACAGCACTAGTTAGATCATAAGTGTAATAAGTAAGGATGATAATGATAACATGATATTTTTTGTGTTTACAGGATGCAGACATGCTGACTATCATGGTCATGTGCTGGAATAAGCAAAAGTTTAAGAACTGCATTTGGTCAGAATTTGGCCACTGAGTCACCGATACCAGAAGGCAATAACATCAGTGATGCATTTTAATATGTTTAACATTCCATGTTAGCAGTATTTGAAGCTGTGGGCTGAACATTTGTTTCTCATTTCTTATTGTCTTGGTTGTCATTGTAGACCGCAAAAGCGCTGCACAGCCAGTTGCAGAACCTTGAGTCCATGAAAGCCCAGTTGGCAGTGACAGAGAGCTAATTGGAAGACGGTGAGGAAATGATTACTGGTAATACATTTATTAATGGGTACATTCATTTTAGTTCTCTGGATTCAATAACTCCCAGACCCAGCTCATACCTTGTGTTATGAATACAAGACATAAAGGGTAACATTTTGTATTGTGACATACATTTTCTATTGATCCATAAATTGTTGATTACTTTACATATACAGTGTAGCTGGGGATCATTCACAGCGATCCTATCCCCATTTGAATGCAATTTTAATGTGGCTTATTTCCCTATTGTTGACACTGTTGACAGATGGAGTGCTGGGGACTGTTGTGCGTTGTTGCTGCACAGTTCACACATTACACTGGACAATTTGCTGTCCCCCAACCAAAGATCTAGCATTCCTTGCTGTCACTATGCTACATGTTCTCTTCATTAACTTTCTAGCTTGCCTAATTATATCAGACAAAGAGAAATGTCCCACCCTTGTCCTGATGTCTTTGTACTACCTCATGGCAGAGTTGTACAGCTCCGATGAGTCTGTTTTTTTCTGCGATTACTTGACCAATGCAAAGTTGGTTTTATTTTTTATTATCCATTACCTTATCGTAAAGGTGTTTAAGAAATGCTTGAAATTGAGATGAAATTGCAGATACTGGAAGTTAGTTAAAGTTAAGTGAACCCATCTATTTCTCCTGTGCTGCAGCAACAACAACCACCCATGATGCTGACACCTTAGCCAGCAGAATTGAGATGTTCAAGGTGTGCAAGTATCAGGAGGCGGTCTCAGCATCTTTACAAAATACTGACGGCAACAAAGGTCATGATCCGCCGCAAGATCAGGGAGGAGAAAGGGATCCTTGGTTCCAAGCACAGAAACTGTGTGCTTAGAAACCATTCTGTCGGGTGAGACAGTTTGGCCATGGCAGCTACCACACAGTGGTATGTACACTAATACAGTGAATCAAGTCTGTGTCCTAAATGCATTCCAGACTCTGTTGATCTAAAGACGAAGAGACGAGCGTTTGACTTCATCATGAAGAGACTTCAGGAAGACAAGACCATTCTTGTTAAGGAGATGAGCCATCACTGGCAATCTCTTTCAAGTTGTGCCAGTACCCTGAAAGAACTGTCCTGTTTGCTTTCTGGTGATGCAATGAAAATTATGCATTTAAATAATATGTTACAACACATACACAACATTGATGACTGTGGATAAAGTTACAAACATAAGATTTGTATTGTACTTTTAAGAATCTCAGGATGAATCAGTCTACACCTCTTATAATGACTTCTAGGTAGATTAATCAAGACATCCAATCCAAATACAGTTTACAGGTTGCTTACAGTGATCCAATTGAGGCTGACAAAACAAAAACAAAAAACAAACTGGTGCTTAAATTCAGTCAGGTTGACATTTAATGTTAAGCTTTGGTCACACTACATGATTTTCAAAGTCTTAAGATCACTGTACTGTACACACTACATAACTGTCTTGTACCTAGGAGTGTTGTGGTTTGCACACTTCATGACTGATGAGAGGGGGTCACACATTACATGATAATTTTCACCACAAAGGATCAGAAATGAGTCTGGTCTCCATACACGATTCAAATACTTAAATTTGAATGACTGGCCCATAGACAATGCAAACGTTCTTCTGAAAATGGCTGTCATTTCTTCTCTAAACTGTGCTTCAGACCAGTCAGATGTAAAGGAGATCTTCCCAATAAGGCTTTCTTGTGCCAGATTTGCTCTTGAGTCTCCCCTGGGAATGCGGAATGTTGATGCTGAAGAAAAAGGCAAGCACACATCTCTTGTATAGTGTTTGCAGGCCTTTGAGGAACTGATGGAAGGGGAACCTGAAATCAACGAAAACACACAGACACCTGTGCATTATAAGAGAGCAATATATTTTTAGTTCATAGTGAATGCAAACTGTAGATGCAAACCAACTAACAATTATAGCATCATCAGCCCATCATGGGGTCTCTATACTATCGATTACCAGGTGGTTCATCAACCTATTTTTGTCAATAAGCAATTTAATAAGTCAAAATACTGGTGTTGTGTAAAATATGCCACCATGATTGGAACCAACACAGAAACATTACACCATACAGATTAAGAAACAAACAAACAGCCAGCTAGGTATGGAGGTTACATGAGTATGAAAGTATACCGAGCGGTATGACGTCCCAGTGGAGGTTGTCGGTGTGGCTGGCCCAGGTATGTTATTGTAGCTGGTAGGAGTCTGAAGAGACATTAGCAAAATATTTAATTATCTTTCATGTGTTTTTAATGTTTACACACCCTGCCGTCAAAAACCAGGGATGTGACTGGCAAAGGACAAAAAAGCTGGAAAATGTAGAAACAAAGAGATAAACTTTATGCTTTTCTACAGTATGCACTCTGGTGCCTTATTCACATTAAATTAAATGTCTTTATCATGTGACTGCCTCTGTCCTCCATCAGCATTATTCTCTCTCTCTTGCCGAGCAGAGAACATTTTATCTTGTGAGTAAAGGCCAGCAGGTAAGCCTAGGTGAGTTAGCCTTGACAAGAATCCAATGCTACATTTAGAAAACATACTTACTGTGGTGGGCTGTGGTGGCCCTGTAGCGGTTGCTGACTTTAATCTCGTAATTAATTCTCGTCATATTTAATAACGACTTTAATCTCGTAATTAAATGTGGCCCTAATACTCATCGTAAGATTTAACACTTAGATTTAACATTTAGATTTAGATTTAACATTTAGATTTAGATTTAATATTTAGATTCAACATTTAGACTTAGGGCAAGTTATTTAGGGGCACTGTCACATCGTGGTGAGGTCATGTCTTGTTTTGTGTTTCTGTCTTGTCATTTCCTGTTTTATTTTAAAAAAGTAACTCTCCTCTTGTTTTCAGGTCACTTGCCCTTCCGCATGTGTCACCTGTCTGATTGTCTTCCCTAATCACCGATTGTGTGCACCTGGTGCTCCCTTCACTCCGTGTGTTTAAATAGTCTGCGTGTCCCTTGTCTTGCGCCAGTCCTTGTCATCATACCAGCCTGTGCCCTAGATCTTTGCCACAGCTTTGCCCTGCCTCGAGTTTTCTCCTCCTAAATGTGATTGTTTTTCTTTATAACTTTTTATCTTAGCTTTAGTATTCAGTTTAATAGTTTAGATATTGCTGTTTTTGTTTTCCTCCATTTGGAGTGACTTTGTATTTATTCAGAATTAATCCTTCTTAGCATGTCTTCCAATTATTTTGGAGTGTGTCTGTTTTTTCTGTATTTTCCCAACCAGGTTTTGTTTCCTGTACCTGCTTTTTTGAGACAGCTGAAGAGTGACAGGTATGGCATGTGGACACAGGTTGGATTCGAACCTGGTCTTCCACAGCAAGGACTGAGCCTTTACACATGGGGCGGCTGCTCTACCAACTGAGCTAAACACCGCCCCATTCGTTAGTTTTATTTGTTATTCTCCCTTGTTAGGATAGATTACCTTGATTCTTGATTAGGACAGGTTAGTTTGTCTAGTGTAGTTAGACTCAGTGTTTTTCCTCCTTTTGGAGCAACTTTTCTTTTGTAAGATTTTACAGCCGTGCATCTTCCAATAGGGAAGATGCATATCAGGAGTTTTTGTCACTTATTTTCACTCTGTTCAGAGGATTACTCTTGCTGCCATTCCTGAATAAAGTTCACTTTAATTACATCTGCTCTGCGTCTGCGCTCTGCCTTGAGCCCGTCCTGACAGTCCTGCGCTCATAAAGATGGCCAAGATGGCATTGTTTTTGAGAGAAGTCCGAACTTTTATTTCTTTCACACCTCCTTGCAGCTGGCCAATCACTGCTCAACCATCTGATAAGCAGTTCAGTTGGAAAACAATGAGAATGTACTTTATTCCTACATTGTAAGCTCATTGCTTTGAGCAGCTCCAACCACAGTCGCAGATGTCCACAGGTCTATTTACTACTACTCAAGTTCCCTGATACCCTTGCATGAACGTATCTGAGGTCCTGCTGTCAGAAGCATCAAAACAAATGATCAAAGCTGGAGATCATCAAGAAGAAACTGGCTGTAGAGCACTGTCAGATGGAGGGACTACGACAAGTGCTTTTACAATGCTTGCCCCTGATGGGGCTGAAGATGATACTAAGCACACACAAAATGTTGCCCAAGAACACTTTGGCTTCACTGGATGAGTCAGGAATTAAACCGGTGACCCTCCAATTACTAGATGACCTGCTCTACCACCTGAACCACAACTGCTCTCACTCACCACACACTGTACTACTCACTCTGCAAAGCATTCATGCTGCTGGGCATCATGATGACTGCAAAGCAGAAAGTCATGCATTCCAGTTTGAAGACTGCTGACAAAGCCTCCATATGGCCCTGGATAATCTGAGCTGCTGGGACACAAGTCAGGGCCTGATCATCCTGACTAATTTTGTACTGCATGTGTAAAGTATGCATATCATAAATGTATTACTCTCATGATTTTCTTTTTCTTTCACTCACTACATCAACAGAACCTTTCATATGTAACAAATAATTTCCCCCTGGGATTATTAAAGCATTTCTGATTCTGATTAATAATTGACTTAATTTTAGAAAAAACTTGAAACATTTGTTGGCAGAAGTGCAGTCAGTCACCTTAATTGGCATTCATCTCCCCGAGCCTGAAGTCATGTCATCAAAGGGTGATCACTTTCACATACCTGCTGCAACAGAAGTGAGCCACTGTATGAACCAGAAGAAATAGTGCAGAACTGTTTTGTATATTAACGTGTGTGTGTGTGTGGAGTGTGAAAAGGATGCTGGGTTTCTGAATTTAAACTCAGTGGATGTTCCTGTAACATAAAAACATTTCTGAATTCTGAATGTTAATTTTGACCTTCCCATTGATTGGATTTCAGTAACTTGGCCTGAATGTTTCAACTGTGAAAGATGTGTGTGTTGCCTTTGATGAGCTGCTGCCACCCTGATGACCCTCAGAAAGCGCACAGATATAATTCCTGCCACAAAAATCAATGCTGATAGTTTAGAGTAGCCTTCAGAAAGATGAGGTTTGTGTAGCATGGCTCTTACTGAGCAGTGCATGATCACTCATTTCTTTCTTTGTCCACTTATTCCTGTTCGTGGTCATATAAGACTGACTGAAATCCCAGCATGCATCAGAGAGATACATTAACCTTGCATCACGAGGTAATGCATGGTAACAATATTCTTTAGCGAAACTCTCTTTTTTTTTATTCTGGCCTTCTCTCTTTCAAGATCAGCAACAGAGCAGTGTGTGTAATAAGGGTGGATGGTTACACAAAACGAGAACATTGGCTGAGGGTTCCAGGAAACCTGATGACCATTTTGACTCATAGCTGACTTGTGCTTTATTTCAGAATCACAGTATGCAGAATATCAAAATCAAAATCAAAAAATCAAATTTTATTTGTATAGCCCAAAGTCACAAAACACAGTTTGCCTCAGAGGGCTTTACAATCTGTACAGGGAGTGACACCCTCTGTCCTTAGACCCTCGGTTCAAGTGAGGAAAAACTTGCCCACAAAAAACCCTTTAACAGGGAAAAAAGGTGGAAGAAACCTCAGGAAGAGCCACAGAGGAGGGATCCCTCTCCCAGGACGGACAGACGTGCAATAGATGTCACGTGTACAGAACAAATCAACACAAACGTATTGTACAATTACAATGAATGATTAAATCAAATCAAATCAAATCAAATTTTATTTATATAAAATTGAAATAAATTTGGTTCCTGTCAGAACACGTGCAGCAGCATTCTGAATTAGCTGCAAAGTCCTCAGAGACTTATTTGAGCAGCCTGATAACAAAGAGTTACAATAGTCCAGCCTAGAAGTAACAAATGCATTTTTCTGCATCCGCTTGAGACACGATGCGTCTGATTTTGGCAATGTTGCGTAAGTGGAAGAATGCAGTCCTCGAGATTTGTTTTATGTGGACATTAAAGGACAAATCCTGATCAAAAACAACTCGATTCTTTACGGTGGAGCTGGAAGCCAGAGTGATCCCGTCTAAGGTAACCAAGTCTCCGGAAAGAGAGTTTCTGAGGTGTTTAGGTCCAATTACAAGAACTTCAGTTTTGTCTGAATTCAGCATCAGAAAATTGTAGGTCATCCAACTTTTTATATCTTTAAGGCATGCTTGGAGTTTAGTTAACTGATTGGTTTCATCAGGCTTGATCGACAAATATAATTGGGTGTCGTCAGCATAACAATGAAAATTAATGAAGTGATTCCTAATAATGTTCCCTAGAGGAAGCATATATAAACTGAATAGAAGTGGCCCTAGTACAGAACCTTGTGGAACTCCGTGACAAACTTTGGTGTGCATGAAGAATATGCAGCAGGCGAGGTCTACATCACCTGAAAGTGAAACAATTACATCAGGGGTGTCCAAACTTCTTTTAAAGAGGGCCAGATTTGACAAAGTGAAGATGCCCGGGGCCAATACTAACATTTAAAAATGAAAGAATGAACAATAAGAGTTACATACAAATGCACTGTTCTGTAATCATTTTATTTTTATTGTCAGAATTATCTTTAATGGCAATGTCACCAAATCTAAGCCAATCAGGCGTGAACAAATCTAAAAACCAGTTCTTCCTTTCTTTCACATCTGGAGTCAGATAACAGAATAAATTGTATGGAACGTGTTAAACTTGCATGAAGTTGATACAAATCTGAACCTCATGTTCATTCTAAACGTGACTTTTTACGAGTGATGCAAAGTCTGTTAACATTTAAGTTTAAAACATCACTCTTGCACTTGTCTTTAACAAAATCATTCAGAAAGTAATATTTAGTGTCACATCTACAGATATAGAACCGCAGCAGTTATGTCCTTAGAGGTTCGAATGCTTCATTATGTCAACCAAAAAAGTCAAATCTTCCAGCCATACAGTATCTGACAATCCTAGCAGGCCATAAATAATATATTATAAAAACAAAGCTGTGGGCCACATGAAATCTGTCCGCGGACAGTGATTGGCCCCCAGGCCGTACTTTGGACATGCCTGAGAAGCATTTTGGTTTCTCAGTGCAATGTTTTGTCTTTCCTGTTGGGTTCCTGCTGCAACATGGCTCTGTTCAAGACTAAAACGAAAACTGATAGAGTTTGAAAGAATGGAGACAAAGTTCCATTTGAGGGCTAAAGTTTTTTTTTTTTTTCGATATTACAGCTGTCAAGACATGACAGTGTAGTGGTCAATAAGTGAGGCTTGACTGAGCATTCCAGTCAAATTGTTTTAAAACCTCCATCAAACACTCCTTGATTAATTGAGTTATCTCCATTATATGGAAATCTGAAGCCTTGTGCATACAAGATAAATGTTAGAGTTTAGAATTAATGGATTACTTGGACTTATTACTTATTACTTTACTTGGACTTTAAAAACACATTTTTCTGTCAGTTAAATATGTTTTGACTTTGTACATATTCTGATATGTTTTATTATTTTACAGGTACTTTTGTCCTCTCTGGCTCCTATCATGGAGAGCTCAAAATACAGATTGCTTTTTTAATATTTACAATATTTACATTAGTTAATGTTTCATACAGAGCAAACATAAAAAAACAAAACAAACAAACAAAAAAAACCAAACAAACAAGTATAATAGTGGAAAGTAAAGACAGAAATGTGTCACAGATCAGGTGTAGCAGCTGTGAAGCTGTGAGCACTGGCCCTTTAAGAATGGAGTCAAAACAAAGCGTGGACGGACCGGCCGCACGGAAGTGGTTTTGTTTCGGTGGCAGTTCAGACAGTGTGTGTGAGATGAGGGCTGGGACATATTTACAATTCAGTTAGCTCTCTTTAAAGCGTTTTTCATTGATTAAACAATATCTTCTTTTCAATTCTATTATTTTAATATCAACTGTACTAAGCGAAGGATAGCTAGCTTTTCAGCTAGCTGTACCAACAGAGGCAGCCATGCCGTCTTACTCTGAGCTGCGGAAAACCAACCACTTCTACTACTTCATCAAATTCACCCTGAACGTCTACTCCATGCTCTTCTCGGTAAGTCTGCGCTGCATTTGTTGAATCAGCATCTCATGTACCACGTTGTGCTAGCTACAACAGTGCCTGGCAATTATAGTAGACGCGAGCCTCCCAATAGCAGCCAGTCACCTCACCAGACCCCGTTTAAAATACACGCGTGTACCATCTGCAATAACATTAACATTAATGCAGGCGATTTGGAACATCATTTTAGGCATATTACAAAAGTATATAATCCAATGTACAATTCGGCATATACTCCAAACATTGACCTTTACACTTTTGATTACAATTTCAATTTTAAACTCGGGGTTTGACGTAAATTCTCGCGAACTTCCACCCAAACAGCGCTGCAGCGTCAAACGGGATACAGCAGAGATTTTCATCAAATGAACTCCACTGTGTGAGATGGGACGGTAGCCGATGTTACCACAAGACCATGTTTACTCTAAAATAAAGCAGACTTTTGGATTTCAACTTTGGGCATTTGTCGTTGAGCAATACAATATTAAGTTGCTGGATCTTCTAATTGGATTCGTGCTGTGGAATTCTCTGGATACTAGCTAGCTGGTGAATGGTTAGCTTAAAAAATAGACACCATGCATGATGGTAAATTGTAATCTTTCGTCAGTACAATGATTGTAGCTGATCTACTAATAAAACAATATACGTAGTGTATTAATATTTGCGTTTGGTGTTGAAACGATGCTACACAGCCTAACAAACAGCTCGGTGGTGCAGGGCGTTGGATGCAGTTAAAGGGACGATAATGTGGGAATATAGTTTTGCCGACAGAAAACAGGAGCTGCCTTAAAGACGCTCTTGTTGTTCATTGAACCAAATTGACATTCTGATCAGATGAATCATTTACTCACTGCAGATCATGTTTACCTCATTCATATAGGCATAGTTTTATAGAATCAGATTATAAACAAACAGTTCAAATCTAAATGATCTCAGTGACAGTTTTCTTTTACTGAGCTACAATTATGTAAGAAAGCAGAGTTCATACACTAAGTACACTTTGGATGTGGCTGGAGAGATTGTGCATGCCACCAGGCCAGACTACATCAGTGATCCACTAATATACAGAATTCTGGTCTGATCTGAGTTTGTTGAAGTGGTCAGCTTTGATTTGTTATCCAGCAGCCACATAAAATGCTGGATGAGCCTCGTCAGGCCATGAAGAAGTAAAGGTGAGCAACCTGTTTTTGTCTGCCATTAAGCTTCCTTCATCTCACCTCTACACCGCTTTCATCTTCAGGAACATTTCCAGAATAATGCTCAATTTGTACCAGCACCAATCTGCCAGACTGTCTGTATCTGAAGAATTAATGCACCCTAAAACACATTATTGAATGACTCAAAATCAGTAGGTTGATTCCATTAGTGCTCCACAGTCTCTTTCATATGATCCTCTACTATCTATTTAGGACAGTGTGGCCCCGCTCAGCTCAGCAGAGTAAATGTATGGAGGTGAGGCTCTTTCCTGGGTCCATGTGTCTTTGCACAGTGTCACTGTTGAGCAGTTGTAGGCACTGTCAGAACCCATTGGGATCTGGCTAACAAACCCCCAGACTGCAAGGTTTCCTGTCTTTCCACTGATGTCGGGGGCCTGTCATCATTCTTATCTTCATTACTGCAGCAGGGGAGGTCAGAAAGGCAGACATTGGATGTGGGAACTGAGCCAAATGTATTTGCCAATGCTTTATGGAGGGTCGTGAGCACTAAAAGAAGTTGAAGGAGATGGACTCTGCTTTTAAGGTAGATTGCTTCTGTTTCCAATTGAAAATCAATAGCAGGGAAGAAAACATGGTGGGTTACTTCTCTTTTTGTGTTAGATATAAACTAAGTGTGACTGTCTACATTTGTCAACATGTGCTTTCAAAATATTTGTAAAGAGTTTTCAGTGGTCATGAAAGATTGGACCTATTTAATATTATATTACTGAGCAGCTAGATACAGAGGTAGAAAGTAGCTAAGTACATTTACTTGTGTACTTAACTTGAGTACAACCTTTTTATTCTGCTGCTTCACTCCATGTCAGAAGCATATCGCATTGAAGCAAGATGCATTGTGTCCAAGGTGTGGAAGACTGTGCATGGATGCAGTGACAGAATATAATCAGGAGTTTGCAGCCAACACAAAATTCAGAGTGACACTGATTGTTTTTTGTTTTTTCTGGTAAAATAAAGGTTTTGTAGTTACACTCTAAGTTGCAACGCTGCTCTCATGCATTGAATTGTGGCTGAATGTTGGAGATCAGCAGTGAGTGATTTCTTTTTTTAAAAAAACATCTGGACACATTGTGAACAAAATGGACAGACTGTAATAGAATGAATTTGAGCTACAGTAACATCTGCAGCCATCAGCCAAGAACTGAGGAGGCACTGTGAACATCATGTATATGTGAATCACACAATAAAAAGGAAGTACACTAAAGTGTACACTAAAACATGTTTCATGTATTAGCAGCTTTTGATTGACAGGTTATTGTACTGATTAAGATTTTGCATTAAAAACATGATAAGCTTAAGAAAGCAGCTGACACTAAAGAGAGATTTAATAACCAATAAAAATGTGCAATATTAATCAACAAAGCAAAGGTCAGAGCTCAATATTATGTAACTATGTGGTCATTCATACATAATGCATACCCAAAACATGTGAAGTAAACATCTGAAGCTGTGTCACAACTGAATCCAGCTGTGATTTGATTTAACAAAGAACTGCAGCTTGTTCATAGTGTGCCTGTTTGTAACAGACCTCAGTACTATCAATCCCACAGCATGTGCCACTGTGTTTTCTTTTTTAAAAACTTTATTAACAACACAGTAATATTACAATCTGCCACCAGATTTAAACAGGTGTTCTAAAACATGAGTCAAACTTCAAACTTGGTGCTGTGTATAATGTACTTAACAAAGCGAGCGGCCGAGAGCGTGGTGAAACTAGAAAAATTTCTAAATTTTGAGTGTGTCTGACTCTGGCCCCGTCACCCCCATACATTATTATTGACACTGCTCAGCAAATTCAGTATTAATACAACAAGCTGTGTCATCATTGCCTTTTTAATGGGCTCTTATTTTGAAGGGACTCTTATTTAGTAAGACTTCTTTCTCTCTTCTCTCTTCTCTCAATGTGTGACATTTTCAGAAAGACTTGTTTTGTCTCTCTTTTTTGAGAGAGAGACTATAAAGCTGACAGCTTCAGCAGATGAATATGAGTGAGAAGACAAATTTTCCTACATTTCTAGCTATAAATTGTTTCTGTAGAGTGACATTTGCAGCCTTGAGTGCAGTTTACAGATTTATTTTTAAACAAATTTTTCCATTTTCCATTCATTTTTTGGCCTAGCCTGCATCACCAGACAGAGCTGGTTGTTTTGATACCTTTTTGTGTATGTGCGACTAAAACTGCGGGAGGAGTTGTGCGTCGAAAAAAGGTGTAAGAATAATAATAAAATTAAGAATGGGGAATAATAGATAGTGTGCTCTTTAAGGCACACTCAATAAAAGGCTGAGCTGGGCAGACTGCTGTTGGACTAGTAAGTAATATTAGCTGGCTGCTATGACTTGTGTTGTTGACCTTGATGATGTTCGGCTGTTATCATTTTTGATGATAAATAATGTAATCAGAACAAATACACGTCTGCAGCTGTCCACATGTACCTACATGTTTGTAGGTGTGCACAGTTGTGTTCACAATAATAGCATGTTTAAAAAAGTGAGTAAAGCCCAAAATCCTTTAAAAATCCTTTCAATTGCTTTTGTTTCCATACACGCAAATGATGAGAAAAAATGATCAAATTTGTTATTACTTTGCAGAAAGTGAAAAAAAAGAAATATTCAAATAAAAAAACTGTGCAGAAAAAACAGCTGGCCCTTATTTAAGGACGAGGCAGCAAATGTTGTACATGCTGGTTATAGTGCATTTCTCTCTGATCTTGATCTTAATTAAAAGTTGATTGGAGAGGGGAAAACACATTGCTATTATTTTGAACACAACTGAACATGATGCTGCTTTATATCAGACTTGACACAAATACGAAGTCCTAGAAGACTTATGAAAATGAATTTATACTGAGTTCTTCATACTGAGGCTTTTTAACCCATAATCTGCCTGTGTCTCTGTCTTTGTCTGTCTCTGTCTGCCTCTGTCTCTGTCTTTGTATGTCTCTGTCTGTCTGTCTCTCTCTCCCCCTCCAGCTGATGGGTCTGTGTGTGCTGTGTGTGGGGGTGTATGCCGAAGTGGAAAGGCAGAAGAATCGAACCCTGGAGGGTCTTTTCCTGGCCCCTGCTGTGGTGCTCATCTTGTTGGGTCTGGTGATGTTCACGGTGTCCGTGGTGGGCATGGTTGGATCCCTCAGGGACAACAAGACATTACTGCACATGGTAGGAATCATGGCTTTTGAAGTACATAATGTACTATATGTGTGTACTTAGCTTTAGATGAGGACGAGGAGCTTGTTTGATTCTGTGGAAGTCATGACATTCATGTTACTCACCAGAAAACATTATGTTCCTTTATACGCTGATATTTACAGGTAGGTTGATTAAACCAAGATTTCATCTCATCTCAGGACGTCACCATCCTTTTTAATATTGGGTATCTTCCTACAGTGTATAGTCCAAACTGATGCTCCATATACAACACTTAAATGTGTGTGTGTGTATTTTTACCAGCTACTTGATGGTTTCTTATGGTACATGTTCACAGCTATGGAGTTAATAAGCTTAGATTATTGAGTATTGATATCTGAAATGGATGAAGGTTGTGAATGTTTTGTACACTACTCTTTGCTCCTGAAATGATAACTGGCCTTTCTGACCTACTGACCACGGAAACACTCATCCATTCACATGCACATTCACACACTGATACAGAGGCTGCCATGCTCATCAAAAGTGATAGTGTTTTCCTACACACACACACACACACACACACACACACACACACACACACACACACACACAAGCACACACCATTTAACAAGTGAGTCATTTTATGAAACCAGGCCGATTTTTTTTTTTTTTTTAATATTTGCATATTCTTCTTACCTTCACATTTAGTGTTTCCCCCATTTAGTGATCTGCTTAAAAGTATGAAAGTGCATGCTTTAGGTTAAACACATGCAAATTACATGGTTAAGCCTTGTGCCCCCCTCAGTCATTTTTGGCTGTGTTACTGCTTGTGGCATGAATTTCTGCATTAACTTTTTAGTGAAATTTTTGTAATCCAGTGTCTTTTACTCTTACGTCTTTTATACTCTGTTGGTGCATTTTGCACCCTCTGGACACCTTTGTGGCAAACATGTATATGCCCCAAAAAGTGCATAGGCCAGCTATGGCTCGGGTGGTCATCCACTAATCAGATGATTGGCAGTTCAATCCCCGGCTCCTCTAGTCTGCATGTCAAAGTGTCCTTGGGCAAAATTCTGCACCCGTAAGGTTCTGTTCATTCTTCTTGTTGTTGTTATAGAACATAAACACACAGCCAACATCCATGATGATATGGGGATGCATTAGTCCATTAATGCTGAATGATATAAACAGGTTTTACTTATTTCATCAAGACCATGTCAAACTACATGCTGCACGTATTCATGCAGCATGGCTCTGTAGTCCGGGTGCTACAATAGCCTGCTTTGAAAAGGTCTGGCACATTATGAAACATCAAATATGACAAAGGACATCCTACATCAAGTAAGAATGTGAAAAGATTTGACTTTAAAGAAGAGAGCAAAGCCTGGTCACTTCACACACGCTTACAGTGTTGTTAAAGAAGAGCTGATGAACAGTGGTAAACATGACACTGTCCAACTTCTTTCAAACATGTTGCTGACATCAAGTTGAAAATGTTCACATCATTTCATCATTTCATTTTCAAAAAACCATCAAATTCCTCAGGTTCAACATTTGATAAGTTTCTTTGTGTTGTCTTTAATTTAATGAGGTTTCTCATTTTGTTTACATTCTACACAGTGTGACGACTTCTTTTGGAAACAGTTGTAGTTGTTACCATGAGTAACATTGCTGTTACATTTCTGTATTGGTTTTTTTAACAATGTAACTGAAGAACTTTATTTTCTTCTTTTGTATTCAATGTATTTGCTGCAGTGGTGGTAGCTGCTGTGCACTCAATAACCAAAAGTTTTCACTGCTGCATTGTGTCGCCTCTCAGAAATAAACTGTTTTCAGTTTCAGTACTGTTTCAGACACAGTATGTTTAGGATGGGTTCAGCTGGTACTGAATGGATGTGCTGTCTTTCCATCTCTACAGTTCCTCTGTGTTCTCTGTGTGTTGCTGCTTCTCCAGGCGATTGCACTCACCACAGCTCTCATCTTTGAAAAGAAGGTAGGTTTGTCTTCTTTGTGCCACATGTTCACCTGTGCCGTACACTCTGATAGCCTCTAACAACAGTCAAACACCTCTCTGTGTTTTTGCCTCTGTCCATTGTTTCTAGACTTCTGCCTTGTTTCAGAGCAGTATACGAGAAGGGATCAAACACTACTACGATGATCTGGACTTCAAAAACATCTTGGACTATGTGCAGCAAAAGGTAGTATGATGTTCATCCTCTAGGGCATTGCAGCCTGATGTGATCATACCTTTAATAAAGGCTTTAGAGGTGTCTCTAATGAGCAAACTACCTGATGTGTCAGGGAGAGTAACCTATCGTGATACGCCATTGTT
The DNA here is from genome assembly GCA_028641955.1 of Protonibea diacanthus. Taxonomy (NCBI): domain Eukaryota; kingdom Metazoa; phylum Chordata; class Actinopteri; family Sciaenidae; genus Protonibea; species Protonibea diacanthus. Next base: position 786,787 of record CM053985.1, read on the forward strand.
ATGGTTTATGTAGCTGAATCAAAGATGGTTCTGTGAAGAACAGAGCTCTCTATCATTTATGTTTTCTGAAAACTGGATGGATGGATGGGGTGGGGGGGCTACTAAATTTATCAAGAGAATAAATGAGTAAAATAAAATGCTCTGAGTGTGTATTTCATCTGAACTTTAAAACAATTGGCTTTAATGAATCTAACCTTTGACCACAAGCTCAGTGTGGAAGCTTTCCTTCAGGGACACTTGCTGTTCTTTGAAAACCTACATCGGTAGAAAGGGTAGTAAATCCTGCTGCCCATCTTGTGTACATCCCTTCTTTAGCTTTTCCCACTGCTTGTCTTATCTGCACAGCCAGTGTGGTTCCGGGTAGAACTCCCACATGCTGTTATCTAGGCGATCACAGAGACAGAGATGCCCTTCATCATCCAGCCTGAACACATTGAGCACTTGAATGTTCTCTGTGCAGTACTTTAAAATGGTAGCCTTTAATTGATTGTCTTCACATGAGTGCTGCTTTGACGTTGACTTTTTTTGCTGCAGTAGTTTGGGGGGTTGTTTGATTGAAGAGCTCAATGTGTGACATTTTCATTTGAGATGAGCCTGCTCGCTTCCTAATTGCTTCATCCTCAAACTGTTTTCCAGTTTTCGTGTTGTGGAGGGGATGAGTATAAAGACTGGGGAGTCAACCAGTACCATTTCTGCAATGGTACTGGTCCGCTGGCCTGTGGGGTTCCATATACCTGTTGTCGCCGCAAGGTCAGTGTTGTCAATACACATTGAACAAACAAACACAAAATGGTCATTGGTCATTGTCATCCTGCATCATCAGATGCCATGAACCTTCAACTGGGCTCAAATCCCAGCAACACATGCACTGTAACCTGCACTGTAATTGGAGTGATGAAACAATAACTCAAACATGGAATTGATGCTATAATCAGACAAATAAGCTATAAATGGATCAAATCTCATCAGACTTTGAGGGCATATTTCAGCATGTAAATTTGAAATATTGATACCACGTGATTCAGAAATTGGCCTGCTGCAGACAGCCATCCTGTTTGATAATGCCAGTGATTGATGGTTCAGATGGTTCATCCACTGACTCAGTGATGTCTTGTGCTTTATCAAAGGCAGAAGAGACATTTCTAGTGGACACAACAGCATCTTGTCTCATTAACAGGAGACATGCTGTAATTCAAAGGTACATGGCCTTTAAAAGGCCGCTCTCCTTCCATGAAATTGTGGTGTGGCCACCTCCATACACTGGTATCACTCCTGTCCATGAGCTCAAAGCACTGATAGGGTCTCTGGAAGTAGTGGAGCTCTACTGGAGAAAATGAACATCAGAATCATCCAGCACTCGCACACAGACACCCATCGCCCCCAGAGATTAGAAAAGCTGAACATTGGTTAGGTTTCTGCAGTTATCAGTTCCTGTCATGGCTGCAGCCATTTTGCAAACCCTTAAATTCACACTCCGTTTGGTAGCAGACAGGAACACCCCCCTGTGAGGACCCTTACTGTCACAGATGTCCCTACAATGGGGTCTCTGCTCATCTTGTCTCTGACTTTCTGAATGTTGACTCTGGCACAGGTAGGAGAGGTCGTCAACACTCTGTGTGGTTACCAGACTCTGGACAAACTGGTAAGAGCAACAAGTTCTGTCTACAGCACTGACGCGTCACAGTGAAATTTATGATAATCATAATTATGATGACAATTGTGTCATGACATATATAAATTCCTATTATTGGGGCCTAGCAGCATAGCCTGCGAAGGCACCTATTGTGTTTGTAGCTTTTCCTATTATTGATCTTTTTCCGCTGCAATTGAAGTCTATGGCAGCCCCTAGAACGCCATGGTGAAAAGTTTTGTCATGTCTGTGCGTTGAACTCTCTAGCGCCACCAACACGTCAAAGTTTGAACTTTTCACATGTCCAATTTTCACAAATGAGGTACCGTTGGAATCCTTGGGTCAAGACGAGTTCAACGCACCCTATGACGTCATTTTGCACCATATTGAATTTTCCGCCATTTTGACTTTTAGCAAAAACCTTCAAAAAGCATTTCAGGTCACGCAGATTGCCCCATTTCCACGAGACTTGACACATAGAATGTTCAGACCAAGCCGCACAAAAGTTATCATGGATTTTTAAATCTTGCTTCTGTTTGCCCGTAGCAGCCAATCAAACTCAGGGGTGAAGCTGCCAAACAGGAAGTGAGGCCATATCTCAGCAACCGTTTGATGTTTTGACTTCAAACTTCTAACACAGACTCATGACCACGTTTTTGAGAAGTCCAAGCATTTTGGTGACCTTTGTCCTTTAGGGGGCGCTATTAGTGGCCAAAATGCATTTTTGCTCATATCTTCATATTGCTTTGGATTTTAACTTTAATTTCAGTGTTGACTGACACTCTCAGACATTCCAGTACATTTGGTAAAGGACTGTGTAATACATGTATACAAATCTGGCGGCCATGTAGAATTTATTCAAAAACAAGCTTATGATGATTACAGAGGGCACACACTTTGTCTGATTTACATGAAACTTGGTGGATTCAAGTTTCATGTCTGAACTCCATGACACCTTCCTGAGCAGGCATAAGCTTAACTGCTATGCTGCTAGGCACCCCCATTGCTGCTTTCTTGCCGCTTATTATTATTATTATTATTATTATTATTATTATTGATCCAAATACGGCTGCAATTGAAGTCTATGGCAGCCCCTAGAACGCTATGGTGTATTTTGTAAGAATATTCTGTTCATTTGATTTACAGACCTGTCATGGTGTGTCTGCTAAATGGCAGGAAGTGACATGCAGATTCCGTTATGCTAATTGACTCATTTTTTCCATCCTCGAGCATATAGTTAACTAAGTGAAAGTAAGAGTCCGTTATGCTGGATGTCACCTTTGGACAGTTCCACTTCAGCTTATTAGTTTTCTGTCTCGAGTTTAAAAGTGAGACTTTGTTCTTGATGTCTTCTTCTGGTCTGTGTATCAGCGTGAAACCCTGCATGAGGACATCCATGTGCGCGGCTGCATCCATGCAGTCAACCTTTGGATGAGTGACAACATTGGAATAACCATTGCACTGTGCTGCACTATTGGGCTGCCTCAGGTAATTTAAAACTCATCCCACCGACTCACTGACAGTGAACCAGGTGTGAAGCTCTCTTTCCAACCAAATGCACCTCTCCAAACTTAGCCTTGATATCTGAACCGTGAACTCACCACTTCCTGTCAAAATTTCTGAAAGTTAATTCACACGTTTATTTTCCTCTCAACACTTCTGAGAATATAATGTAAATCTAATGTTTTCCATGCTGTATACAAAACCTGTTTTAGTACCACCAGAAGGCTTGACATTGATGGTGGTCTGATGGTGGAAGTTTTTTCTGACCGTTCCTGTACTTTTTTTTTTTTTTTTGGTAAATTTAAATTTGTGAATCTCTCTACACATCTTCCCATGCATCCGTTTTGAATTGCCACTGAAGAGCTTCAGAGGGGAGTAATTACAGTAAATACTTTACTAAACTCGTCACATAAATGACACACCACTGCTGCAGAATAAATAAAAAGGAAAAGAAACTTAGTCCAGTTAAAAATAAAAATAATTCTCTGCCCTCACATCAGCTGTGTTACAGAGCGATGCCCCCTTTTTTAATCTTATAAGCAGAGAAGACAAAAAGAGAACAGTCAAGTCATCTCGGCCTGTCATCAAGTTACTCACAGAATCTTTGTTAATTATCTGACATGATCGCCTGTCATTTGAAGCAGTGACAGTGGCCGTCACAGGAAGCTGAGCAGCTTCTCAGATGGTGCACTCTGAATGTTTGTACACAGGTCTTTGTTAATAAGAAAGAGAGCAAACAGATAACAGATTTTTACCGTTGGATATTGGCACACCCTCAGGTTTTGGCAACACAGTCAGTCAGGGAGGCAACCAAATCATCTGTCCTATTCTCACAAAGCAGTGAAATGCTGCATTGTAGAAGACAGCATGGATGGATGGAGTGGATTCAGAATAGTATTGAAATGGTAGAGCGTGCGACCCATGTATTGAGGCTGAGCCTTTATCTACAGGCCCTATCAATGCACCCAGTTCTAAATACTACTATACCCACTCTCAGCAGTGTCCTCTGGCCCTGGTGTCAGTCATTTCATGTTTCTGGCTAAAATGTGCAGAAATGTGTAAATGTTTTGTCTCCCCCTTCTGGCAATGAGAGTGATTTCACAAACATTGTCAGCATGTGCTCATGATATACGCCTCCAACGCTCTGTCATTATGGTTACCGCCCTTTCAGCTCTCCAACCCGAGCAGTGTCTGTGGAGAAATTAATGAGCATTTTACTTCCACAGACAGAGCCACCAATTTCATTACTCTGTAGCATTTCATCCTATCAATGTAGTTCATTTCAACCCATCTGACCAAAGTTGAAAGCAGAGAAGATCTGGCAGCAGTTCAGCATTCATTGAATTGATTCATGAAAAAGTAATGAATGAATGAAGTGTTGTCTGTAGTTGGGTTAGGCTCATGATTCCTCCTGATCTCACGTCTCCCTACAGCTGCTGGGGATCATCCTGAGCTGCGTCTTCTGGAACCTGCTGGTGGACATGAGTGAGTCAGCCGACATGGTCGACTTCAAGCTGAAGAAGGCAGAGATCGACTACAGTGAGCTGGACCTAGCTGGCGCTGGCTGGTGTATGTGCCTGCCGAGGGACGGCGGCTACCTGCCTGTCCCTGCCGCTGAGCCCGAACTCGACCCCATTGACGTTCACCTGCAGAAGCTCAAGAAGCAGCCGCCTCGCACGCACGCTCAGCTCCGAGAACTGCAGCAGTCCAGATCAGCCACTGGACTGGACGAGGTAGATGTTGGTCGGAAGCAGAAAAGGGAACACTGAGGGGTCTATTTGCCTTTTGTTCTGTCATTGTAATCATTTTATGTTTTGGAGTTTTGTTGCACTACTTAATGGTTGAAGCTGTCAGTCATTGGATCAAGAGAAATGTGGTCAGCTGAAGTGATCAGATGTTTTTGGCACACTAACTTTGTTGTCACGAAAAAACAAGAACAATCTGCAACATTGGCTTTAAAAAATCGTATATGTTGTTTGTGAGTTGAAGGATTTTTGGCATTATATCACATTTTATGACCTTTTTTTTAGCTTTTGAAATTGAGCTCTGTCTCATGTGCTAAAGCTTACCTCAGGCTGTGTGGAAAACAGCCCAGTAGTCAGAGCACAGTACTATGTTATGTATAAATTAATGGTAGCTTGAAAAGATGTTTTTCAGTGTCTGAGAAATAGGAATAGCCAAGTATGTCTTGCATATAGCGTCTGTGACGGATGTATACAGTTTGTAGTTATTATTATTTTTTAAATTTTATTATGATTTTAATTTTGTGCAACATTGTACAGGAGCTTGTGTCCATATAGCATTTTTTTTTCTGGCAGAAAAGAGCAGGCAAGGTACCGGGGAGAACTGCACGGCTAACAGCCGGCTAACAGTGCACAGGGTTATAAAATCACAGCAGCAGTCACCAGCAACATTCAGAACATTCAGTGTCTGACCGATCTGCTTCCACAAACGTGCTTTTCTTTCTCCGCTCTCATATGGCTCAGAATAGACAGACAGACACGGAGCCAGCTTCTCCACTGTTTTCCTGGTTACCAGGGTGACAGATCCCGCCTCATCTAATATCTGAATATTTGACAGTGATAACATCATAGACTTTCTGAGTTCAGAGATTTTCAGCTACATTAAGTTTACAATTCAATTCAATTTTATTTATATAGCACCATACTCTTTCCATACAGAGCAGGTCTAGACTGTACTTTTTAGAATATTATTTACAGAGACCAACAGTTCCACCATGAGCAAGCACTTGGTGACATTGGCGAGGAAAAACTTCCTTTTAACAGGCAGAAACCTCGGAGAGACCCAAACAAAACTCAGTGGTGGACGCCGCGACTGGTTGAGGCACAGAGCCCTGCAGAAAAAAATGGATCGCTCTGAAAAAAGTTGGCTGCTTCAGTTTTTCTACCGGAGGCCACATGCTGCTGCATTCAGTCTCCTCACTGGAAACACCTGAAAAAAGACAGTGTCTCCCAGGGAAAAAATGCAATACGGACACAAGCCCGAAGACTGATAGTTATGGAGTAACATGGAATGCATGTTTTGTACTGTATATGAAGTAAGTTTAAAAAAAAAAAAGTTTACATGTTAGGCTCTCATCGGGGGGGCTTCAGTCTGTTCTATTTTTAACTAAACTTTATATTCCTTCTTTCAAAGAAACACCTAAAGGGATCCTCTCTCCAGACTCCAAACCCGGTGGAAAGCTACTCTCTAATGTTTTTTTGTATCTGAGTTATGCACTGTTTTGAGCTTCCCCCTAGCTCCTGCCTTGTATCAGCACTACTGTTCTTGTCAATAAAGCTGAATTTGTCTACGGATTTTTTATTTATTTATTTTTTGTGTGCTTTAACATAATGAAGTTGAAGATGTCATTTCTGCTGCCTCCAGAGATAATTATAACTATTTTTCACACAATCTCTCACAATTAACCTTCTTACAAACAAAGAAAACCCGTAGAGTGTGAAGGAGCTAGTATAGTAGAGATGTAGTGTTGAATGTTTTTAATTTCTCAAACATTAGCAAAGCCAATTATTAAAAGCAGCCTGCATTCTCTGCCTTTGTTGGCATATTGCAGCAGATCATGCTCCACAGGCTGAAGGGACCAAAACTTTACAGGGAACTTTTCATTCCTGTAAACTTTTTACTACTGCAGCGGTTCAATAATATTAGGAAATTTGAAATCCCACTGGAAATTTCGAGAGGCCAAACAAGCCATAATCCACTCAGGCCCTCTCCCAGACAGACCTTTTTTTCATGCACATGCATTCAATGTATACATGTAATATTATAAATAATATGTTTGTGTAAGAATAAAATGTCTGAATAAAATCAATATGTAAGAGAAGAATGTATTCATGGTAGGAAGGTCCTTACTGCATTGTGATTGGCTGAGAAACTCGAACAGGGTCACATTCATGATCAACGTGGAAGGAAGAGTTAAAATCAAGTATGGCAGCTGTACTATAGTAAGTGCTTGCAAATATGATTTGTACATGACATTTATGTACTGAAGTTAAGTGTCACTGAAGTTCAACAGATCTACAGTCCTCCATGGAGCCAGCAGAGGTTTTGAACATACAGTACATGTTTTGTGATGATACAGGAGTATCTGAAGAGGCTGCTGACTTGAGTGGACTAAGAAACCAATTTCTAAGACTTCTAATTTTGCCCAGTCTTCAATGTTTGTGGGAGAAGAAGGCAATATGAACTTGGTATCTTTGTATCATTGAGATGCTGAAGTCACGATAATCATTTATTACATTTAAATAGCTATAATATGTGTGATAGTACTCGTATATGTCAAGTCTTTGTATGCGTTCACTGTCAAATATACACTGCTCAAAAAAATTAAAGGAGCACTTTGAAAACATCAGATCTCAACGGAAAAAAAAAATCATGCTGGATATCTTTTTTTTGGCCTTTCCAAGCTTTTTATTGATAGAGGCAGCTGAAAGTGACAGGAAATGTAGGGAGAGAGAGAGAGAGATGGGGAATGACATGCGGGAAAGAGCCACAGGTTGGGACTCGAACCCGAGCCTTCACATATGGGGCAGCCGCTCTACCGACTGAGCTAAGTGTCGCCCCTATGCTGGATAGCTTTCCTGATATGGACTGGGTAATGTGTTAGGAATGAAAGGATGTCACATCTTTTAATGGAAATAAAAATGATCAACGACATCCCCAAAATGAAAGCAAAAAACTGATGTGGCAGGCTAGTCCATTTTGACAAAATTTCTTTGCAAACTTCTTTAATTTGTATGGTCTCCACATGCTTGCATGTATGCCTGACAACTGCCGTCGGATGGACCGAAACATGATGTCCCAGAGGTGTTTAATTTAAGTCAGGAGAGCATGGGGGCCAGTAAATGGTATCAATTCCTTCACCGTTCTGCCTGCACATTCTCACCATATGTCGTACACCAGGAGGAACCCAAGGCCCACTGCATCAGCGTAGAGTCTGACAATGGGCCCAAGGATTTCATTCTGATACCTAATAGCAGTCAGGGTGCCGTTGTCTAACCTGTAGATGTCTGTGCGTCCTTCCAGGGATATGCCCTCCCAGACCATCACTGACCACCACCAAATGGTCATGCTGAATGATGTTGCAGGCAGTATACTATTTTCCAGACTATAGAGCGCACCTCAATATAAGCCGCACCCACTAAAATTTTAAAAATATGTATATTTTGTCACATATAAGCCGCACCAGACTATAAGCCGCCGATATCCAGGTTGAGAAATAAGATATTTACACAGAAAGTTCAGGCCACCTGCTTTTATGTCCTCTGAAAGCCTTTCTTGTCTTTTGGCACTGAATCAGTTCTTCCCGCTGCCGTCTCCAACATCTCACCGTAGATTAATTCCCGTCCCGTGCGGCGAACCCCCAGAGAGGGCGCAGCGGGCACTCGTTCCACGCCCCGGGAAGCGGCGAGGTCCGGGCGGAGGGGCGCCCGAGCCTTTCCAAGCCGACCCGGAGCCGGTCATGGCGCACCGCCGTGGAGGAAATGTGCCCGGCGACGGGGGTGTGAAAATACTATTTTGTTGTTGTGCGTGTTGGGTTGCACGTGCTAAGAATAAAAACTGGCGCGTTCTTCTTTGCACTGACTTCCGCTGCCTGTCTGTTTTTGCACTTCCTGCTAGAGCGCCCCCCTGAGGCTGAAGAAAAATCCATAGAAAAGCCACATCTTTGTATAAGCCGCATGGTTCAAAGCGTGGGAAAAAAGTAGCGGCTTATAGTCCGGAAAATATGGTAATGTTCTCCACGGCGTCTCCAGACCGTTCACGTCTATCACATGTGCTCAGGTTGAACCTGCTCTCATCTGTCTGCCAATTCTGGTGTGTGGCAAATGCCAGTTGAGCTCCATGGTGCTGGGCAGTGAGCAGAGGGTCCACTACAGGACATCGGTCCCTCAGCCCACCCTCATGAAATCTGTTTCTGATTGTTTGGTCAGAGACATTCACACCAGTGGCCTCCTGTAGGTCATTTTTTAGGGCTCTGGCGGTGCTCATCCTGTTCCTCCTTGTGAGCAGATAGCAGATACCGGTCCTGCAGATGGGTTAAGGACCTTCTATGGCCCTGTCAAGGTCTCCTAGATTAACTGACCGTCTCCTGGAATCTCTTCCACACTTTTGAGACTGTGCTGGGAGACACAGCAAACCTTCGTACCCTGGAGGAGTTGGACTACCTGTGCAACCTCTGTAGGGTCCAGGTACTGTACCATGCAACCCGTAGAGACACTGACCCTAGCCAAATGCAAAACTAATGAGAGTTTGGTTAAGAAAAGATGAGGAGGGAAAAAATGTCAGTGGCCTCCACCTGTAAAACCATTTCTGTTTTGGAATGGTTTTACAGGTGGAGGTAACAAGGTTTCCTCTCTGACTGATGGCATCATTACTGTTGTCTACTAAATCATCATTGTTTACTATCTAGTCCTCCATTTGGAGTCAAAACTCAATAACTACTTATTAACATTTATTTCAACATTCGCTGTTCCTAATTTGTTTCTTGCTCATTCAGTGACTAATCACAATATTTAATTGTTTTCTATTTGATTTATTCATCTGCCACATGCGAAAAACAAAATAAAATTTAAAAAAATGTCTTGTTAAAACTTGAATCACAACTCAAAACACTGATTTCAGATGGACATACCACGCTATGCCTAGCTCTCTCTCTTTTGGTCCTGTCCTCTGACCTGGTCGACAGTGTCCGTCACCAGAATGTCACGACCTGAGGCAGTTCTGAGGAACTCAACAGCACGCCTCCAATACGGGTAATCAAAAAAAGATATTTATTGTCCAGAACCAAACAAAAGACGCTCTCAAGGAGGATGCAAAAAACAACAAAAGGCGCTCTCAAAAGAGGATCAAAGGACAAACGGTCTCCGGGCTCTTAATCCAAGGTTTCTGGAAGGTCACACTCGACAAACTCTACCATGAACATGAACAAGACGAACTGACAAAGACAAGGGGATGTGAGGACTATTTATACATGAGGGGAGTGCAAACAGGTGAAACCAATCAGGGGCGGGGCAAACAATTCCAAAGGCGGGAAAACACACAAAGGGAGGAAGTCAGGGTCTGAAACGAGAGGGAAGGTGAGTACAAAAAATAAAACAGGAAGTGCTGAAAACAAAACACTGGACATGAACATTTCAACACACTTGACGAGACATAACACAAAAGGTGTGATGAATAAGCTGTTGTTTCTTTAAAGTATTCAACATCTCATCATTGTATATCAGTGAAGAGTTAGTGATGCATGCAGTGTTCTGATGTATAAGAAATCAAATGTATTTTGTTTACAGCGATCCAGAAATATGTGGACAGCTTTACTCTCATGTCAGGCCAGAATGTCACTGAGCTGATGATCATCACACTTTTGAATGAAGTTGATGTGCAGGTGGTTTAGACTTTCATGAAATGTCAAATAAAGTTTATTTTTTTAATGTAAAAGTGGGCGTTAATAATTTTCCAGATTTTAGGATTTGTGGCAAACTATGAATAGTATAAAGATAAACACAGCTTTGTTTTTATTAGCCTGCCCAATGAGAACATGAGCCAAATACTTGAAATGTTAAATGCCAGAGCGAGAGAGCAGAAAGAGAGAGAGAGAGAGAGAGAGAGAGAGAGAGAGAGAGAGAGAGAGAGCTGTGATTGAATGAGAAATGAAAAATACAGATAATCTACACAGAATGTAGATCTTTTTTAGAGGTTAAAGCACGTCTAAACAAAAACTAATCCCTCCCTCCTCGTTTCTCTCCCTTCCCTGGTTTCACACATTGGATGAGACACATCAGACATATTCCCGGAACATGGATCCACACAGCTCTCTCTCCTCCTAATGGTCATCTGTCCTCATTCATTTCTCACTCTCTTCTTCATGAACACCGAGAGACTGCAGGTGGAATAGTTATGGCAAGGAGCTGGAAAAAATCATTGAGTAGCCTGAGTGCAGGATCTGTGCACATCCAAACAAGCTATGATTACGATAATATGGACGTGAATCAGTGCAATCAGTGGGGGAAACAAACACTCGCACTGCAGCAGGCTCGGCTATGTGGAGGCTCAGTATCAATATCACCTGTTGCAAAGAGCACATGTACTGAGCTCAGATAATGACAGCTCAAATTTCCAGGGAAACTGCTGAAACATTTCAGCAGCCAGCAGAACACATCGTCAACAGCCTGCAGCCATTTAGATGATATCATTCTGTTTTGATCATGAAATCATTCCATCGTCATCATCACCATCATCATCATTCCCAGAGCTCACTTAATACTCACTCAACACAACCTAAAAACATCTGTGACTGATGATAGCTCAAAATACATTATTTGCTGTAAATAAGATGAATGAAAAAAAGAACACTGCTGAGATGTTTTAGTAATGTTTGTATGATCTCTGTTCCATATTTTATGGCTATGGCTGTGCCATGGTGAAAACGTATTCTGAAAAGCAGCCACCAAAAAGCAGTGTTTTGTTTTTTTATTACAGTGTTTGGTTTATGTATTATATTCATGTCTATAATCTGGACTTTCATTTCCGACTTATATTAATATTATCTAAAAGAACTCATAGTACCTTACTACCCCTCTAGACCACTGCGCTCTCAGAATGCTGGGTCTCTTGTGGTTCCTATAGTTTCCAAAAGTAGATTGGGAGCCAGAGCTTTCAGCTATCAAGCTCCTCTTCTGTGGAACAAACTACCATTCTGGGTTCAGGAGGCAGACACAGTCAACACCTTCAAGAGTAGACTTAAGACCCTATCTCTATCACAGGTTCCACTGCTACTGTAATCGTTCTATCATTCATTGTAATTCATTGTCATTCTATCATTCATTGTAATTCATTGTCATTTTATCATTCATTGTAATTGTACAATATGTTTGTGTTGATTTGTTCTGTACATGTGACATCTATTGCACGTCTGTCCGTCCTGGGAGAGGGATCCCTCCTCTGTGGCTCTTCCTGAGGTTTCTTCCACCTTTTTTCCCTGTTAAAGGGTTTTTTGTGGGCAAGTTTTTCCTCACTTGAACCGAGGGTCTAAGAACAGAGGGTGTCACTCCCTGTACAGATTGTAAAGCCCTCTGAGGCAAACTGTGTTTTGTGACTCTGGGCTGTACAAATAAAATTTGATTTGATTTCATTTGATTTGAATATTAGCAGTGTTCACACCTGTGAGTGCCTTTGATTGAAGGGAAAGCTTGACCAGTTTCATGTGCTGTGGGACAGATGACAGATTTGATACATTCACCTGAAGCTTCTCCCACAGATTTGGTGCATATATATATATATATATTATATTTATATATTTCATCCTCATAGTTTCACTGATCTTTATATCTGCACCTCTTCACACCTGCAGTTCCACTCCATTAAGTTTTAACAGACTACTTTCAATAGCCTCTCTCAAGTCTTCTCCACTCTGCAAGTTTGTACAATGTGAGCAGAGACAGAGGGGTAGTCATCAACACAATCAATGAGCAAGCTTCAACTAGATTTATAGTTAAGAGACGGGAGATTTTTTGGAGCAAAAAGTCAGTGTAGTTTGTTATTTTGAGAGAAAAGTTCAAGATTCCTGCTCTCACTAACTGTGTTCAGTTATATCACACATTGTTTTGTGCTTAAGTGCTATAATTTAGAGGGAACTGTCACCCTCCATTACAGTTACTAATTTTCTCCCAGAAGCCCTTGGAACAACACCGAGAGAAGGGATGCTGCTCACAGTTAAGGATGAGCGTATGCCGATGTAAATATATAACTACTAGCATATTTGCATCATAATTATGGAACTAGCCCCTGGTCAAACACATTCTCATCATCTGTTGTCTCACTATGATGAATTTCATGGATTGACTGCAATAATAAAAACGCCATCCGCTTTGAATGTTTCATCATGAAGTCACTAGTAATATGTATGTTCCTCTATAATATATAATATGATTCTAGAATTAATTCTATCTATTACTTGTATTATCTTTTTATTATTATCTATAATTATTTCACAAGTGGTGTTTTACAAGTAATTGTCTCAAACTCTTCCTCTGAACTGTGATCAGTTTATTGTATCAATAAAGAACTTTTTTTTTCTCCACTAGAGTCATGTTGATGTTTTTGGTTCTGGTTTCTGTTGAAATCTTGAAGCTTGTGAAACAACATTGAGTCAGTTTACTAACAGTTATCTCAGATTATGTTTAATGTTCTGGCAAACATAGTTTTCCATGTGTGCTGGATAGTGGACCTGTCTTTAGGAAAGATGTCTGTGAATTCATTGAGGAGAGAGGTAGTGAAGGACTCATGTCCATTTATACTTTGTGGCTTCCAGTAGAAGGCTACAGTACATTCATCCACCTTCATGATCAACCCACTGGTATTCACATGCCTGATCATGGCAGTCTGGGGAGCTTACTCTGTACACCAAGAGGATGAATTCAAATGACTCTGGTGAGTTTTAGTACAACCACAAGGATAATATTTTTAGTACAGTAGTTAGTGAAATGTAACTATTGGATAGATTGCCAACCATTATTAAAACGATATCTTTATTGAACATTTTTTTCATTTTAACATATAAAATAAGTTAAAAACAAACAAATAAACAAAAAATGATAGCATTAAAGGAGACTGTGTGGCACAATAAAGAGACAGCAGGGGAACACCCTCCCCCAAGCAGAGTCAGTGTCAGAGCTTTGTACTTTACTACAAGCAGTACAGGTAAACACTTAAAAACAAAAAAATAACAAATAAATTAAAGACTAAAACAGAAAAAGGGGAAGGCCATGGTACACATCATCACTTCACATCATCAAAAGAAATGATACAGTAAAATGCAGATCCATTAGATACAAAAATTAACAACATTTCTGAACAGTACAGCGAAGTAAAGTATATGTTGAAGTCCCACAGGTCAGTTATGTATTCATGTGAATGTAATGGATCATAACTGTAATCCACCAGCCACAATAGTTGCCAGTCTAGTAAAACTATATTTCAAGAATGGGGCCCAAATCTTATCAAATAAATGACTCATACATTTTTACCAATATTCCATAGGTATCATATCAAAAACAACTTTGTGCCAATCAAAATTGCAATCAATCCACTTAGCAATATGTTTTTTTTCTTTCATAGAAAGTAAGAATACAAAGAAGTCTACCAGAATGTGAATTTTTGAGTTGTGAGAGCCCAAACAGCAGGCATGCAGGGTCTATCTGTATAATCATCAGTGATGGGAATAACTGCGCTATAAGTGACAGTGTTAGTAACAGCGTTACTTTTTTCAGTAACAAGTAATCTATTTGATCACTCTTCCCATCATTATAACGCCGTTACCATTACTTGAAAGTAACACAATAGTTACTTTCCAAAGTAACTAGTTACTTTTATAATTTGTAATGCAGTAACTACTTTAGTTACTTTCTGGGAGAAGTAACTAGTTACTGTAACTAGTTACTTTTTTAGAGTAACTTGCCCAACACTGATAATCAGTAATAATCTATCTGTTCCCAATATTCAATTATGTGTCCATACACAATGGATCAAACTACCAACCTCAGTATGACACTTCATGCATAATTCAGACTTATTAGGATCTATTTTATGTCTGAGCTGGGGAGTGATCTGTAGACGGTGTAACAATCTAAACTGAGTCTCCTCCATCCTATTATAGATATTAATACAGATACAGATGAATACAGATTGAGATATTATTAGCTGATTCACATATTTGTAACCACATTAACTCATCAAAGTCTATACTGAGGTCGCCAAACATTCATGGTCCCTAGAGGATGAAGCATACCTCTGATTTTGACTTCCCCTGCAGGGTCACAGCAAAGTGCTGTGATGCTGCTGAATGTTTTTACTTCTTTGTTAGATATTAACATCTGCTCCAAATGTTTCTGTATTTGAAATACCTGCAAACTGACTTCCCCATGAGCTATTCTTTGTGTTTAGTGCTAATTAGCAAATGCTAGCATGCTTTAAAATGTAACTTATAGGATGCACAGATCTGTGCCTTACTATGTCATGAATATAATATTCATAACATACATATATTTGAGTGTTTAATCACCTGAACAAAAGAATTGTGTTTTTACCTGAGAATAAGCCGTTTATATCAGAATCACTTTATTGGCACGGTTTGTGTACACACACACACACACAAGAGGAATTTGACTCTGGTTCACTTTGCTCTCAATTGTACATACAGGTATAGACATAAATACAGTTTAGGGACATGACAGGTAGGCACAGATATGAACATAAAAACATTAAAAAAAATAACTATATACATATTTGAAAGATAGATATAGATATGTGTAATAAATATAGATATAAATATGTCTATCTATCTATAGACATTTGTAGACTGGCTAAATGACTGATGATAGTGCAATGTTGCAGGTGATGGAATAAAAATGGTTTCTATTCACACACAGATTTACAGGTTATTGCACAGATTTACAGGTTATTGCACAGATTTACAGGTTATTGCACAGATTTAAAGGTTATTGCACAGATTTACAGGTTATTGCACAGATTTGCAGGGTAATGTTTTTTTCACTGTGTGTCCCATTTTAGCTGTTCATCACAGCGACAGCCTGTGGGAAAACACACATATACAGGTCCTCTTCCACGGACCATGTTGGACCACCATGATTCTACAGTAGCCCAGAGTGGACAAACTAGACACTGGTTCTAGGCATTCCAAATTTTTCACATTTTTTCCTTCACACCAGGAAGGAGAGGGTGAAACAAAAGTGCTTCTATCTGCAGATACACTGCTTTCACTTCTTTTATAGTGTAGGTATTTCCACACCTTCTAAATACTTACAGCACACAGTCAGGTCATCAAGTGTGTTTTGTAATGCTTAGTAATAATCCAGCTAAAAAGTAAAAACTATTAAAAAAGTCTGATGTAGAAAGGAAATCAAAATGGTCATCTTTGCTGATCAGATAAAAAAACACTGCTCCCTCCACCTCCGAAATCAATTTTAACCCGCAGTGTGTTTTCACAAGCAGCATCCTTCCTATCCTTTATCACTTTTTCCACAATACTATATATTGACCTGCTGGTGCAGTATATTGAGAGATTTTCTATCGCTGGTTGGTGTCACCCATATTCTGAAAAAACGTCCTGCCTGGAGCTCTCTGCTGAGTCCTAGTTTGCCCGTTATTGAACCAGTCATGAGACAGAGAGACAGTCAGACAGATAGACAGGCAGATGGAAATGAGTTCTCCTCTCTGCTAAGTTTGTACCATTCAGTAGATTGTTGGAGGTCCAGTGGCATGTTTTCACTGATGCAACCGTATGAGCAGCAAAGGCCTTTTCTGCTTTCACTCATTCCAGCTGACAACTAATCCAGGTAGGTTGTCTCTTCTGTTTTGTGTGTCTGAACCAGCTACTACATTTTTTCAGCCTGTGGAGTCAGAGAGACATTTACTTTCTCAGTCTGTCCTTCATTACTTCCAGGCTCAGCTTGTGTATGTATTCACTGCCATACATTTATGTCTATGGTAGCCAATAGCTTATAAAATAAATGACTCATTTACATTTAATCTGTAAATGTCTAATATTTTCTGGAAGAATATGAAGGAGCTGTAGTTGTTCACTTTAGAGAGGTTGTAATTGTTTTGAGTTTGTGGATTAAGGCTGTCACTTTATCAGGTGGGTTTGGTTCCCCTCATGTTGTTCTATAAAACATTTTCCTGCTTTATTTCTGCAAAGCAGTGAACAGTTTAACATGATGGCAATAAACCATTTATGAAACGCTTTTATAACTTTGTGACAAGCTGATGAGATGTACAATATATTTTTTTAAAACTTAGTAGTAAGAAGTGCTACTTATCTTAATAACACTAATATCTCTCACACAGTATCTCCACACACACACACACACATACACACACACACACACACACACACACACACACACACACACACACACACACACACTCAGGAAGTGCACATTTTAACTAGCGGCACACCTTTTATATATGGTAAGTCTCATTTGGTGTGGAAATAATTTAAATGAATATATGAACATTGGCTTTGTTATCTTCATAATTACCTCCACTCAGCATTCTATATGTTTTTAATGGATAAAGGTTTATTTTGCCTGTGAATATTTGCATTGCATTTGCATTTGCATAGACTTTACATGCATGCACACTGACAGAGCACATGAGGTCAGCACATGAGTTATCTTTTGTGCATGTTCATGTAGTGTGTGCATGTCTCTATCAAGAACTGTGGGCATTTGGGCGGCCCCATTGATCAGGCCATGGGGTGGGGCACGTCAGGGGCAGCTTGCATCTCTTTCTCTAGCTGCCCACTGGGTGTGAAGGACACTGATGTGACAGCACTAATTACAGAAAGGAAAACAGCACTGCAGACATTCACAGTAGCAACTCAACCAGGCTCTGCTCAGCTAAACCCATCCTCCAGCAGACACTTTACACCGCTCATCCCTACAGTGGACTGTATTTCACACCAAAATGTGATATTATCCACACAGAGTCAACACCCAGCCATGCTTGGAAATAACAAACTCTGCAGCCAAACAGAAATCAAAAAACCCTGCAGCAACTCCAAATATGAAAACAGTGTTTGAATCAATAAGTACAAAAGAAATGCTTTACAGCAGTAAAAACATGTGCACATTTCATTTGATTAAACATCATGTGTTAGATCAGTAAGAATCCAAAATCTATTTGAATTCATATCCAAAGGTAGATCTGCAGACGAGTTCTTCATTTTACTTCCACAAGTGATGGGACAGATGTCTTTAGAAATAAAAGTAATTTCAGTTATTTGTTCTGTATTGGCAGATATTTTTAAATGTATACCTTCTAGTTTGGCTGTGGCAGGTGGCTTTTTATCTTTGCCACTGTCTCCAGGTGCTTGTTCATGGGGGGATTTTTTGAGTCTCTCTGTAAATAATATTAATAATATTATGAAGTAGACACAGTCTAGGTTTATAAAGGCCCAAGTGATAATTTATGTTCTCTTTACAAATAAAACTGAAAGAGGAAAATGATTGTGTAACAGACCAGGAATGACCACCTCACTCTGTCTTACATTAAAGTGTAAAAACGCCCTTGAAAACATCTTCATAGCTTACAGTTTATCATATAACACCACCTCCTAAAACATATGTTGCTTGCTAACACGTTTTGTTTCTGGCTAACAAATTTCATAATACACTCTTTGATGGTTCTGTTTTGGTTGGTTGGTTTGGTTTGGCTACTAAATACTCTATTATGTTCAAAGCCAATCTCTTTCTGTGTCTGTGTGTTAAATGGTGCTGAGCAAGTTGTGTACTGTGGATTTATTACAGCTTCATTGTGAGGAGCTGCCTGATGCTCATTGTATATACCTTTATTTATTTGTTTTATTTGGATCCCCATTAGCTGCAGCAGAACTGCAGCTATTCTTCCTGGAGTCGGGCATATAATACAACAAACAAATACAAAATATGTGTATAAAAAATAATAATTTAAATTCTCCTGTACTAATAGTTTGTCCAAGGTGCTTGGGGACTAGGTTCCAAGCATACATGGCTCTGTACATTACTGTTCTTTTACTGTAGTTCGTCTTTATTTTTGGCAGTGCAAACCTTCCACTGGCCACATGTCTCGTTGTATAACTATGACTGTCTGCACTATAGTGTAGTTTTTTGTATAGAACTTGTGGGGTTTTTGTTAGAGATGCATTTCTTACAAATATCAGTAATGAATAAAACAATCTGTCACCAACCATCAACCAACCGAGATTTCTATGCATTTTAAATACATTAGTTCTGAGATCACAACTCAGGACAATGCGAATTGCTCTATTTTGTACTTTTTGCAAGTTTATTAATTCTATCTGCTGTGGCTTTAACCAGACCCAGTCTACAACTGCTTTCTTTCTTTCAAAACTGCATTTAGCTCCCTGTTGGTTAGTGCAGAGGCATGTATGGTTGAGTCATCAGCATACATTCCTATGTTTGCATTTCTCAGAACAAGTGGTAGGTCATTGGTATAAATAATGTACCGTATTTTCCAGACTATAGAGCGCACCTCAATATAAGCCGCACCCACTAAAATTTTAAAAATATATATATATTGTCACATATAAGCCGCACCAGACTATAAGCCGCCGATATAGAAGAAATAAGATATTTACACAGAAAGTTCAGGCCACCTGCTTTTATGTCCTCTGAAAGCCTGTCTTGTCTTTTGGCACTGAATCAGTTCTTCCCGCTGCCGTCTCCAACGTCTCACCGTAGATTAATTCCGTAGAGCCTTTCCAAGCCGACCCGGAGCCGGTCGCGGCGTATCGCGGAGGAAATGCGCCCGGCGACGGGGAGAGGTCCCGCGAGGGGATCCTGTACTGTACTTATATAGTGGACTGTACTTATATAGTGCCTTTCTAGTCTTCCGACCACTCAAAGCGCTTTTACAGGACATATCTCATTCACCCATTCACACACATTCATACACTGATGGCATTAGCTGCCATGCAAGGTGCCAACTGTTCATCAGTTTGAGGAGCTAACCATTCATACACATTCACACACTGATGGCGCAGCCTTCGGGAGCAATTTGGGGTTCAGGACACTTCGACATGCAGACTGGAGGGGATCGAACCGGGGATCGAACCACCGATCTTTTGATTAGTGGACGACCCGCTCTACCTCCGAGCCACAGCCGCCCCTCCCGCACCGTGCGGCCGTCCCTGACCCGCCGAGTTGAATCCCCCGGGCGGACTGTGTTGTGTGTGAAAATGGCTGCGCGTGCCACCAGGTGGTGTGGAAGACACATCTATGGCAGAGCCGTTTATTTGATCTATGGTGGAAAACACATATGTGTCGTGGGGAAGGGGCGGCATGTTCGGTTATTTTGCAATAATTATGCGACATAGTAGGAAATATGCGGCCTCGCGAAAATATGCGGCATATTGCTTATTACGCGGTAATCCACGCGATCGCGAAACACTGGAGGGACTGATCATAGGAATTTCTTCGTGTGTTTTCCATGATGAAGGGGTGAGGGTGTGAAAATACTATTTTGTGCGTGTTGGGTTGCACGTGCTAAGAATAAAAACTGGCGCGTTCTTCTTTGCACTGACTTCCGCTTCCTGTCTAGTTTTTGCACTTCCTGCTAGAGCGCCCCCCTGAGGGTGGAAGAAAAATCCATAGAAAAGCCACATCTTTGTATAAGCCGCATGGTCCAAAGCGTTGGAAAAAAGTAGCGGCTTATAGTCCGGAACCCCCCTGTGGTACTCCACATGACACAGCTTTCTCTTCAGAAAAACACCCAATAAAGACAGCTGTCTATGTTCTATCAATTAGATAACTCCAACATTCAAGTTTTTTCAACAATAAATTGTGGTCAGTTAGGTTGAATGCTGCTGAGAAATCAAGCATAACCACACCAACTAGTTTCTTTTTATCTATTTCCCTCATTTGAGTTAAAACTGATGTTGTGGAGTGACCCTTACAATATGTGTGTTGAAAATCTGTTAGTAAGTAGTTCATCATTTGTTCAAATATTACACTTTACATAATTTTACTTAATACAGGTAAAAGGCTAACTGGACGACTGTTGGCTCCTGAAAATTGCAGTTTCTTGTTTTTTAGTAATGGAATTAACTTGGCACGCTTCCAGATAGGAGGTGCAATTTCCTCTGCGACCAGCTTTAGTAGCTTACTATCAAGATTATCAATGCCTGGTGGTTTTTTATTCTATTTAACTTTGTAACACAGTTTTTTAACTTACGATATATTATCCAGTCTGACTCATATCCTGTTAGTATTGCAGTTTTCTTTGCTTGATCTCTGTGTTTCATGTGCTCTCTCAGGAGGAGCATGCCTGTTTATTACTGGCATCAGAATTTCATCAAATTAGTTCAGAGCTTTGTTTGGGTTACATTCTTTTAGAATTTCCCCCCGACTTAGGTTCTTTACCTCCTCCTTTAAGCACTCAGTTTTAAATCATTTGTATGATCTTTTAAAAATTATTTTGGGTCCCGTTTTTGAAATTTTTGTCTTCCTTACCACCGCCACCATGTTATGATCACTACAACCAATAGGCAATGAAAAAGTTGTGAGACATTGTTAAGAAGCTTTTATAAATATATGTTCAATACATGTTGAGCTCTTAGTACCCTGCCCTCTCAGACATGTTCTAGTAGGTATATTTATAAGCTGTTGAAGACCACAGGCAGAAGTAGTAGTTAACACTTTGTTATTTGTGAACAGTTTTGCGAGAGCCAGTCTATATTAAATTCACCTGTGAGATATATTTCCTGACCCATAACACTGATGCAGTCTACCATATGACATATTTTATCTAAGTACCTAATGTTGGCACTTGGCGGTCTGTAACAGCAGCCCACTAAAATCGGTTTCAGGTGAGGCAGATGTATTTGCAGCCAAAGTACTTCAATTTCAAAGTTCATCAGGTCTTCTCTAATTTTAGTAGGTATGCATTCTTGAGTATAGAGTGCAACCCCACCACCAAATGCATTTCTGTCTCTTCTGTATATGTTGAATCCCTTGATTTTTAAAGCACTGTCTTTAAATGTGAAGTCTAGATGTGTTTCTAATACTGCTAGTATTTGTATATTATCATTATAGAGAATTTCATTTGCTTCATGTACTTTGTTCCTGGTGCTCTTTATGTTTACAAGTGCAAGTTTAAGTCCTTTATTCTGTAATTTGTATTTTTTTGTAAAAAACTTCTGCCATAGGGTATATGAGAAAGATCTGAGATAAAATCCAAATCAGTCATGCCATTAAGTATCTATAGACGGCTTTGGAGTGCTGCTGCAAGGGTGGATGACTAATTTGTCATATCTGAGGAAGGCAAGAGAAGAGAAGAGAAGAGAAGAGAAGAGAAGAGAAGAGAAGAGAAGAGAAGAGAAGAGAAGAGAAGAGATGCATTGCACTGTACACTTGTACAACTGTACACTAAACTGCAGGCAGACAGGGTTAGAGTCAGGCTATACACTGTAAATATACACTGTAAATAGGCTGAAATGTTGACATTAGCACACTAAAACAAAATGAACAACACTAATAGGAGATGTCTGTACACTGTAAACTGAAATTTTACGCTGTAAACGGTAAACTTTACACTATACACTGTAAACTTTACACTGTAAACCTTAGATTATACACTGTAAATAGGCTGAAATGTTGAACTTAGCACACTAAAACAAAATGAACAACACTAAAGGGAGATGTCTGTAAACTGTACACTGTAAACTTTACACGGTACACTGTAAACTGTAAACTTTGCACTGTACAGTAGCTGCATCAAACTGCAGGCAGACAGGGTTAGTGTCAGGCTGAAATGTTGAGGTTAGCACACTAAAACAAAATACAGGGAGACGTCTGTACATTTTAAACTGTACACTGTAAATTTTACACTGTAAACTGTACATTTTACAATGTAAACTTTACACAGTAAAATGTAAACTTTACACTTTACACTAGCTGCATCAAACTGCGGGCATACAGGGTTAGAGTAAGGCTGAAATGTTGAAGTTAGTCCACACAAACAAAATGAACAACACTAACAGGTGATGTCTGTAAACTGTAAACTTTTCACTGTAAACTTTACTCTGTAAACTGTACACTAGCTGCATCAAACTGCAGGCAGACAGGGTAAAATGTACAGTTTACAGTGTAGACTTAGGCTGAGCAACACTAAAGGGAGATGTCTGTACATTGTCAACTGTACACTGTAAACTTTACACTATAAGCTTTACACTATAAACTTTGCACTGTAAACTTTACACTGTACACTGTAAAATTTAAACTGTAAACTTTACACTATAAACTTTACACTATAAACTTTGCACTGTGAACTTTACACTGTAAACTGTACATTAGCTGCATCAAATTGCAGACACACAGGGTTAGACTAAGGCTGAAATGTTGAAGTTAGCACACTAAAATAAAAACAACACTAAAGAAAAACTGTACACTGTAAACTTTACACTGTACACTGCAAACTGTAGTCTTTACACTGTACACTGTAAATTGTACACTAAAGGGAAACATCTGTACATTGTAAACTGTACACTCAAAAATGTAAACTGTACAGTGAAAACTTTTCACTGTACACTGTATATTTTACGCTGTAAACTGTAAATTTTACACTGTAAACTTTACACTGTACAATGTAAACTTTGCACTGTACACTACCTGTATCAAACTGCAGACAGACAGGGTTAGAGTAAGGCTAAAATGTTAAAGTTAGCACACTAAAACAAAATGAACAACACTAACAGTATACAGACAGTGTACACTGTAAACTTTACACTATACACTGTACACTGTAAACTTTATATTATACACTGTAAATAGTGTTATGGAATTTTCTATTCTTGTAGTGTTCTGAGTGACACATATATACTTTTAAATGGAATATAATAAAAGCACAAACATACAGACACATTACACAGGGTTACACGAAGTCACGCGTGGGCCTTGAGGTCCTCAGCACACACTGTAAAGTGTACATTTTACAATGTAAACTTTACACCATAAAATGTAAACTTTACACTGTACACTCGCTGCATTACACTGCGGGCAGACAGGGTTAGAGTAAGGCTGAAATGTGGAAGTTAGCACACAAAAACAAAATGAACAACACTAACAGGAGATGTCTGTACACTGTAAACTGTAAACTTTACTCTGTAAACTGTACACTGTAAACTGTACACTAGCTGCATCAAACTGCAGGCAGACAGGGTTAGACTTAGGCTGAGCAACACTAAAGGGAGATGTCTGTACATTGTCAACTGTACACCTCACCCTGTACACTGTACTCTGTAAACTTTACATTTAACACTGTACACTGTAAATTTTGCACTGTACCGTAAACTTTACACTGTAAACTTTACACAGTACACTGTAGACTAGCTCCATCAAACTGCAGCCAGACAGGGTTAGAGTTAGACTGAAATGTTGAAGTTAGCACACTAACACAAAATGAAAAACACAAAAGGGAGATGTCGGTACACTGTGAACTGTAGACTGTAAACTTTACTCTGTACACTGTAAACTTTACACTATACTCTTTACACTGTAAACTCTACACTGTACACTTGCTGCATCAAACTGCGGGCAGACAGTGTTAGAGTAAGGCTGAAATGTTGAAGTTAGCACACTTAAACAAAATGAACAACACTAACAGTGTACAGACACTTACACTGTCAACTTTACACTTATACTGTACACTTTAAACTTTACACTGTAAACTTTAGACTATACAGTGTAAATTGGCTGAAATGTTGAACTTAGCACACAAAAACAAAATGAACAACACTAACGGGAGATGTCTGTACACTGCACACTGTAAGCTTGACACTGTAAACTTAACACTATACACTATACACTAGCTGCATCAAACGGCAGACAGGGTTAGAGCCCGGCTGAAATGTTGAAGTTAGAAACATTTCACAACTACTTTTGGAAACTATAGGAACCACAAGGAACCCAGCATTCTGAGAGCACAGTGTTCTAGAAGGGTAGTAAGGTACAATGAGCTCTTTTAGATATGATGGTGCCTGACCATGAAGAGCTTTGTATGTGAGAAGAAGATTTTTGATGTTACGAAGGTCCTCGAAAATTTGTTTTATGTGGATATTAAAGGACAAATCCTGATCAAAAACAACTCCAAGATTCTTTACAGTGGAGCTGGAGGCCAGGGTGATCCTGTCTAAAGTAACTAAGTCTCTAGAAAGAGAGTTTCTGAGGTGTTTGGGTCCAATTACAAGAACTTCAGTTTTGTCCGAATTTAACATCAGAAAACACTGTACACTGTAAACTGTAAACTGTACTGCATACTAACTGCACACTAGCTGCATCAAACTGCAGGTAGACAGGGTTAGAGTTAGGCTGAAATGTTGAAGTTAGCACACTAAAACAAAATGAACAACACTAAAGAGAGATGAATAATGGACATTTGGTTGCAAACATAACATGTTCCATAAGTGTTTGTCTGAAGTTAGTTGGAAAAAATAGATTAATGCAGTTTTAAATATTTTGGGATGCCACTGCTGACTTCAGGCCGGCCTTCCACATGTTTTTTTAAACTCACGTTCTGTTTCTGAAAGTGAACAATATTATCTATGTGTGGTGGAGTCTCAGCATCTGTCCTTGCATGGTGGCCTTAAATATAGCTGGAGGGGTTCAAAGTGTGAACTGGTGCCACGTGCGATAAGTTAACCTCACATTTGTTTTAATGAAGCACATCTCCATTGATTCGTGCTCCCTTTTAATTATTTTCCCATCGATCCACACTGTAATCCAACATGCAGATCAGTAAACAAAAGCTACTGCTGCTGCTGGAGGCTTGTATCCCACAAACAGAGCAATGATACACACATGCATGAATCACTGAACCACACATGTACACGTGTGTAAAGAAATAACAACACTACACACACACACACACAGAGTCTGAGGCTGGAGTGTCTTTTCACTGTGACATCTGTTTGTATGCCAGGATGGAACATGGAGACAGAGGGATGGGCGTCTCTCACCTTCGCTATGAGGAGGAGGAGGGTGAGTGTATGTGCACATCTAATATAGACTGTCTCTCTAATAATAGCAACAGGAAATGAAGTTATTACATCCACTATGTCTCTTAATATTCTCATGAAACATTAATCAAACTTATAGTTTGTATTCTGTCTGTTTTGTTCTTAGAGTTTGTGTTTGTGTGGCTGAATGCTGTTAATGAGGAGTGAAGATTGTTTGTGTGTAATGAATGTGTATTTGTGGGCTTGTATATGCATGTTTGTGTGAGTTTGTGCATCTGCATACTGAGCTGCAGGCTTCTTTTTCCAAACATCCAATATTGGTTTGTGTCTCTCTCTTGTTTAGTTATTCTACCTGGAGGTTTATGTGTAATTAGTTTTAAAGAAACAACTTAATTGCCAGCAGATGATCATTTTTTGGTTGCAAAACAGGGATTATACAGGCTTTACACCAAATCACATGAAAGCTGCAGGCCTCAGTGCTTCTGAATAGATTGTTTGTGACTGTACTAGAGAATGCTGCTGTTGTTTATAAGCAGACATGATGCGAAATATAATTAATTTAGTCAAAGTTTGTTAGTGTCACATTCATGAAATTCTTCTAAGTATGAGAGGTTTCATATAAAAATCTCATTATCTACTATTGTCTGTTGTCTATTACTGGCTGTGACTCAACTATTTTA
Organism: Protonibea diacanthus; assembly: GCA_028641955.1. NCBI lineage: Eukaryota > Metazoa > Chordata > Actinopteri > Sciaenidae > Protonibea > Protonibea diacanthus. The sequence continues at coordinate 813,149 of CM053985.1, forward strand.
GAGCTTTTCATGAGACATTCACTTATTTTGGAAAAATTCTAGTCTTATTAAAGCTTGTTCTTGAAGTAAATTGCCATTGTGTTCTACATTAAACCATATTGGAGCTTCAGTTTGGCCTTTAAATGAGTGCAGCCATTTGTACAGTGTAGTCCATGTTTATGTAACTCTCCATATTTGTCCCCAGACCATCAGTCCATCTACATTGGTGTCCCAGTACCTCGAGGATATCGACGCAAACGCAGGCGAAGGCGTGCTAGTCGTGAGGCTGCTGACACGGACAGGGACAGACGTTATAGCCAGCATAGACACCATGAGCATGAGCGTTACAGAGACATCGATATAGAGGAAGGACTCATGGATTCAAACGAGCAGAGTCTCCAAGACATCAGCCGCACAAGTAAGTCAGTGTCCACGTATCCATACAATCATGTAAGACATCTGAAGAAGCTAGAACCTCCTTACTGTGACTATATCACATAAACACAGACAAAAAGAAAAAGGGACTACTGTGCTGTATGTAGCCTATGTATCATTGTAGAAGCACAAAAAACAAATCCACCTATCAGGCAGGCAAAACACTTCTGTTGGGGTATGAAACATGATGTCATCGAGCTTTGCCCAGTGGAATCAAAGCTTTAGTCTCAGGGTCAGGTGACTTGAGGCCTCCTCAGCTTTCACCTGTAACCTCTTCCTGCTTTTGTTGTGCTGGTTTGTTGCACTTTTGCACTGTATTTTAATCAAGATTGAATCTCTCAATTGATAAGGCTGAAACCAAGTGGTCTTCATATCCATACATTCAGGAGGCAATGCTTAACTGCTGCAGGGCCCATAAAGGATGGTGGTAGAGGTGTGTCATAGATCTGGTCTGTGACTGACCAAACTTTGTACCTTTAATACATTTTGTGCTGACAGTTTGCTCCTGTGCAGCTGTCTTTCAGATGTGTCTTACATAATGCAGAAATTTATGAAAATAGGACATTGTTATGGTTAGAAAATATAAAATAATGGAGGTGATAAAGAGTCTGATCTAATCTTCTGTTATCAGGAGAAACCTATGAAAAGCCCCTAATACAAATCCTGCCTCTTCCTATGGTCAGTGTGCTGTGAACAGTAAAACAAAGCTGCTCTCTTTTACTTGACTGTCAAAAGATTGGCAAAGGCATATAGCAGACCACGTCATATATTACAGATGTGTTGCAGTCTCCTACCTCCCGCTTTTGATTCAATTTTGCGTCTTTCTGGCAGTTATAACAGCAAACAGCAGGAGTCTGAGACACAGCCTGAAAGGGTGTAGCTTCTGTTTCATGTCAGAGTAATGAGTAGCCTGCCTGGCAGGACACTGCTGCTTTGGCTTTCAAAGACTTTGGCTGGGAAAGTTGTCCACCTCCTAAATCGATGTGGTGCAATCAGTGGCAAGGCACCAGACTGGACTGGACTGTGTTCACACGCTCTCCTGGAATGTGTGGGCCTGAAACATGAATAACAATGATGCATGTTGTGCCATTACCAGTATGATAATATAGCAGGAACAATAAACATGAAGAAATTGAGAAAATGGTGCCAGTGAGGTAAAGTAAACAACTTAGATAGTATATAAAGGAAAACAGACACTGGTGACTCTGAGAGTAAGACTGAAATACGATGGGGTCAGAAGTAGCAATGAGTCTTGGATAAGTTGGTAGATTCACTCTACATCTGTCAGATATTCATGAATGTAAAATGTTGCAGATGTTTTCCTCTCTGGTTTTGCTCAATATATTTCACTAGAAAAAAAATGGAATAAGTGGAATTCACTGTTGGCTGCTGTAAATAAAGCACTTCAGTATAACTGACTCCATGTACAGTATTTATCATCTAGCTCAGTCCATAGGTTAGCAGCATATATCCAGCTCACAGTTCATTACCCTGCAGCACCATTCATGGACATGGGGTCCAATTCAACCTCCATACAACGATGCAATGGATTCTAAGTACAGCACACTCATGATTGAATAGCTATAATCAGGTTGTAATGCGTACATAGACTTCAATACTGAAATCATTACTACTGTTGCAGGAAATACACAACAGCCTACAGCTGGTTGTAAACGGGCTGTAAGTGAAAAGATTTATTGTTAGACTGATTCATATTGAAGATCACTATTTTCATTCATAAGACAGTGTTCAGTGTGTCCTAACCTCCCAGCCTCTGGGTCATGCTGTTTCTCTGGCAGAGAGGCTGTAGGCTTAACATTTTCTTTTCAACATTATTATTAGCAAAGTTTTATAATCTATATATGCGCCCTTCAAAACACCACAGTTTTCTGTATTCTGGTCAAGTGTCCTTTACTGCACACCCGTTGTAACCCTGGTTTACACTGATTTACCAAACTCTTCTTCGGTGATCACCCCCTAATGTTGGTGGTCAAGTACAATAGACGGTCTTCTCACATCAGAGTAAAGATTCCAAAATCTAAAACACCTTTTGGTCTGTTTGCCTTCCAGTCTGCTCCTAACGATTCAAATCCATTACAAAAAACAAAAACCTGGTCAGAATTGGATGCATATATCTCAGTCATTGTTTTTGATGATACTTTATTACTGTTTGATCTGATTATTTAGTCACTTTTTTTTGTTTTAGTGTCTTCTGTCATTGTCTTGCCTGGCAGAATAACATAAAAAGTATTCCTCGGGCCATTGAATCCTGTTCATATAAAATGAAATTGCAAATTATGTCTGAAATCTTTCCAATCCATTCCATCAAGTGTCTCCGGCAGCAGAGCGGCTACGTTATATCCTGAGTGAAGATGATGACATGCCCACGCCGACACTCTTCACTGAGATGGACACTCTACAGCGGGAAGGAGACGAGCTGGAGTGGAAAGAGTCTGCCAGGTGGATGACTACACTGATAAACACACAGCAGGCACAGTCTGTTTAACACATGATTCAGCCTGTCCAAATATCAGGGTCAGACGCTCCATCAGACTATGCTCACGTTATAATGTCACTCAAGTCTGTAACAGATGAAAGGTGAACAAATTAAAATTAAGCACATTCACAGCAGACATTTTGTCCTGGTATTGGAAGTATGTCTGTGCAGATGCACAGTAAAATGAGTGGTGTGTTGTGTAGCCTGCAAGAGAGCATCTAGACCCTCCTCTATGATAGTGTAACATATACAACTCATATCCTGCAAACCGAGTTAGAACCAGTCTGTGCCAAAAGATAAAAATATAAATTCTATTCTGGATCTTCACACGGACAGGCCACAGAGAGCTTCTGGGCTCCGGTGTTGACTCAAAGGCAGAGATAGTCTGAATGAAATGTGATGTTTAAAGAAGAGCTGCAGTTTAAAAACTCTGTGTAATGTAAATATATTTTTTGGTGCTGGAAAAGTTATGAAAGTGATTCTTTGACATACACATCAATACTAGCCTTGTTCCATGAGCAGTACAGTGGATTGAGTTCTCTGCTTCACATTCATACAATGTCATACCTGGAAGAAGCCGTCAGCTCAAACAGCACACACCTACTGCGCAGCAGCAGATGTGAAGCACTGAGCTCAAAGAAATCACGGCAGTTTTGTATTCCTCACCTGTTTCTTTCACCCTGTGTGTTTTGCTGCCTTCAGGTGGGTGAAGTTTGAAGAGAAGGTGGAGGAGGGAGGAGAAAGGTGGAGTAAACCACACGTGTCCACGCTCTCCCTACATAGTCTTTTTGAGCTCAGAACGTGTCTTCAGACGGGAACAGTGCTGCTGGACCTGGAAGGCTACTCACTGCCCCAGATAGTTGGTGAGAAGTTTGAGGTTTACTTTCTTTTCCGATGACTCAAAATCAACATGTATTCATATTTTGGGACCATTTGCTCTCTAAAGAAACTTGTTTTGCTTGTGTCGCCGCCACCAATACTAAAAATGTCGGCAGACTGTGGTGAATACCACGAGGACTCTTCTCGTGAACACAATTTGAAGGCAGCATATTGCTTTATTTTTTTACCCATTAAACGATTTGTGGTCATATCACATTCATGATAGTTAATATGAATATTTCATGAGTCCTTTGGCATACTCCTCAGCACACAGAAGCTGCAGATGCATAAGTGTGAAGTGGTCAATAAATCAATTAAACAATCCATAGAAAAAGAATCCATGACACCACTTACAGTCTTCAGTCCCAGTTTACAACTAAATGAAACAGCCACCAGAAACTGAAATCAAATCAAATCAAATCAAATCAAATTTTATTTGTATAGCCCAAAGTCACAAAACATATTTTGCCTCAGAGGGCTTTACAATCTGTACAGGGAGTGACACCCTCTGTCCTTAGACCCTCGGTTCAAGTGAGGAAAAACTTGCCCACAAAAAACCCTTTAACAGGGAAAAAAGGTGGAAGAAACCTCAGGAAGAGCCACAGAGGAGGGATCCCTCTCCCAGGACGGACAGACGTGCAATAGATGTCACGTGTACAGAACAAATCAACACAAACATATTGTACAATTACAATGAATGATAAAATGACAATGAATTACAATGAATGATAGAATGATTACAGTAGCAGTGGAACCTGTGATAGAGGTAGAGAGACACAGATCCACAGCAGCAGCAAATCATTAACTAACTATAAACTGTTATGGAGATATGGTAACAATAATGACAGTAATAATATATGTAGTGGACGTCATGCAGGACCACAGCAGAGAGCACAGAAACTCCAGGGATTGTCATGAAACACATCTATAGACATTTGGGCCAATCCTCTTACCTTCATCTGTCATTTAGTAGCACAGTGCTGGATGTTGGCTGGTGTCTCTAATCTTATCATAAGTGAACATGAGCTTGTTTGATATACATTTGTCACCCATTTACTCAGTATAATAAAATCTTATAACTCATAACTAATCAAATAACTTGGGAATATCATCTCTAATGCTAACCATGTGCTCTCCACGGGACCGTGTGTACACTGTACATAGACTGTATTGTATGATTGTGTGAGTGTGAGTGCTTTAAACACTGCAGCCCTATATGAAATATCCTTATGTGAAATATGAATATGTCCTTTTTGCAGATGATATTATTGAGAGACAGATAGAGGAAGGCATGATATCACCTGATCTGAGAGAGAAGATCAGTTTTGTCCTGTTAAGGAAACATCGACACCAGACTAAGAAGCCAATCCACCGCTCACTAGCCGATATTGGCAAATCCAGCTCTTCTACCAGTGAGTGTACTCTTCTGAAATGATCATCTAGAATGAAATCTAAGAAATCTACTTAATTGGACCACCATTCCACTGAGGCTGAGGATTAGACACTGACAAAATAATAATTATCATGTGTGTGTTTCTTTCTTTTACTATGATATCTATAATTCATGATACTACATACAGTGTGGGAAAGCTTCAATTCAATTTATTTGTCACATAAAATCAATCTTTTTCAGCAGGGACAAAAGGTCATTATGCAGGTGGTTAGGATCCTTAAAGATGCTCCTAGCCTTATTTTTACACCTCAGTTTCTTATGCAAGGTAGAGCACCACGTATTGTACGTTCAGCTTAACAAACCACTCTTCAAGGGCTGTTGATATTAAGGTGGAGTAGTTCCTCTCCTTGTTGTCTTGATACCAGTGGGTGAGCCCGCCCACCTCCACCTCCTGTGGTCTTCCATCATGTGGAATTGCATTCCTGAAATATAGCAGTATAGTTTCTTTTCTTCATCACTGTTTAGTCCATTCTGGACTCCTTAGAGTTTTGCAGCCTCTGAGAAATGTATTATGCATGTATTTGACTCATTTGGTAAATTAATAAACACACTCCAGCAGTCAACAAGGCTCATATCCTCAACAGGGGATGTATTAATGTTTGATGAGTTAATTACCGCTGTTGCATTTCCTCATCTCATCCAGGCAGAGCACATATTGCCAGATAAATCAGAAAGCATCACCTCCGACCACGCTCTTACTGTTTGTGTCTGTTTCTGGTTCTCTTCCCTTACCAGACCGGAATGCAGGAACACGAGGTGGACCGGGTCCAGCTTCAGTTCCGGGTCCAATGGCAAACTTTAACCGATCCACAGAGGACCTCAGAATGAAACAGCAGTCTGCTAACTATGGTCGCCTGCGTGAGTGTCTGTCTGTGGCTTCACAGTCTGTGGTTTCCACTCACATGAATGTGTCTGTGCATTATGGCCACAGGCTTCTTTTTTGAAGGTTTAACATTGTTAGTTTCTGATTGATTCAAATCTTAAAAAAAAAAAAAAAAAAACTATAAACAGCATTTAACTTCAACTCTAAAACGAACTGTGAACTTGCACACATTGACTCCTCTCACTCTGTAATGATCTGAGTTTAGATTTATTGACTATAGTCAGAAACAAACATCCATCTTATTGGAGATTGATGGCATTTACTGTCAAACCAAATCTGCATACTTGTTTACTCTCAGGCAGATATCAGCCAGATGGATCTATATAACCGGATCTTCTAGCATCTTCAAACTAAGCGGGTGATTTTCTTCTTTGATTGATTTTCTGACAGCATTTCTCCTCGACTGCATAGTCGTCAGAGGTGTCAACTTAAGTAGAGTTTTTGGGTATCTATACATTACTGGAGTAATTATTTTTCAGACTACTTTTTACTTCCACTTACATTTTCATGCAATTATCGGTACTTTCTACTCCTGACATTTTCAAAACAGCCTTGTTACTCGTATTTCATTTCGGCCTGGGTTTTTTAGAAAATAGAGTGAATTTGATTGTAATTGGATGAGAAGATCAGTGTACTCTAATTACTTTTTTCGTATAACGTATAACGTAACGCGTTAGTTTCGTGCATTAAGCAATCAGTAACTTTGTTGTTTGCTGTTTATTGTTTTTTAAAAGTAATCCATTACTTTAAGAATTTCTCCGGATAAGCAAAGAAACATTCCGACTGCAGCCTCCTTTTTGTCAGACAGCACTGTGCAACCTGTGGATGTGTCAGCAGTTCAGAAACACTCACACACACACACACACACACACACACACACACACACACACACACACAGGTAACGTAGGTCAGCAGGGCACAGACGCATCATCACAGCGCGACTCTAGTACTATACTGTAAAGACAACCATGCAAGGGTAATTGTTACTAAGCCTGGGTACTCCAATATTCTTGTTATCCTACATCCATTGTCCTCACAGATTCCTGCAGCCTAGCTTGGATGTACATTTCCATTTAAATAAAGGTTATTGAAAACATGCCTTTGAAGTTCGACTTTTTGCATCATTACAATACTTATAGGCATATAACAGTTCATCATATCTTCCGCTTCATGAAACACATGTTAATGCTCAGTAGCAGACACATACAGTATGGTTCTTTAATGTATTTGCATTATACAAAAATGCATTCATTTTCATTGGGCATATACTGTATGAGGCTGAAACAGGGAGCCTAGTGCATCCCAAATTTTTCAATATTAACGTTTTAATATAACATTATAGTCATTATGACCTTGAGTAAAATGATGTTTTTTGGGGGGAGGTCGTGTAGAGAACTACAGGCCCCTGTGGCGTGGGGCCTATAACATTTGATAGCTTTTTTTTTCTTTACATTACTTTTACTTTTATACTTTAAGTAGTTTTGAAGCCAGTACGTTCACACTTCTACTTGAGTAAAAAGCTTGAGTTGATACTTCAACTTCTTTTTAAACCCTGGTATCTATACTTCTACTTTGGTAATGAATGTGAATAGTTTTGACACCTCTGATAATCGTGCATTGTCTTACACATCATGACCAGTGTGGTTTCTATGAGAAAGGCGGAAATAAGAGTTTCAGCCATGTGTTTTATACAGTAGCTTTACCTCGCTCTCCCTTTGTCATAAATGTCACTGCATATCTGTTCAATGGCTATTTTATAGTTAACAATGAATGATATGTACAATATTATATGTACAATATTTAGCGTGTATTAACTGTCATTGTTGTTTTGCACTTCAGGTCATGCCCAGAGTAGGAGTATGAATGATATTGCAGACACTCCAAGCACGGACCAGGTAACTCATTTCAAACCTCTGCACCTCCTTTTTATATAAAACATTAAAAAGGAAAGGCATTGATTGAGCTGATGAAAGATGACCTGACATCAAACAAACATGAAAAACAACATTTCTTCAAGTCAACGTGTGTCTTGCCTTAATAATGGCTGAACATGTTCCTATCTGTGTTATGTCGATTTTTCTGCATGGAGGCTCATTTTCCAGTGTGTTGTTTTTCATTATTGGTGAGATTACACGTCGCATGTCTCAGGAAGGTGTTGTGTTGTATTGAACTGATGTTTCAGTGGAGTGGTGAGAGCCAGCTCTGCCCTAAGTGTCATCAATTTTTCATTGCAATTGCTGGTGAAGGTGACAGTGAGTGATAGAGGAAGCGTGCAAACACATAACTCACCCATTTCTGAGGCACATGTAATAATGTGACTTAAACCCAGTGACATATGCTTGGACCGATGCAAGGCCATGCTGTTGTTGCTTGGATTAGGATACTGGGCTTTGAAACAGACAGGTCAGGACTAAGTGTCATTCACAGCTATGACTAATGTACAAAAATAAATGAATGAGAATTGGTTTGGGAGTGTGTGATGTGGCCTGTGAACTTTATTTGTTCGTACTGATATGTGTTTGTTTGAGTACTGGTTGTCCAGTTCCAAGTACCCCAGTTATGAGTGGAAGACTGGATGTTCATTTTCAGGCCTACAGTAGGTCACACGTGACCATGGTCGTGATATGTGTGTGTGTGTGCCACATTATCTGTGTCAGTATTGAGCAGGGAAAAACATGGGCATGGACTCATTGTCCTGTCCTCGTGCTCAGCCCTCACATGTAACACACAGACAGGCAGGGGCTGTGAATTATTGGCAAGCTCTCAGTTATTGAGCGTCGTGCTGCTGTGTTATTTCCTGCCACACCTTTACATGCAATCAGACAGGTCATCCCTCTTTCAGTCACAGCTGTGTCAGCCTACATTTGTTTCCTCTCTTCCTCTCATTTCCACTCTTCTGTTTCTTGAGGTTTAATACTCATGGAAAAACACAAGGTTGTCATCTTGCTCCCATAGTCACCCGGCAGATTTAGAGAGACTTCATAACAAATTATACAAAGCTGAAACTTTCATGATCCCTGTCGGGAGATCTGGGGCAGGAGCAGGCCACAAATAGAAGACCGGAAGTCTGTTCCTCAGCTCTTCCTGTCTGTGTGTCAAAGTGTCCTTGGGTAAGATACTGAACCCCAAATTGCTCCTGAAGGCTGCACCATCAGTGTGTGAGTGTGTGTGAATGGTTAGCTTCTGTCTGGCAGCCAATTTCATGAATCTCTGAATGAGATGTGCAGTTGATAAGTACATCGAGTGGTCAAAAAGACTAGAAAGGTGCAGTATACGTATAGTACCATTTACCATTTACAGAGCTAAACATGAATGTAACAAAACTATGATGTGGTGAAATGTGAACTATCTGCTAATAAAATATGATATCTCATCATATGCTCTTTTTGTCCTTCCACTTTCTGTAGCTAAAAAATAAATTCATGAAGAAGATTCCCAGAGATGCAGAGGCGTCCAACGTCTTAGTGGGTGAGGTAGATTTCGTCAACAAACCCTTTGTAGCTTTTGTCCGCCTTGCCCAAGCTACGACGCTAGGAGGTCTGACAGAGGTCCCTGTTCCCACCAGGTGAGATCAAAGCCCTTTTTCACACACACACACACACACACACACACACACACACACACACACACACCACACCTACCATTCCAGCACATACCTCACATTTTGTCTTGTTACTATACAGATTCCTGTTTTATTCTCTTGGGACCACAAGGAAAGGCAAAGTCTATAATGAGATTAGCCGAACAATAGCAACCTAATGGTGGATGATGTAAGTGTTTTAAATTGTTTCTGTGACATGCCTTCTTTTTGTGAGACAGCACATGCTGATACTGACACTGTCTCCAGTGAACATGTGAGGAAGCCACAACGTGCCATTTCCTGTCAAGGCTGGAGTTGGTGGAGAGTGTGAGTGGCCTCTTACTGTGTTTGAATTACATCTGGAAGAAATGCTGATTGTTAAGCATCGGTGGGAGCTACTTGGGTTTCTTTTTGGGATAATGATCACCCAGTGTTTGTAATGGAATGTTATTTGCTGCTGAATGCAGTTTTAGTTTAATTATGACTTTGTGTCGCAGAGCCAAATGTGCTGTTTGATAGTACAGGAAGTAGTGAAGAAAAATAGGCTAGGCTGTTGTATGTTCACCAGCGTCCAACACTTTTAGTTTGGTGGTTAGTCATGTTTGATTGATTCTTCCCCTCTTACACTCTAGTACCACCTAACATGGTAGGTCAGATTTTCATCATGTGATGTTGTGTTACATAACATCACAAAAAGAAGTGACACAGTGGACACTGCATGCGTAACTCAAGTACAGACTTTTGGCACCAACATCTTTGTTGTTTGAGCATCAAAGGTTTACCGAGATATACCTTGAATTGTCAATTTTGTCACATAGAACATACTACAAATATTTGATAGTTGAGGAGTCCACAGACTGAGGAAAGATGCTGCTCTTTAGTCTGCTGGCTGTGGAGTGCGGTGGTTATTGTGTTCGGTGCTCTGTAGGCATCACCTCACTGTGTTCAATGTTAGGTAACGATGTTGGCACAGGGAAGCTTTTAAATGTACATCACACAGGATAAGAAACATACCTCTTGTTTTAATTTAAAAAATTAAAAGTCCACTCTCTCTTAGTTTGTGCTGTTGTCTGTGCAGCCTGCAGGGACCTTTTAGGAGACTAGAACTGAACTTTTAGAAGTTTTTAGATTAGATTAGGTGGGTTATTAGCTACTGACTGACAGTTGTTTTGAATGTGATCCAAGTTACTGTAGTGCAGTTATTAGGGCATTACAGTACATATGATCTGCCCGTCCTCTCCTCAGCTCTTCAGTGATGTAGCCTACCTGAGGCAGAGATCGGGAGGACACTCATGTGAGCATAGATGAATTTTGGATGAGGTGATTGTGCTTCCTACCTGAAATGGGATCTAAAATCGCATTGAACCGCAAGAAAAATCCCCTCAGCTGACAAAGGTTGGGTTTTACCATCATCCACTTCAGTAATGTTCATTCAAATATGCCTGCAACAATTGCGTAAGACAAATCAACTTGGTCCAGATTTGAGCTGACTGTTTCTGAATGAGCTTTGAACTTTGGCAGGGTGTAAGCATGCCTCCCATATCAGCTTTCAGGGTGAAAAAGCCTCTCCAAACAGCACTTAAAACATTGTGAGCAACATTTTAATAAACATAAATGAATGAATTGATACCCCATATGTATATGTGTACTTCCATTATGTATCTTTCCTGCAGAAGTCAGTGTTTTCCTTAAATGAACTGGGGCAGATGAATGTGAATTTGCAGCTGTAGGAGGAGGGAGGCCAGTCTCAGGACGAGAGTGCCTGTGCAGCATGAGCTCGGAAGGCTGGCATTCACTGGACGGTAGGTAGTCTGGGCCACATGGCACACTGCTGAGAGCTTTGGATCAAACTTAACTTGACTCTGGCATGTGGATAGGAAATTTGAATATGAATTCATCAGGAGAATTTGGCAAAGTGGGAGAAGAATACTGGATACAAATTCAACTGCCCAATAGATGCAGATGCTCATGTGTGCACTGGCTGAGGATACAAGATTAATCTGGTCAAATAATCGGTGCTTTGGCATGCCAGTTTTCAGCTCTTCCAATCTTTCTTTTGTTTGTAGCAGAAAATATTATAGTAAATCACTGTAAAGAGAAATTTTCACTGCTGGAAGATCAACTCTTTTCATAGAACTGATCTGAGTTATGACTGTTATACCTTTATTTGTGGTGACCCAGCAGATTCAGTGACCTGCCCTCATATTCTTACCCTTGTGATATGACTGTCCATGGAGGCTTGAGCACGTAAGAATACAGAAGGAAAATGTAGTTCAGCAGAGGTTACAAAGTCCACTGGATGACGTAAAAATATAGTATAACATCTCATCCTCTCATGGGGGGAATGGTGAGTAACATTCTGACCACTTTGTCTGTCCATCTGTGTGCTGCTTCTGTGGTGGTCTGTACTTGGACTAAAGAGGAAATTACCATGGCCCTAGTGATTTTATGAGGTTTCCACATTCAGTCCATCTCGCTGTGTTATTCATCTACTTGGGCTTGCATTACCAAACGCCATCACCTTGTTAGCCTGCTGGGAGATGCAACGACAACTATCAGGTAGAACAGAGCTTCGGAAGGAATCCATTTATTTGAGTCTAGTGTTTATGAACTAGACATGCCCTTTATACAGAGAGGGTTTAATGCATTCTGCTGGGCTGTATATTTATAACTTTTACGATCCGCGAAACATTTGATGGTATTTTCAGGAAACTTTTTTACTTGTGTAATTAAAAATACATATACAACGATTCTTTTAAGATATAACTGGAGTGTTGATTTGTTCAGGATAATTGCATAAAACTACTTCATAGAAAATGAAATCCTGCAAAGACATTTGATACGTTTGTTATTTTGGAAATATTACGGCTCTCATTTCCAGAGTAGATGAGAGCTCAATACCACTCTCAGGTTTGTGTGTTAAATGTACAACACAGCCAGCGATGATTACTTGCTTGTAGACACAGATAACAGGAAGAAACAGCTAGTCTGGCTGTGTCCAAAGGAAAAGGTCATCAATACAACTAAGTGAGTTTTCTCTTTTGTGTTTGTTATTATTTCATAATTTCTGTATCATTTCACCTGCTGTCAAGAAGACTTTGCTAAAAAATTCTGCAAAGCCCTCCATGGTCTTAAACTTCTCTAGTACAGGGCGGGTGAGCCCACTTCAACTGCTGGATATAGAGGTGGAGAACATCAAAACATGGAGAGGCTTAGAGATGTCAATTCAGTACAGTAGCTAGCATGGTATTACATATGAAACTACATGGAACTGACACACAATTTCATGATAATGTGACATGCAGAGACAGAGACTGCATGCTGCTCACATGATGACAATAACAGACAGGCTATGAAAAACAACACAAGCTGCCACATTCAAACTTATAAGTAAGTATGTGAAATCAAAAAAAGAACCCTATAGATAGCATTAACTGAAACACTTCATTTCACTGATGTGCAGCTAACTTTTCATAATATTTGTGCTGGACTGAATAATATCTACTTCAGCATTAGTACAACTGACATAATCATAAATTTAATTTAGCTTTGTCGTAGGTGACGAGTATCACTGCATGGTGTGTGTGAGTGTCTGTGGCTATAAATAACACTCAGGGTTCATTGTACAGTGGTCAGTTATTTTAGCTCTTGAGATTTACATTAAATCAGGTCTTCCTTTCTCTATTTATGGATCAATACCTTTGCACCAACACACAAATGCATGTGCGCACACACACACACACACACACACACACACACACACACACAAAGGAATAATTTCAGGTAAGTGCTCTGTCTGGCACTCATTCATTACACCCCCTCTCAAGTTGAAATACAGCATCTTGACCCTTTGCTTAAGGGCCCCAACCCCCCACCACACACACAAATACACTTCTCATCTCTTCTCTTCTCCAGCTCGTCTGACGTTTGATTCACTGACTTCATCAACACTACTATTTTCAGCTGCATTTTCATTTCACACCAACTTTCCTCTCCCTCTTGTAGGGTGTGATGGAGAGTTTTTTGGGTACAGCTCTGGCTGGTTCTGTCTTCTGTCTCTTCAGCGGTCAACCCCTCATCATCCTCAGCTCCACTGGACCAATCCTCATCTTTGAAAAACTCCTGTTTGAATTCAGCAAGTGAGCCTCGTCAGCACAGTGAACAGAGTGTAGTCTGAATACTGTGATGTACTGTACACACCCACTGACTTCATGACTTCTGATTTGTATTTAACTCTAGTGAGAGTAGAGATATTTGTTTTAAATTGCTACTTGTAGATAGATAGATAGATAGATAGATAGATAGATAGATAGATAGATAGATAGATAGATAGATAGATAGACTAGCTTCTTAAATGCATATGTTATGCTTCTCACTTTTACAGGAACAACGGCATTGATTACATGGAGCTGCGTCTGTGGATTGGCATCCACTCCTGTCTGCAGTGTTTCGTTCTGGTAGCTACAGACGCCAGCTACATCATCAAGTACATGACGCGCTTCACTGAGGAGGGCTTCTCCAGCCTCATCTCCTTCATCTTCATCTCTGATGCCATCAAGAAGATGGTGGGCTCCTTCAAATATTACCCCATCAACACCGACTTCAAACCCGACTATGTCACCACCTATAAGTGTGAATGCCTGGCCCCAGACCCGGGTGAGTTCACCCTCCAAAGTTGGGTGTTTTCTTTCTTTTCTTTAAAACATCCTCTGACCTCCAACCTGCTGTGTGGATGTCATGTATAGTGCCATGTTATGTCATGTCAGGTTAAAAGATTATCTGATATAATAAATAAGAAATCATGCTACAGAAATTCTTTAGGAACCAAATGAAAAGGATCATTTTCAAAACTGTTGTTCATCTTCTGTGTGTATGACAGTCAGACATCAAATATCTGTAAGCTGCATGAATTGGGCTGTACTTGGCCTGTTTATGTTGATTTTCAGGTTGATAACTTTAACTTAATAAAGATTAAATCGTAAATGGACTGTACTTATATATCTCCTTTCTAGTCTTCTGACCACTCAAAGCACTTTACACTACATATCTCATTCACCCATTCACACACATTCATACACTGATGGCATTAGCTGCCATGCAAGGTGTCAACTGCTCACATACACATTCACACACTGATGGCACAGCCTTCAGGAGCAATTTGGGGTTCAGTATCTTGCCCAAGGACACTTTGACGTGCAGACTGGAGGAGATCGAACCGGGGATCAAACCGCCAATCGTTATCTGTTTAGTGGGCTACCCACTCTACCTCCAAGCCACAGCCACCCATTACATTTGAATTGAGTCCATCATCGTACAAATTCACACGTTCAGTAATCTGTTCAGTGCTTTGCAGTCATTTCTGTAGACATTGATTGCTGTAACTGATTTGTCTTCTGTTTGTTTTTGTCATGCACAAACACTTTGGCTGCCGTCTCTTGTAAGTGAGTGCTTTCTTTGTTGCTCTGCATGTATACTTCTCTGTCCAGCCTCTGGATCTCATTTCACTTTCCTTCTGTTTTTCCTGCTCACCCTTTCTTCATTTGATGTCTCATTACCTTCCTGTCTCTCTTCCGTTCGTAAACAGTGGCTGCAATGATCTTCAATGGTTTAGTTCCAGTGCCAGATAACAGCTCTAGTGTCTCTGGGGTAAGTGCTTGTTTTCATCCAATTTTCTTTGTTTGCCTCTATTTTGGTTGATTGTATTTTAAGCTGCATGTTTTTAGGGTCTGTAACGTTTTAGCTTTTCCCAGAAAGAATTACAGATGGTATTTAAATGCCCAAAGGAGAAAATTTTCAATATCAATAGTCTGACAAAAAGATTGCTTTGTTCTCCTCTCTTCTCTCCTTTGTTTGTTTGTCACCATTCATCCCTTCATCCTCTCTCTCCTACCACTGCCACCCACCATCCCAGTTGAATGTGACAGCTCTGGACTGGAGTCAGCTTAGCAAGTCGGAGTGTCTGAAATACGGAGGTTCTCTGGTGGGAAAGTCCTGCAAGTACGTCCCTGATCTGGCCCTCATGTCCTTCATCCTCTTCTTCGGCACCTACACCATGACTGTCTCTCTCAAGAAGTTCAAGTTCAGCCGCTACTTCCCCACCAAGGTGACAGATCTCTCTGTGAACTGAACAAAATCACGATATACTTGTTATAGTAATTGTACAATATACAATATACAAATACTTGTATAAGTTCAATTTATACATTTACCACAAACTTGTAAGTAGCTTATTTCAACCATCCATTCATGAAGATATGATAATTAACATAACCAATCCAAAACTTTGTGAGGCTACCTATTCCGCTTTGTGTCGAAGCTTTATTCACAAAAATGTTACAAGCTGTCAAGTCCTACTGTCAAAAGTCAGTTGACCAAAATGATACAAATTTAACGGTGATTACAAAACGACTAAACAACATGACTACAGCTGCCAGTACAGAGTGCTGTGCTCAAGAATACAGAATAAGAAGTAAAAAAAATTCTCGCTAAAGCAAAGCGGTCCACAGATGAAACATCCAGGCATCCTTGTAAAGTAACCTCCATGAAGCTGAAGGTGGCTGTGAACAGAATCCTTCTGACCATGACTAAACAGTAAAAGCTGCCATGTCTGCTGTGCCAAAGAAGAAAGAAAACAGTCATTTCTCACTGAATTGCCACATGATGATGATCGACAGTGAACACTTAATGAAAAATGATGTGCCAAAGAGCAAATGTATTCAACTATTAAACAACAGTGTAAAATGTTGTACAATACAAAGCAAGTGTGACAAAGCAGTGTGTTTCCAGCAGAAAGTACAGCACATGCAGATGGACCACCTATTTTTCATAATGAATGCTGTTGTTAGAAACACAGTGACTGTTGTTGATCGTATCACTGTGTTGGTGCACTGTCCTATGTCTGATCTCTAACAGGAAGTGGGGAGTCAAATAGACAAGATGATATTTGGACTCAAACACAGTGCATCTTTCTCAGTAGTTATGAGTTGTTCTCTCTCGTATTCTGTTCTGCAAATAAATGTTGACTTCTAATATTTCTGTGTGTTTGTGTCACCAGTTGAGGAAACTCATCAGTGACTTCTCTATCTTCATGTCCATCATGACGTTTGTGGGGCTTGATATGTTGATGGGACTCAAAACTCCCAAACTCATCGTCCCCACAGAATTTAAGGTACAGCAAGTTATTCATCATTCACCAGAAATGAGCTGGACTCTAAGCTAAATCACATGACGGCACATAGTAGTCATTTACTTTTTTTTTTTTGTCTCAGACTAGACATCTAGATCATCTGTGCATGATGGGAAATATACTTATTTGTTTAGATACCACTCCTGTCCATTAAATATACAGCTGGATCCAGGAGACAGTTAGCTTTACTTAGCATAGCACAAACACAGGAAACAGCTGTCAAAAAGCCTGTGCCTGCTTTAAGAGGGTTGGAAGCAGTCACTTCTTTTAGCACCACTGCAATCTACAGCCTCAGTAATACACATATAGTTAAATCAATATCTAATGAGTTAAAACTGAACCTTATTATCTTTGTGAAAGCAGAATTTATGACTGAGCTGTTGTGATACATATCATTAGATTTTACAGATATCCCCAATAAAGTAGGCAGCTGTAGGTGTTTCCTCCTGCTTCCTGGTTTCCAGGAATTGTACTGAGTGGTATCAATCTGTTCCTCTAACTCTCTGCAACAGAACAAATGAGGGTATTCCCAAAAACAGATATTGATGGAAAATGTCATATAATTTTCATGCACTACTGTGGAATGAATTTCTTAGTTGATGTGAAAATAAAATCTCTCACTCCCAATCTCCCACCAGCCGACGCGGCCGGATCGTGGCTGGCTGGTCATGCCGTTTGGTAAGAACCCATGGTGGGTTTATGTGGCCAGCTTTGTCCCTGCCCTCCTTGTCACTATCCTCATCTTCATGGATCAGCAGATCAGTGCAGTCATTGTTAACCGCAAGGAGAACAAACTTAAGGTTGGTGTGCCGGTGCTATACATTATTTACATATCTTTATAAAAGCTCGTATTCAGGAACCATTAGATTAAATATTACATTTGAGTTGTTGTTTATCATATTCATGGATGATACAGATTGTTCATAAATATTATAAAATGGTATTATTGGAAATATTATGTTGCCACTTCTGATATATTGCATTTTGTTTGATTTAATCAATTTGTCAATCAAATGTGTTTTAAAGAAGAAACACCACAGGCAGAGTAATATTCAAGAGATAGCACAACACACTCAGATAGAAGCCTGCTGATGTCGTGTTGTGCTTTTAGTAATTATCATGTGGTTTCCCTGGCAGAAAGGCTGTGGCTACCACCTGGATCTGCTCTGGGTGGGCATCCTGATGGCCACCTGTTCCTTCATGGGCCTGCCATGGTACGTGGCTGCCACTGTCATCTCTATCGCCCACATCGACTCTCTGAAGATGGAAAGTGAGTCGAGTGCTCCCGGAGAGCAGCCTCAGTTCCTCGGGGTCAGGTTGGTACACACAGACAGAAAAAGAACATTTGAAACAGAGAGAAGCCTCGTGAAATGCACTTGACACTCTCACATGCATTTGTCATCAATATACAGAGAACAAAGAATGACAGGCATTCTGGTGTTTGCTCTCACTGGAGTCTCCATCTTCCTTGCTCCAGTACTTAAGGTATGATGAAGCACATGTCTGTCTGTTTATTCATTCAGCATGAACAATGCATGGTTTTGTTCTGTGTGACAATGTAACTGATTTCTGTTGATTTTAATGCTCATTGTTCAGAAGACTTTCTACTGTTGATCCTCTTTATGGGTTCTCATCAGATCACAATACAGCCCAAAGAGAAAGTGTTCAATATGTCATTGTCATCATTGTATGTATGTATGTATATATGTATATATGTGTTGTATATGCCACAGGGCTGGCAGTCTAGAAACTTTAACAGGTTGTAATGACTTCCTTCCCCCTGCTTGCAGTTCATCCCCATGCCTGTGCTGTACGGTGTCTTCCTCTACATGGGCGTAGCTTCTCTCAGTGGAATCCAGGTATGCTGTGTGCCAGCAGTGGATGTTGTTTATCAGGCAGGCAGATATGATCCATAGTGTCCTTACAGGCTGCAGAGACAAACAGAATCACATGAGAAATGAAACTCTGGTTAGATTGTTAGGAGCTCCCAAACTTTGTACTTTGTAAGTGCCAATTATGTGGAATGCAGACAGATATACAATATAATCCTGGGCTGAATATATAAACTGCAGCTGTGATGGCTGATGTATGTCTGATGGCCAGGAGCCTCATTATAAAAACCTATATCTAGACTAACAATTACATTTACAGGTGCATTTAAATGAGTTGACCTATACGCTCAGTGAGTTTGTGCTACAGCAGGTGCACAGGCCAACTGAGCTGTGACACATACAAACCTCCCGAATACCTCTCTAGGATTAATTATTCATAGACATCTGGATGTGATTATCCTGTGCCACCTTCAGCTCTTCTCTTCTATTTTCCCCTTTTTCTCATCATCCTCAACAGTTCTGGGACAGGATTAAGTTGTACATGATGCCGTCCAAACACCAACCCGACTTTTCCTATCTCCGTCATGTACCTCTGAGGAAGGTTCACCTGTTCACACTGGTTCAAATTACATGTCTGGCTGTGCTTTGGATCCTTAAATCCACCTTCTTGGCTATCATCTTCCCTGTCATGGTATGTGATAAAACACATTTGCAACACAGCTTTTGATGAATCCTTTGTTGTTGTTCTTATACCACCATTCTGTGTAATCATTTGGTAGCAGAAAACATAACATAACATAACATAGCATAGCATAGCATAGCATAGCATAGCTTTATCCAGAATCCACAATGCTCTGAAGTTTGTCTGAAGACAGAGGTTTAATGAGAGTGTAAACGTTGAGAGTGATTCAAGTTAATGTCATTTATGAATGTCACACCTCATATATGAGGTGAATGAATGGAGGTTTAAACAACGTGTGTCTTTCTGTGTCAAACTCTTCAGATCCTGGGTCTGATGGTTGTCAGAAAGATGCTCGACATGGTCTTCTCCCAGCATGACCTGGCCTGGCTGGACGACCTCCTGCCTGAGAAGGAGAAGAAAAAGAAGGATGACGATAAGAAGAAGGGGAAGGAGAAGGAGAAGAGAAAGTCCAAACAAGAGGACAGCGAGGAAGAAGTGAGAAACTAGAGTTACTGTTCTGCTGCCCCCTGCTGGAATTATGGATCATTATGGAGAAGTTACTGATGATCTGTGTCTATATTGTTGTGTGTTTTCCTTGCAGGACAAGTCCCACACATACTCCAATCACTCACCCAGCTCAGAGTCAGACTTGGATCGCAGGTACTGTGTCCTCAAACTGCACATCCCCTACAAAGATCTGGTCTATCCTGATGCTGTACAGTCTCAGTGGGGAGCGTACTCCCAGGCTGCTGGCACACACAGTGCTCTTTAACACACACACACACACACACACACACACACACACACACACACACACACAGACACACACATAAAGGTACCTGTTGTGGTCCAGTGTGAAAATGTAGTCATACAAAACACAACGTGCATAAATTAAAGGGTCAGTTCACAAAAATGACAAAAAAAAAAAATCCTCTTATGTCTAGTTGCCATTGAGACTGTTTGATCTCAGATGGATGCTGGGTTGATGTGGGCTTATAAGGTTCCACAGCAAGTGACAGCATCGTTTTAAGATGAGCGTTGTGGCAGCAGGCATGGCAGTAAAAGATTGAGCAGAGCATTAATGGCTTAAGTACACTGCCATGATTAAAAGATACATTATGTCACCGCTTCTCAAACTGTGGTATGTGTACCACTGGTGGTGTGTGAGCTCCCTCTACTGGTATGAGCAGAACTCTTGGAAATATTTTTTTATAAAATAAATTAATTGTCAATATACTACACAATCTTTTAAAGCTTAAACTAAGAGATGACTGAAGTATCACTTAAAATGAGTTTAGAATATTCTCTAACATTCCTTTGAAATATATCTTTTAATTATTTACATGGTCATGTTCATGCATGTCCAGATGAATGATTCAGAAACATCGTGTCTCAAACTTGAAATATTAGTGAATATTAAGTGAAGTGAACCGGTTTTGTTCAGAACTCAGCAGACAATTCACTAACACGGACCACACCATAAACAAGATACGTTAGAATTATTTATTGACAAAATGAATGATTGCGGATGAAGTATGATCTTGTGAAGTTCTTGGGTCTGATGCTGCGGTGTGGGGAAGCTTCGGTAGGGAATCCGCTGTAGCACCCGGGCATGACGGACCCCCCTGACAGGCCCTAGGAAAGAGAGGAGAAAAGGTGAAAGAAATGGAGTGGGTGGGAAGGGCGTGCGGAGTGTGAAGGGAGCCACGGGGTTAGGAGGGTATTTATAGGACTGTCGGAAGTGCTGTGGTTGAGGTGCGACCCGGCTCCTGAAACTCCGCTTTAAGCTCCAATTCACTGGCACGGACCACACCATCAACAAGATATGTTAAAATTATTTATTGACAAAATGAATGATTGCGGATGAAGTATGATCTCGTGAAGTTGATGCTGCGGTGTGGGGAAGCTTCGAATCCGCTGTAGCACCCGGGCAGGCCGGACCCCCAAAACCGCTTCCAGCTACTTGGAATGAGACAGTGTGGATCTGAACACTTGAGTACCAATCAAATTCAGTGATGATCAGGGATGCTATGCGGAGAGCCAAAATGACTGCTCAGGTTCCGAAGGAGTGACTGGAATAGTAGACAGGAGAATGCTGGACGAGGAGATTACGTGTATGCAATTGTCCGGACTTGGAAGGAGTGGGCGTAGGTCAGACTTTGAAGAGAAGACGAATGTAAACTGACTGGATTAACAGTTTGGTATGGTGACACTGTAACTACTATGGAGTCATCTGACAATTAGGTTAGGTAAGAAAAGCAGGTCTAACAAAGTGGGTCTATGGGAAGGGTTGAGACTCAAGGACAGAATTCAAATGACTTAGGAAACCGTGTTGGAGCGACTTGGAGTGTTTTGAACCGGTGACATATAGTGGGTATGTGGCGAGGATTTCAAGCAGCTTTTGAATAAAACACTCTCTAGGAAGTGAAGTTAACAGAGAGTGAAGAAAAGTTATGCTGCTAAGTTAACTAGACTGTGTGCGTGATGGCCAGGGTTAGAGACCAAGTGATGGAAGGGTTATGTTGAACTGAAAACGGCAGCTGTTGATGATGATGAAGAGTATGGGTAAGGTTTTATGGTTTGGACCTTAGAAGAGAATGGATGAGAAACAGTAAGAACCACGGTGATGGAATGATCAGGACATAATATGTGCTGATCAAATTAGCGTGTAACGGAGTGCCATGTTAGGATGGACGATGTGGGCGGACAACGTGGACAGGCATTTTAGCGACTTGTCAATTAGAGCATGAGGACAGACTTGCTAAAGCGTTCGTGGCAGAATAGTCAGAATATGGAATGGCTTTGGCTATTATGGGGTAGATTTTGAAGCTGGGAAGCAACTTAGCTTTTATTTGGAACTGTTAGGAACCCTCAAAATCGACAGAAGGAGCAGCATCTTCATGGGTGAATGCTGCGTGAGTAAAACATGTCGGGTACTAGCATCAGGTGCGGGAAACAATGTTAGAGGATCCTGCTATGGACGTTTGAAGCGAACGGCTGTGGGCACTAGCATCCCAGGGCCGGGAGCCCAGATAACTACTATGGTTGAACGGCGGATAAACGTTTACATTTAGTCGTTTGGGTTTTAAGCTTTTATCTCAAGCAACTTTCAGGGAAGGGAACAATCAAGGTATGGTGCGATTAGGAAGCATTGGTGCTGTGACGATTAAAGGGTTGGATTTAGCATGTATAGTATATGTAGAGAGGGACACCCCTGTTCTGGTAGGAACTAGTAGGACATTCTACCGACATGGAGCAACAGACGAGAAAAGTTTGGAGTGCGTTGAATGAACGAGTGGGCTGATGAATGGCTGTGGGCCCTGGCATCCCAGTGCCAGATACCCTTGCCACAGTCAGCTGCTGTGGTTGCTGCAGGTGGTGCAGGCATCCCGGTGCCATGCGCCCCCGCCACGGTTGGCTGCTGTGGTTGCTGCAGGTAGGCAGCAGGTGGCGCTGGCATCCCAGTGGCGGATGCCCCTGCCGCGGTGACCTGTTGTGGGCGGCAGGTAGCACTGGCATCCCAGTGCCAGGCACCCCTGCCATGGTCGGCTGCTGTGGTTGCTGCAGGTGGGCAACAGGTGGCGCTGGCATCCTGGTGCCAGGCCTATGTTTATTGCCTTGGTTGCAATTACTGTGTTTGTCATGGCTTTGAATTTAGAATGGTTGCTTACTTGGAAGTGAAGTGAGCGGCACGTTCAGTTCAGTTGTTTTGAACGAGTTAGCGGTTTAGCATGTTACAGTGCTGAGTGACGGGTTAGCTGTTCAGGTTGACTGATGCTTGAGCCTAAATGTATTAAAAGATTGTGTGATCCTGATCAGTCTGTAACCAACTACGAGCCGGTTAAGTTAGTATGGAGAAACCTGTGCGCTTCCAACTACTGTTTGGGTAGGTTTCTTAGTGCAGACGTGGTACTGAAATAAAATCTGGAGATAAGTCTGTGGAATATGAGTGTGAAGGGAGCTACAATAGGTAAACATGTCAGAAACACTGCTTTAGATATACCGTATGTTGCAGAGGACGCCATGTGAGTGTAGCAGTAATCTCAAGTTGACTGCCTCAAGTATACGAATACAAATATGAATACGAATTACTTTATTAACCCCCAAGGGGAAACTCATTTGTCTGTCAGCTCATCTACCAATTGTAGAAAAATTAAAAAGTCTGATGGCAGTAGGTAAAAAAGATCTTTTGTATCTCTCCGTCCTGCAACGAAGAGAGAGGAGTCGTCCACCACCGTTAGTTGATGATCCGTGTTGTTCAGGATGGCATCCACCATCCTCATTGTGTCTCTCTCCAACACTTCCTCCAGAGAATCCATCCTTACTCCAATCACAGAGCCAGCCTTCTTAACAAGCTTATCCTGCCTCCTAGCCTGCTTTTTTCCCAAACTTCCCTCCCAGCAGACTGCAGCGTAAAATAAAACACTTGCCACAATAGACTGATAAAACATCTGCAGCATCTTTCTACAGATGTTTAGAGATCTGAGCTTCCTTAGGAATAAGAGGCAGCTCTGGTCCTTTTTGGTAGAGTGCACCTGTGTTCAGGGACGAGTCCAGCTTGTTATCAAGGTGTACACCTAGATATTTATAGGTTGTCACCACCTCGATGTCCAAGTGTTCACAGCCTGAAGAGGGGGCTTGGACCTCGGAAATTTCCTTTGTCTTTGTTTTTGTGACTCCAGTCACCGAAGGATTTTATCAAATCCCTATATTCGGATTCTTGTCCATTTCTTATACAAGTTACACTAGCAGTGTAGGAGGAATGGAGCTAGGTTTACAAAGGAAGAATCCATCTCAATATCAATGAGCTTGTTTTTGAGTATGTTGGGTTGGATGGTATTAAATGTACTTGAAAAATCAAGAGAGCATGGTGGAGCATGTAGAGGACTGCATCATTCACTGAAACTGCAGGGGGTCGAGTTTGTATTTGACCTCAAGCCTCAGAAAACATAAAATCAGCTGCTCCAGGGTTTTTCATGATGTGCGAAATAAGGGCCACTGGTCTGTAGTCATTTAGTTCAGCTGGACATTTTCTTTCTGGTACCGGTACAATACAGGATGTTTTCCACAGAGCCGGCACCTGCCCCAGCTGTAGACTCAGGTTGAAGATCCTGTGGAGAGGTTGACACAGTTGGGCAGCACAGTCTTTAAGCAGCCTTGGACACACACCATCTGGGCCAGCTGCTTTCCCAGTGCAAAGTCTCCCGAGCTCCAACCTCACCCCTGTCTCTGTGACAAACAAGGGTGGAGGAACAGGTGTGTGAACGGGAGTAGCTGCAGTAGTGGAGATGTACCCATGTGTAGGAGGAGGAGGAGGAGGAGAAGGAGGACCCACGGTGGAGATGCCCACATGTTAATGAGAGGGGGGAGCAGTGGAGATGCCAACATGTTGAGGAGAAGGGGGAGCAGTGGAGATGCCCACATGTTGAGGAGAAGGGGGACCAGTGGAGATGCTCACATGTTGTTGAAGAGGAGGAGGAGCTGTGGTGGAGAAACACACTTGTGGGGAGAAGAAGGAGCCACGATGGAGATGTTGAGGAGGAGGAGAAGGAGGAGCGGCAATGGAATGGGATGTGTCCTCAGCGTCAAACCTGTTGAAGGACTGATTGAGTTCACCAGCTCTTTAAACATCACCCACTACTGGCTGTCTTTTCTTTTTGTTGTAGCCAGAGATGGTATTGATTCCTCTCCACACCTCAAGGTGTTGTTGTGATGTAAATTCTTCTCCATCTTCTTTTTGTATTCCACCTTTGCCATCTTCAATCTCTTCTTCAACTCATGTTGCGCCTGTTTGAGTTGTTCTTTGTCACCATCTCTAAAAGCTTCCTTTTTCTGGTTGAGGATTGCCTTTATGTCACTTGTGATCCAGGGTTTGTTATCAGGGAAACAACATACAGTCTTTGTAGGTATGACTGTGTCTTTACAAAAGTTGATGTACTCAGTGAAACAATCAGCCTGTCTATTAATGTCCATAGTGTTCTCAGTTCCAGAAGCACATCCCAATCTGTGCATTCAAAGCAGTCCTTTAGAGCCTCACTAGCCTCAGGTGTCCATTTCCTCACAGTGAGTGTAGTTGCTGAGGTATTAGTACCTCAGGGTGTTTTGTCTGTATCCTAGCAACAATTGCATGCAGTATTTCACATGGACCATCAGCCTGTGCCTTGGGAGGGATGTATACAAGTATTTTTTATTATATGACCGAATTCTCTTGGTACATAATATGGCCACATTCCAACAGCCAATAATTCAATATCTGGACAACACATTTTCTCCTTGACAGTAATATGTGCAGGATTTCACCATCTCTGGTTCACAAATAAGGCCAGTCCTCCTCCTTTTTTCTTGCCACTAGCCTTAGCATCTCTGTCTGACCATATGAGAGTGAAGCCAGGTATATCCACAATGTAGTCTGAGGTGTTATGATTCAACCAGGTCTCAGTAAAACACATAAGGCTGAACTCACAGTACACTTTCTGAGTCCTTACCAATATCTCCAGCTCATCACTTTTGTTGGGCAGAGAGTTGACATTCCCCATGATGACTGAAGGTAGAATGGGCTTGTATCTCCATTTCTTTGCCTTTAACTTTGCACCAGCACGGCAACCACGAAAGCTCCTCCTTATCTCAGCTGGAATAGGGTGATATACTGTGATGTAAAAAAATCCAATAAAATGCAACAAAAAATAACAAAAGTTGAGAGCTACCAGACTTTGCAGCAACTTGTGTATGTGCATGAGATCTAGAATGAATGGGCTTCATTTTATTACATTTACATTTAATCATTTGATGGATGCTTTTATCCAAAGCGACTTATAAAAAAGGAAACAATCATAGTACAGAGTGACAAGGACATGTTAGTGCAGCAAGAAGTACTACTCTTAGAAAATTAAGTGACAGAAGGGGGATAGATTATCATGTCCAGTTGTTGGTAGTGTTGGAGAGGAGGTCCTCTCTGAAGAGCTGGAGGTCTTCAGCAAGTTTTTGAAGGTAGTGAGGGATGCTCCTGATCTGAATTGTTTCAGGGTGGAGAAGCAATGAAACATTTTGATTTTAAATTGAATTAATGAACACCAAGCAGCTCTTTCCAGAAACAGCATCCCTCCCTGTTATACTGTATGATCTAGAGAACACATCAGACCATTTTCACCTGGACTGTTTTTTTTTTAAAGAAAGTAGTTTAAATAAAAAGTGAGATCTGAGCAACTGGTGCATTGTTTCTGGAAAAACACATCAAACACTAACATTCCAGATTCATTTCCAGAATCATTCCACAGTCAAATGCAAGTTGTGATTCATTCACACTACTTGCAAGAAATGCTTTTATAGTGTAGCTGATTCTTCTGTATCACTTATCAGGCAGCTATAGGGTGATGTATCAAAAATCTATGAGACAGATATCTGAAACCAAAGCAACCGAAACTTTATTCATCTTTAGATACCACTACATCTTTTGTCATTTTGGTGAATTGACCCTTGTAGTAGTTCTTATTTGTTGTGGTTGTTTATTTTGTTGTGGTGTTGCTTTGCTTTGCTTTGTATTATGGTGTTTTTTTTCCCCATGAAGAACTTTCATCTCGATGTGTACTTTGCTGCTCACTTTCAAATTCATTTAATGTTTTCTTACCAGCAGGGAAATTCCTGCCCTTGTCCATGTTCAGAAAGAATAAATGTAAATTACAAACATGGTCACTTTTGTGGGTAGACATACATCCACATTTAGATTCTTATACTATACTGTATGTACTATCTAGTACATATAGAACATATAGAGGATTTATTGCAGGCTAGTTCATATACAGTTGTATAATTATCCACATGCAACAAGTATCATTGTTTTGGTTGTTTCTTTTTCCTCCATGTGCTGAATCACGCCTGCATGTGACCTGTAGCCTGATTTTAGCTCTTAGCTAGCAGCTTCTGAAGTTTTCCATCATGCATTGCTGCATTGCTTTGAAAAGACATGATTTAGAGATGTCTTTGTGTATACATGTTTCATGACTCTTGGGATGAGGTTTGTAAAGAGCCACAACAAACTGATTCCCACGTTGATGGTATAAAACATTTCCCAGCCTCTGTCACCAGTCCCCAATCCCAGCCTGAACCATGATGCATTTTGGCCACAGACAACCACGACAGCACCCTTTCGCTTGCTCATTGCTGACAAGAGCTGCTGTTGTGTTTGACTGAGGTCATGATACCGCAAGGCTGAGCTCCTCCACCCTCCCTGGCCTCCTCCTTCAGCCCCTTAGTGTTCTTGGCCATGGGTGTGTATGGTAACTGGAGCTTGCCCTTCCTCAGCATCACCCTCCACCTGAAGATTTCTTGCCCGTCGTCTCCGGCTGTGCCTATGGGCCGAGGAATGTCCTGCCCTGTGCCCCAGGTCAAGATTGAGATGGAGTCGGACTACGACTCGGACATCGACCACCACCACCCACGGGACATGAGCAGTGAGACCACGTTATAAAGCTGAGACTTGGAAACTTGTTGACACACCGCACAACTAGGTGCAGCCAGTGCTACCCACAGACAGTACGAGGTGGCACAGACAGACAGCGGTCGACTGATCCAATCAATGCCACTGCAGAGGCATCTGCTTATAAAGTGGTGCAATATTGTGCTTGAATGATATATTCAATATTACATTTATTTATTTACTTGTATAATGTAAATATCCATAATAAGAGAGGATATATTTATCTGTATGTGCTGTATAGGATCATATATTTATATTAATACATGTTATATATTGATATGGTACTGTTAATTCAATGACTCCAAATATTGAATTCAGTACAATGTCACCATTTATTGTACAATCATTTCATCCTGTTTCTGCAGGCAGGACATTTTAGAGACACAACTTTCCTCTGTGTACAAAGCTAGACCTTCTATTGTAGGATATATTTGTGTTTTTGGTGTTTTGTGGTTTAAATATTTTGTAGCGTGCCTCTGATCCCAGAGATCCACTCTCCTTCCCGTCTCCCTCCACTTCAATACTCCATACTGACAGATTAAGCTGGAACAAAAAGAAACAACCAAAAGCTTGTGATGTTCTGATGTTGCTGATTTTTTATTTTCAAAGACTACGTGTATATAATTAACATTCACCATGACACCATGTGCACATGACATGCACACATGATGAATATTCATGAACTGACAGATATAATTTATGTAATTAAAATTCCATTATTCCAAATTGTGTGGCTTGTTTTGTGTTGAACATAGGGACTTTTTTTTATCTATAGAATAAGTGAAAAATCTGTGGCTTATGAATATCAAAAGTTAAATATGTGTATTCCTGTTCCTGGTCAGCTGATGACCAGTCAGTGCAGTTGGTAGGAAAACAAACAAAAGGAAAACAAGCGTTCCTCTGCTGGCAGAGGAACAGTTTAATATTAGCAATGTTGACTTTTGTATTTCTGAACAAAGACAGATAACAGTGACCAGTGACAGAGGGGCTGATCTGATAACTGACCTCAGTGGATCAGCTTCCTCAAGAAAACACAGTGTGTCAGAAACATGTTAAAGTGAACGCTCTAAATTCATATGTATATTCACATGCTTCAGCCTCATGTTACCTTATATAACATGATCCCAATCAGTTGACAGACTGATGAGGTTGACAGACTACCACTGCTGCTAGATGGATACTCAGTATTAAATCTATTTTATTTTATTTATAGAACAGTTATCTCATGACACTTTCCATATAGACCCAACAATGCCTCACAATACCAGATGTTAAATCAGTTAGAAAATACCCTGACTGGATATGAATGATGATGGATGATGGATATGAATGACAAAGATGCAGTGAATGTGATGTACTGTATAACATACAGGATCACCAGTTCATCTTTAGTACAAACACAGACTGTATTATCCTATATATAAAGATAATATATATTTACATCATTGGACTCATATTCTCTCTTCATAAAATGGCACACTACACTGAATGTCAGTATACCATTACTATCATAAATAGTATGAATAATATTCATAATTCCAAATTGGAATGCAGTCAGAACGTGTCATGATAATTCATTTAATTTATTGTAATGGTTTTCTGCTGTCAGTCAGTGTAGTCTTGATTAACACTACAAGAAGTGTTCAGCAGCCTATCAGTCTGTTCAACTCAATTAGCTGTGAGAACATTAATCATTCATTAATCATCATATGCCTACAGCATCCATCAGAGGTAGCAGCATGCATTGTTGGCTGCCACAGTGTCTTTTTATTAAGGCTGGTAGTAGCAGGACACGTCACGTCAGCACACATGGAGCACTCGGCTGTGCACTGGAGGGTTTGGTGAAGCCGTCAGCAAAGCCCTCTCCTTCCACCAGTGTCGGCCTCTTGTTGCACATGGGGCATAGCTTGTTGCGCACCTGTGAGGCTCTCATCCAGATGATAAGGTTCCAGCGCTGGCCAGAGGAGATGGGTAGGGCCCCGTGCATGTGCTGACCCCGGT
Source organism: Protonibea diacanthus (assembly GCA_028641955.1). NCBI lineage: Eukaryota > Metazoa > Chordata > Actinopteri > Sciaenidae > Protonibea > Protonibea diacanthus. The sequence continues at coordinate 843,029 of CM053985.1, forward strand.
GAAGGAGACCTTCAGTCACCCTGTGCTCAACCTCTGAACACTCCGTCTCATTTAAGGGCACCTGCAGCAGGCGAGTTTACACAGTCATTTAGTGACAGTCTGCAAGCTCATGATTCATTTACAGATTTCCAGCCAACCAATCACAACCATTTGTCTTATATGGGAATGGTGTGATATGATGACTATACAGAGGAGTGTGATCTTATTGGTCTATTCAAGTTTCATCTAATTGTGTCTAGAGGCATTGTTGTTTGCACTCGCTGGTAACACCCCTTTGGAAATAGAACATGAACTAGTCTAGAACTAACTAGTGGGTTAGTTAGAGAACTGGTTTGCTGATTTCAAGCTAGGATAAGTTGAGCAGTTGTCTTTGTTTTATATTTAACTAACTAACTTACAAAGCTCTTCATGGTCAGGCACCTTCATATCTTAAAGAGCTCACAGTACCTTACTAACACAAACCTATTTTATGTTTATTGGCATAATAATACATCACACATCCAGCAATTTCTAACATTTATAAAAATGTATTCACCTGTTTCATATCACCAAAGTAAAGGTTTCCCTCAGTGAAGTCCTTGCCCAGGGAAACATTCAGGGTGACCTCTGCATTGTCATAGTGGTAGCTCAGGTCCAGGTCTTCATTCATGTCATATTTAACAACAAAGGCCTTGTGGCTGTCCAGACAGTGCCCCCCACAGTCAGGGTACAGCAGGGAGGTGAGTGGATACAGGTAGCGCTCACAGAGGGGTGTGATGAAGTCTTCATCAAAGCCCAGTTCATCCAGAAGGATCTGGAAGAGAGAGAAAAGAAGAAAAGACTCAGACGTGATGTTTAATTCCCTGACCTTCTTACAAACAAACATATTTAGGTCAGAACTCTGTCATGATTTCAACATTTTCTATTTTCCTCACTGAAGGTTTCATCTGAACAGTATGTTACTGTGGAATGAGCCCATCGCAGTGCCTGCATGCACCTGTGAGGTATCTTTCAAACTCTATTCCAGAGTTCCACTATGTCAGCACTGATGGGACCAAACATCATGGCACAATAAAGATGAACTATGAATGACTGAGCAGTAATTACAATGTGTTTTAAGTGGTTTCAGCCAGTAGGAGTGGATACATAACATTACCCCGTAATGGTTCATAGTGTTGGGTCTTCCTTTAGGGGCAGAGGACTGCTCAAAGTGCTCCAGCTCCTCCACCAGCTCATCACAGAAGCTTTTCTCAAACACAGATAGGCGATACACTCTTACTGCTTTAACAGAAGGATGGGAATACATCAACTATCATGCATAAATATATTCTTATGTGACTGTGATAATGTGGTCCACTGAATATACATATTCATATACATAAATCCCCCAAAATATCTTGTTTGTTCTAAAGCAATATATATTTATATATTAGAAAGATACATCAGAACAAGACAGAAATATAAAAGATTGAAGTGCTTGTAGCTGTGCTGATACAGCAGGATGTGAGTTGTTGTTTCCCTGGTAACACAGTGTTACTTGGCTTGGCAGAGAGGACAGGTCAGTTGTCTGCAGGTCGGGCTCCTTCTCCACACACACTGAGCATTTCTTTGGCTAGGTATCTGCTGGCAGCGGCAACACCGGTCTGTGGTCCTGGCTCATTTACAGTATGTGTGTAGAAGGGAGGCACAGAGGCAGAGCACCTGCACCAAGAGTTCTGGTAGAGGAGTGACCCTGAGCAGCAGCTTGCCAGGGAGGAGACAGCCAGAGAGGTTGTTCTGTTTATCAGGGTATCTACAGTTCACACCCTGATGTATCAGCACCACCACCACCTGCTTCACTCCAACTGTTACCTCGTAGTCTTTCAGAATTAGCATTTTGCATTACTCAACAAACTCCTAAGTAACTGGAGGTGTCAATTTCCTCAATAATGTTGACGCAAAAAAAAAAAGTATACAGTCTATCAGTCATGTGATCAAACAATGTGATTGCATTCCTGGATGTTTCCTATCTGAATCTGTTCTATGAACACAGAAAAAATATAATCAAATTCAGTGAAATGAAAGCTCACCTGCCTCTTCCTCCAACAAGTCTAAGAGACCTTCTTCGCTGGTGTTCTTGTTTTCACAGTACTCAACAATCTGCTTGAACTTTGGTGAGAGGTAGGTCTCCTGAGGAGAGGTACAGGTGTGTCTCAGCCAGGTGTTAATGACAACTCATTAATGACAATATTAGCAATAAATACCTGCAGATGGTAGACGTGGGGATGGAGAGGCTGGTACATGTCTTTTATAGCTATAGCTCTCTCAGCAGACGTCACACCAAGATGTCTTCGTCTGTCCACTTCCTGTGAAATCTAAACAGAGTAGTGTCGACAAAATCATTCAAGTGCAGTTTAAAGGTTTGCTACCAGCACACTAGTGAATGTACAGACACAGAGTGGAGACCTGAAAGGTCAAGTCAAAGTGGGCAGGAGGCAGGTACACATATCAATATCAGTAAGTTCAAACAAGAAGGTCAGTGATATCATCTGACAGTATTTTTTATCATAAACAAATAATATGAACAAACAATCTTGGTCCCTTAGATTTTTCTCTTGGAGACATGTGACAGTCTAAATATTGACATGTCAGTGGTCTCTGATGTAATGACCATGTTGTTTCTAATCTAATCTAACCTACCCATTTCTTTACTGACATGTCCACACATCAGCTTAATACATCTGCAACCAGCTAATATGTGCTTATATATCAGCATGGCTGAGGGTGGAGCTCTACTTGTCTCAAGCCCAAAGATACTGCTAGAGACTAGGGTTTGTAGCAACCTGATAATGTCATAAAGTCCAATAAGGTAATACCTGCCAATAACATAATAATTTTGGCCATTTGAAATGTAATAAAGCCAATAACGTAATAACATTCCAATAACGGAATAAAGTTTTTGAGCCAATAATGTAATAATTTGTTACGTTATTGGCGGTTATTACGTTATTGGTGTAGCTTAAAAAAAGTTGTTATCCGATAATGTAATAACACATAAATATGACTGCATTTCTTGGAAATAAAAGATTATTTTGCAGTTTTTGTGCAGTTTGTCCATCAAAATAGAAATAGTGGATGGCATAGTCATCATATTCATTCATCAAGGGTACGTATTTTGCAGCCCTCCTTAATTATGGTTGTAAGAGCCAATTTGAGAATTATTTGTTGTACAACATATTTATTTAGAGTATTGTTTATTTGCTTAGATATGTAAATTCATAATTTCATGTATGGAGGAATATTATTTCATTAATTACTGTGAAATGTATATGGTAGTTAGATCACTTAGAATCACTTAGAATCACTTAGAATGTGTGAGTTCAGGAAGAGAACAGTGGTCATGTGACCTACATGTGTTTGCTCAGTGTTACATGAAAAAGTTATTAAATTACTGGTGTGTTATTACATTATTGGCTTTATTACATCCAAAATGGCAAAAATTATTACGTTATCATCAGGTATTACATTATTGGACATTATTACATTATTAGTTCCTACACTGAATTTGACATAGACATTCTGAATTTTCAAAGTTGGAAACTTTCCATGGAAATTTATGGGAATTAAGGGAGATTTATGGGAGTAAACAGGAATAAACCATGAATTTATGTTTGGGTATGATACAGCTTGTTTAAATTACCCCAAATTTACATTTGATTCCCATTAATTTTCATAATTCCCATGGAGTTTTTCGATTTGTAATATTCCCAAAATTCCCTATCTTAACTTCCCACGGAAGGTTTCTGGGAACTTTCCACCCTTCCACTTCCACCACTATACACCAATCACAGAATCTTCAGAAAAAACAAGTAAAGACAAGTAGAGAAAGAAATTTTCTCATGGTGGTCCTCATAAGAAAATTATTTATTATTATTATTATTATTATTATTATTATCAAAATAGTTTCAGATTAAAGATCTATTGATCAGTTGATGATTCATCGAATTACTTCAGATTAATCAACTACTATTATCAGTGAGATGCTTAAGGTTTATTTCACAACATGCCAACATAACCACACACACAGACACACGCACGCACACCTTGTTGAGTACATCCTCAAACTGCTGCTGTGTCACACAGCCGAGCCTCCTGAGCAGCTGCGTAATGAACAGACATGATAACGAACATGACATAATCAAACATTATATAATATTATGTCATTAATATCAGAGGTGTAGAAGCACTAATACTTCCTCACTGCTTGGTAGTCCAGTGTGAACTGCTGCTGCGTCACAAAGCGGACATGTGTCTTGTATTCTTCCAGGAAAATGTTGTCAGTAGTGAAACAGTTGCAGAGATAAAAGTGTCGGTGTGAAGCTCCGTCTGTCATCACTGCTCGGTACAAACAAACACTGGACACAGTTATTATGTCACACTCTTCACTGACAACAAACATAGCTAACAACGTCACAAACACTTCCGGTTCAAGTCGTCAAAATAAAAGCATAATCTCTATGAAACCAAATGTAACGTTCACACAAAGATGCAGACATTAATTATACTGTAAATTGTAGCTACGCACATCTAAATATATGCGGACTGCAACAATGAGTGTATAGACTTGGAACACGTGTGTGGGCACAAAGACTAATGCACAAAGTCTGGGCTTGATACAGAAGTCCCATCTGGTGACCAATAGGGGGCGCAAATACAACATACTAGATACTAACCTCGTAAATACAAGAGTAGAAGAAGAGAAGGAAGCTAGGCAGGCAACCCCACGCTGTGTGTGTGTGTGTATGTGTGTTCATTCTGTTGTGATCGTGTGTGGATTATCGCAGCAGATATCCGTTAGCAGCAGCTAGCCGTGCTGCTGAACATGCAGAGTAATAAGCAGCTCGTAGATGATTGACGTCTCTCTTCTCTGTCCGGTGTGTGGTCCGTGCGGCAGACGCGGAAATGTTGAGCGTGGAGTCGTTGCAGGTGGCTGAGGAAGAGGTGGTTGAATCCAGCTCCAATAAACTGGGTGACATTTACACGTTCGTGGCTAAAGGCTGCTTTCCTCAGACCATGAACCCTTTACGGAAGAAGAACCTGAAAAGATACGCACAGAAATTCATCATTGATGGTGAGGCTTGTTTCAGAGTGTCCATGTAAGCTGCTTCAGTCACTGACAGTATATGGCTCTCCTCTGTCTGCAGCAGATATCTGCTGGCACGAACTGCCATTAAAAATCTGCTGTGTGTACATCTTCTAATGTTTTCTAAGCTTTGTAAACACGGCTTCGAGCTGACAGTCACTGTGTGCTGCAGGGTGACACTCATCTTCTATATGCTCATTAAAGTTCATATTTAATGGACATAAGTGGTGATTTAGTAAATCAAATCAAATCAAATTTTATTTGTATAGCCCAAAGTCACAAAACACATTTTGCCTCAGAGGGCTTTACAGTCTGTACAGGGAGTGACACCCTCTGTCCTTAGACCCTCGGTTCAAGTGAGGAAAAACTTGCCCACAAAAAACCCTTTAACAGGGAAAAAAGGTGGAAGAAACCTCAGGAAGAGCCACAGAGGAGGGATCCCTCTCCCAGGACGGACAGACGTGCAATAGATGTCACGTGGACAGAAGAAATCAACACAAACATATTGTACAATTACAATGAATGATAGAATGACAATGAATTACAATGAATGATAAAATGACAATGAATTACAATGAATGATAGAATGATTACAGTAGCAGTGGAACCTGTGATAGAGATAGAGAGACACAGATGCACAGCAGCAGTAAATCATTAACTAACTATAAACTGTAATGGAGAGTTTTCAACTATATGCCAAACTTCTGGCCACCTGATGAAGGTGAAGTCTGATTTTCACTCCTCTTTTAGCCTTCTCAGCTCAGCTCTTCAGCTATTAAATTCTTACTTCTTTCACCAACCAGACACTTCCTCTGTCTGCCATTTGTGCTGGACAGCAGGTGGACACTTTGTTTATCAAAGCTTTCAAAATGAAAACAGAGAAACCTTTCCTCAGGTCCAATTTATGTTTTACCTCTGAAGGTAAGCAGGGCGACATGAAATATATATGCAAATGAAGGATGACGTACAGATCTCTCTGTACACAAAGGGCCTCTTAGCAGAATGTGTGTCAAAGCATGTCCTACTTTTCGTTCATATCTTCATTTTAGAGGACAAGCTGTACTATGTGGGACCTAAGAAAGAAGAGAAGAGGGAGGTGGTCATAGATGCAGAGAGGAAGAGGCAGATTTTTCTTGACTGCCACTTCAATGACATCGGCCATCACCTGGGCCAAAAGAAGACCGTCCACAGGATCCAGAGCAAGTATTACTGGCTGGGGATCATCAAGGACGTGGTGGATTGGGTACACATGTTTTTCTCTTAACATCTCTGAGATATCATGATAATGCTGTCTGACATTAATGATCACTGTCTGTCTTTTCAGATAAAAGTATGTGAGACCTGTCAGCACACAGAGAGGAATAAAAACCTGGCGAGAAGTGTCCGGCCTATCAAAGTGGACGCACCTTGGGACATTGTTGGGATTGACATTCTAGGTTTTTACCTCACTTCATTTCATTCAGTGCTTTCTGTTTTGTTGTCTGCTGTGTCATTTCTTTCCACACGTTGAGACATCCTGTCTGCCTTTCTCTTTGGTTCACCAGGACCTTTCCCAGAGACTCGGCAAGGCAACACCAACGTCACACTCATCATTGATTACTTCAGTAAATGGCCAGAAGCTTTTCCAGTGCAAAAGACAGATGCTCTCTCTGTTGCGAGGTGTATTTCCAAATGTATATACAGGTAAAGCATTTACAGAATCTGAACAGTCATACTGAAGTTGAAACAAGGCTTTTATAATCTATATAATCTACTGATGTATTTACAGATCAAATGTCTGTATGTCATTTTGTGCTCTACATAACATCATTTTCATTTTTCCTCAACCAAGTTATTTAGTGTTTTTGACAGAAGAAGTTTGTATCATACTGTAAGATTGATTGTATTTATGGAAGATGTTAGGAATGAAATATTCAAAGTTTTAATTAGTGTATAAACATGCAGGTCCTCATCCACAGAGTCTGCCATGTTATACCGCCATGTATCTACAGTAGACCAGAATGAACAAACCGCACACTGGCTCTAGATAGATTCTAGTTTCATATATTACACAGACACTATTTCTAACCTGAAGCCGACCTAACTCTGTCATCTGTTTAATCAGGTTTGGTTCCCCTAAAACAATAGTGTGCACACAGAATGGTGACTTCAGTGAAGAGGTGAGATGTGAGTCACAGCGTTAACTGAAATAAACTGACAGATTGTAGTGCTGCTGTGGGTCGTGTTCATCAGTGCCTGTACTGGTGTTTTCTAGGTGACGAAGCTGTTGTACAGCAGGTGGGGCATTGTGCAGAAGGTTGCTCCTCTGGATCAACCTCAGCTCAACCCGCTGCATGACTGCACGTGTCCTTTACTGAAGGAAGCCATAGTGCAGATGGTAACAGAGAAGCAGGCTGACTGGGACGACTTCCTGGACCCTGTGCTCTTTCTGTTCAGGACATCCACCAACCCTACAACCAAGTTCAGCCCTTATTCCCTCATGTTCAACAGGAAGGCTAATTTATCAAATGAGGTGCAGACTCTAATGTGGAGAAAATATTCTAACACTGTGGTCTGTTTCTGCATACTCATTTTATTTCCTTCCCTCTAGATGACGTTGAACCTTCTGCATTATGACGACCAAGAGCAGGATATGTGTTCGACAAAGGAGAAGGCCTCAGCATTCATGAGCATAATGCAGGAACAGCAGAACTCTGTGAAGCAGCTGGTACTTATACTTGTACTATTACAGTACTGGTGGTATAGCTTGTTTGTCACATCAGACACTGCTTTGTGGGTTCAGGAATGATGAATCTCATCACTGCATCTTTAAATAACATCCATACTTTGTTAGTGTGTGAAAGGAAGCTAGCTGGAAATATGAACATCCCTGCAAAGCCTTTACATACTTGATTCCTGATTAGTCCTCATTCATGAGCAACTACAAGTTCCATGTTGCATTATGTATATTCTGGTCCCTCAGACATGTTACTTGACGTGTGTCATGACACGTCGGGCACAATCATGGTGATCCTCATGCACCATTCTTGTGCACACTGTGTATTACATGGCAGAAACATGATTATTACACCACATGTAACAGACACTCTGTGTCCTTTGTTTAAGGTACAGACTTTTTTGTGGGACAAGTGTGTTGACAGAAAGCTTCTCAAATACACACATTTATGGACTTAATTGATTCATTACCTTGACATGTGGCAGGTGAGGAGAGGGACAGCTCAGCTGTTTTCTGTTTGTTTTGTCCTTTTTTGAACATCCCTTCTGTTTCGTGTCTGAATGTGTGTTCCACTTTCAGGTCATAGCCAATATGAACGCAGCCTACAAACAAGAGAAGAAGAATGCCAAACGGAGGACACATAACATGCCCTCGATGACCTTTAAAGTCACAGATCCTCTGTTCAGTGCAGACTCGCCCTCCCCCAAAAAACTGAAAGAGAGTTTATATTTGTCTTTTCCCGTTGAGACGGTACTGGCCACCGAGCAAAGCAGCTCAGACATAAAGACGGAGTTATCCTATCATTTAGTTGAGCCTGACGTCCACTGAGAAGGGCACATCAGTGACATGTCATGTCATGTCATCATGAGCTACCTGAAGTGGAGAAGATGGAAGTCCAGATGTTGGTGATGTGTGATGGTTAGTGCTCCAACAAATGTCTGATGAATACACTGCTGGTGGAGATGAAGCTCACACACACTCACAAACCATCTTCTGGCCAATGAAGTGGCAGGAAACAGTGACACCCCTATGCAAAAAGCATTGTTTCCTGTGAAAATTATGTTAAATTATAACTTTTCACTTTGACATGCTGTAGATTTTTAAGCAACAATACTTCAAAATAAAGGTATTGTTTAATTTTTTAAGCCTTGGTGTGTTGTCATTACATGATGGGAAATGAGACATTGCTTATGAACAAAATAAATAAATAAATAAATATATATATATATATAACACTGTAGATGATGGTAATGGTGAAATAAATCTGGTTTATACAGCCGGTTGTGTTTTGTACATGATGTAGAATATAGGCACATCACAAGTGGATTGTTTGTGAGTGTTTACATTTCTAAATTTAAGAACTAAATGAGGGGAGATGTTGAAATAGGTTTTGTTTGTTGACTGAAAAGCTGTTTTTATTATTTTTTAATTATGTTATCCTATCTCTGTCGTCATTGTGTTTCTGGTTCTGGTTAAACCAGTCCTCGTTTGTCTATCTCCTCACCGGCTTTACCACTGGCTTAGCAGATTTTGACTTGTGCCTGTAGATGAAACATCCAATGATCATAGAGTCCCAAGGCTGCACAGAGGGCAGTGCGTTAGGTGTCCTTCCAAACTGTGTAGCAGTGGTCTAGAATGTTAGTGTCTTTTTGGAAGCTTATGGCTGAGATTTACTCTGTTAAAGTCAATGTAAAGGCAATTCAGAGATTTCTTTCAAAATACATTAAATATGTTGCAAAATAATTGCTGAAAACATGAAAAGACTTTGAACGATATATTTCTGAAATGTAGAGTTCGAGGTTCAAACAGTTTTTCAGTTTTCAGTCCAGGATTTTGTGGGCAGACACTGTGAGTGGGTGTGGCTTAAGAGCCTCCAGTGGACACGCCCCCACAGTCCTGGAGCTGAGAATTCAGTTTTTACCTGACTTTGACACCTAATTATTTTTATTTTTACTATTTATTTTTACTTTACATGGACTTCATAACAGCAGAGAGTCAGGGATCAGCATGAGCATTCATTCATTCATTCATTCATTCATTTTGTTTCTGGACAAATAATGAACTCTCCCCTCAGCTCTGGTTTGGACTTCAGCCCGAGCCCCTGAGGCTAGTCTGTACTTATCTGCTGGTTGTTGCTGGACAGGTTGAGCAGCAGCTGATGATGACAGAGGCTGAAAACAGCTGCCATAAAAGCAGTTCAACTCTTCCCACGTCTGTTTCCTGCTGGGAATTTGAGACTTTTATATAATCATTTGATATAAGTTTATTTTTCATTATTACATTAATCATAACATTATGGGATAGTTATAAGTGGACTTTAACAGAGTGTCCATCACAGCGTGAGGAGGACAGCTGTCCTTTCTCTCTCTCTCTTTTTTCCAACTTTATTGAAGGTTTATGGAAGCGCATTGCATTCACTGGATAAAAAAATAGACACCTTATCTCGTAATTACGAGATCAGGATTTTGTAATTACGAGAAAAGAGATAAGGAAAGGTGCCACACTCGCCACTGCACTTCGGTAAAGTTAGAAAGATATTGGCACTTCCGGGATCAATAACTCTTGAAACGTGAATCGTTGTTAAAACACAAAACATGCATATTTTCAGCCGTGATAAGATAGACAACGAGCTACAACCTAATGTTCATCAAAACGAGCCATCCTCAGAGCCACACCAACAACATTAGTGCATTAGAACACTTCACTATAATACAGTGTAGTGTCACCAAACTCACTACACTTCATTGATCTCCTACAGTTTACACTACAACTCTTGGTTTGAAAGAAAGGCATTTTTCATATCTCTTTTTATCCAGTGAATGCAATGCGCTTCCGTAAAAGTTACTATACAAACAAAGAATTCAGTCATACCAGTTCACATTGTGCAACAGTAACATAGTACCAGCATGGTTACATATGATAGTATAATAAGGGTCAAAGGGGAAAAAAGAAAGGAAATAGAAAAGCATAAATAAAACTTTGGGGACAGCTGTCCTCTCCTCTACCTGATCCTGAACACAGTGACGTACCTGGTGGGAGGAGCTACACCACGTTTGCTGGCACAACAGATAGGTAAAAAAATAGGAGGTGTCACTCGAACATTTTTCTATGCGTTTAGACCGAGCTAATCTGCGTCTCTTAAATGAAGGAAGGTGAGCATGCTGGTTGCTGGTTATGAGTTTTTTTTGAAGCTGTGGTTCATGCTCCATTAATTCATTCATAGCTTAGCGTGAATGCGAAGCCGTGTGAAATATGGTCCCCGTCGCTGTTCATGGTGTCAGATGTATCACTACTTTAAAGTACACGATCTTTGATACTTGTACTGCCTCTGGGTCAGTCCGAACCGGCATGTATACTGTAGGTGTTCTCTCCGAGCCAACACACACCGTGTGTACGTTACTGTGTGTGTTCTGACAGAGACGGAGAGACGACACTGAAGAATTCATCGACAGCTGCTCACGAGGACATGGCGGGAGTTAATAACGTGGAAGAAAGAAGTTAAGTTAGCTTCTTAGCTCAAAGCTAACTCAGATAGCTTGGCTAGCTAACAATGTGTAGACAGGTGAGGTAGGTGTAGACTTCACGAGACAATCATTGACAACCCCCAGCAGAGAGCTCACGTTGTCCACCTGCATCCACCAATGACAGGATAAAGTACGCACGAGCCGCAGAAGACCGGATGTACATTCCTTCAAAATAAAAGCACATGTAAGGAAATGATCATTAGAGTGTGTGTGTGTGTGTGTGTGTGTGTGTGTTATAGTTTCTGCTGTGACCTCTAAACTGTGTGTTTTCACTTCTCACAGCCTCACACCGGCTCTCTATCATTCCAGTCAGTATGTCTGTCAAAGTGGTCGTGAGCTGCTCTGTGCTGTATGCTGTGCTGGATGTTGCTGTTGTCACTGTCCTGTACACACACGGATCACAGCTGAGTGTGTTCAAAGAGGATGCCCTGAACTTTGACATCCGCCAGTCAGTGCTTGACCTCTGGGGGACTGTGCTGCTCCGAGCCTCCCTCCTGCTGGGAGCCTGCATAGGGGTATCATGGAACAGAGAGGACGGGCCACCAAGGGTTGCTAAGCTCACCACCTTCATTCTCTTCATCTGTCTGATCATCATCAACTACACTCTAGCCAAGATGCTGATGCTGACTGAGCTGCAGCCTTTGACCCACCAGCCCTGGCTCCTAAGCATGATCTGTTGGACATGTGCCTCCTCTGTGGGTGTCACGCTGCTCTGGAGCCTGCTGGGGTCCAACTCGCTGAGCAGCAGTGGAGGTGAAGGGAGGTCTGAGGACACTGAAAATCTGGTGGAGGCAGCTGGTGAGGTGGAGCAGGAGGTGGCATGTGAGAGGCAGAAGGAGGGAAACCAGGAGAAGGAAAAGACAAGCTCTGGGGCAACACTGGGGCGTCTCCTGTCCTACTGCAGAAAAGATGGTGGACTGCTGTCTGTAGCCGTCCTCTTCCTCCTCATCTCTTCTGTGTGTAAGTGTCTGTGGCATAAACCAGTCCAGTCCAGTCAGTGCACTCTTGTCCATTACAAAGGAGGGCGACATTCATGCAAAATAGTGCTTCTATGGAAAACAGGTTAGAAGTGTTTGACTTGTACCAGATCACACAGAGAGATACACATTCCTGATTTTAGGGCCCACAACTCATTGTTTTTATTATTGATTAGTCTGCTCATTATTAGTCTGCTCATTATTTGGTCTTTGAAATGTCCATCAACATATCCCAAGAGGATTTTTTTTTTATTTTACAGTCCTGAACACAAAGATTGATTTATTAGATAGAGACAGATTTAATTTATTGTCATAGGAGACACACTGATGGACCGCAGCTGGACTGATCAGACAATTTCAAAACTACTGAAACAATTGAATGTTACTGACTGACTTCATTGTCCAGGTTTTCACTAAGCATCTTGATATTTGATGACATTTAGCAAGTCAGTTTTCTGTGTCTTGATCCTGCAGGTCAGGTCTTCATACCGTACTACTATGGGGAAGCAATAGACAGCATTGTGGTTCACCAGAGCATGGAGTATCTGGCTAAGCCTGTGATCACACTGTTAGCTCTGGCCTTTGCCAGGTGAGTATCTACAGGTAGTCTCCAGGTGGTGATGTATGTCACCAGTGTGATTCTACACTATAATTACAGATCAATACAATGACCTATGACATCACATGTGCCAGACAATGCATTATTGTCAATCTCAATGCCTCTATGCATCTACCCTCTCTTCAGCTCTCTTGCAATGGGAGTACGTGGAGGAGTCTTCACCCTAACTTTTGCCAGATTGAACCTGCGGCTCCGAAACCATCTCTTCAGAACACTGATGAAGCAGGAAATTACCTTTTTTGATGAAAACCATACAGGTAAGATCAGGTAAGATAGGAACATCATCCATCCATCCATCCATCCATCCATCCACATAATTAATTTCTCACTCTATATGTGTGTGTCTTCTTCAACAAAAGAGCTAATAGATACCTATATCACCCCGTAGGTGACATCATCTCACGTCTGTCATCTGATACTACCCAGGTGAGTGACCTCATCTCGCAGAATGTCAACATCTTCCTGCGGAGCTCCATCAAGGGTGCCGGTGATTTCATCTTTATGTGTGGGATGTCCTGGAAGCTGTCACTGGTGACCATCATGGGATTCCCTTTAATCGCTCTTGTCTCTAAACTTTATGGTGAATTCTACAAGGTAAAGCAGTTTGGAGGCTGTGCTGACCATGTCATTCACGTATAACATTCATTTCACTTCTTTTCATTTTATTTTTTCTCAGAAATTAACCAAAGAGGTGCAGACGACCCTCGCAGAGGCCAATAAAGTTGCAGAAGAAACCATTTCAGCCATGAAGACGGTGCGGAGCTTTGCCAACGAATGTGGCGAGGCCGACTCGTACTACGCCAAGCTGTTGGCCATGTTCCAGCTCAACAGGAAACAAGCGCTGGCCTATGCTTGCTACATGTGGTCCAGTTCTGTAAGTACCAGCAGCTGAGGATCTAAATTTATTTTACAACATATTATGAATTTATTGACACCTGTATGACACCTTTGAGCATCAGTAAGGTGTGTGTGTTGTGTGTGTTTTTCAGATCTCAGAGCTTGCTTTAGAGGTTGCTATCCTCTACTATGGCGGCCATCTTGTAATAAGCGGTCAGATGACTAGTGGTGCCTTGATATCATTTTTCATATACATGCTTGAACTGGGAGAATGTCTTGAGGTATTTCTTCTGTTTTATTCATTTTTTTCTTTCATCGTGTGTGTATGAAAAGAATCTAGAGACACTTGTACACCCCGTCATGAGTGGGTTATCTTACAGAGTATAGCATCAGTGTACACGGGCCTCATGCAGGGAGTTGGAGCTGCTGAAAAGGTTTTCGAGTACCTGGACAGAGAACCAAAACACCCGTCTGTTGGTACAGAGGCTCCTGAAACATGCACCGGCTTGGTTGAATTTAAAGACATCACATTTGCCTACACAACACGACCTGAGACTGATATTCTCAAGGTTTGTTCTGAAATCTTGCTGCCGCCATCTGCTGATAAACTTATAACTGATCAGCTTGTCTCTAGCAGAGTTGGAGCAGTTCATTTATAATTCACTCATAACATTAATATGCAGTATGTATACTAAAGAAGTCACTTTGCGAATTGGTGTGTACTTGCAGGGAGTGTCATTCACTCTGCGGCCTGGGGAAGTCACTGCTCTTGTGGGACCTTCAGGCAGTGGAAAGAGCTCCTGTGTGAATCTGCTGGAAAACTTCTATCGTCCACAGCAAGGCCAAGTGCTGCTGGACGGAAAGCCAGTGCACACCTACCAGCATGACTACCTCCACTCCAAGGTTAGTCTAAATCAGACATGTAGGATAGAACATGTCCTCTGTTTGTCTTACTGTCAACAACATTCATGAAAAAAACAACATTTTTAATGTGTGATACTCACACCAGAGCCAATTGGTTGATTTCCAACAACAGGTCACAAACATGTCATTTCATTTTTGAAAAATGGTTAGGCCATTTCCTAAAACAGCTAGACATTTGTGACATTGGGGACTATTTTCAGCTGTGGATTACTACACGTTGGGTGCTCTAGTTCGCCCATGGTATCTAATGTAGGAACATGTTACTCAGTGCAACAGCCTGGCTCATTGATGTGTTTGTAATCGTCTTTTATTTTGTCTCTGCAGATTGCTCTCGTGGGCCAAGAGCCAGTGCTGTTTGCCCGGACAGTGGAGGAGAACATCACCTATGGCCTGACAGATACCCCCATAGAGTCAGTGATGCAGGCTGCCACCAAGGCTAATGCTCACGACTTTATCACCGCCCTTCCTAAAGGCTATAATACAAGTAATTATGTGGATGCCGAACCAGCATTCTTCTTCTTTATTATTATTCTTGCACCAAGTTTTATTGGCACCTTACTTCTCCTACATACTTTGTCCTACAGAAACCATTCAAATATCACAACGTTCAGCTCATTCAGCACAGAGTGGCTCTTATTTTACTAGTTCATAACATTCAGACTTTTTAAAATATTAAACTTTTTTCATGTTTAATTGTTACATTAAAATGAATGGCACAACCTTCAAATCTTTTTTACAAACCTTCAACACTTGCATGCACATGCAGTTTTCTAGTTATTGTCCATGTATAAGTCAGTTATTATATGTGTCCATGTATAATTCAGTTATTATATGCGTCCATGTATAAGTCAGTTATTATTATTTCCAAAACAGCTGTGTAAAACAGTAAAATGTGAATAGAAACAAATGTGGAGGCAAATGGAGGATGAATGAATTGAATTCATTTAGTTGTGACTGCCATGTGGGCATCATACAGATGCAGCCTTGCTGTTAAATTTTTGCTGTGTATCAATCCAGGTGTTGGAGAGAAAGGCACCCAGCTGTCAGGGGGGCAGAAACAAAGAGTGGCCATTGCAAGAGCTCTCATCCGTAACCCTTGTGTTCTTATCCTGGATGAGGCGACCAGCGCCCTGGATACAGAGAGTGAACACATAGTAAGTGAAAAGATATACAGGAGGCATATAAGAGCCCTGTGATACATGTTTGCTGTGTTGAATGGATAGTTTTGTTCATCTCTACTCTATATACTGCAGGTTCAGCAGGCTCTGAGCAACATCATGCAGGAGCACACGGTGTTGGTGATCGCTCATCGACTCAGCACGGTGGAGAAGGCAGATAACATCATTGTGATAGACAAGGGTCACGTGGCCGAGCAAGGCTCTCACAGTCAGCTGATGGCCAGCGGGGGACTGTACTGCAAGCTGGTGCAGAGGCAGGTCCTAGGCATCGAGACAGAGGTGGAGGTCCTCAACCCGTCTGAAAAACTCGGCTGGAAGCCTGATGGAGGAAGGCAGCGGAGACGACAAATCAGCAGCAGTGGCAGCGAGTCTGAGTGTAACCTAAACTACTGACAATGTGTGTGTGGAAATAGGACTGCTGGTTGTTTCTGGGGGTTGATAGCATCTTTTATAAATACATATTTTATTAGATTCAGTTCACCTGTACTGTAAAGATATTTTGTGCGATTTTGTGTGATATACAGTAGCCTTGAAACTATCATGTCAGAATCAGTACAGGCTGAAATCTACTTATAGATGAATGCAGCGGCATGATTACGTTAAAAATCTAGAGCTGAATGTATCAAATATATCAGGGGATGTTGTGTTTCTTTTTAATGACTACAAAGAATGTACTGTAAAAAAAAAACTATGATTATCTGTCATGATGATAAATCAGTGAATGACTCTATGACATGATGTAATACTATAAATCACTGTCATGAACACTGTCAAATATTCTGCTTGCTCGCTTTTATGGAAACAAATACCAAATGCTGCATTTTATGTCTCCTCGTAAATCCCCCTTTCAAATTTCACTCCACTTACACATGGACTGTGAAACACTAGTGTGTTTTAAAGGATGGTTTTTCCAAGTGCATCTATTGGCATCTGTTGCTGTGTCATTGCACAATGCAGATAAAGAATATAGTATTTTAAAGCAGAAGCTGTTGTTGAGTTTTATGACCCCCCTATGAGCCTGGCAAAAAAAAAAAAAAACTAACAGATGTCTGTTATGTCAGCTGGGATAGGATCCAGTCCTGTGAGCCTGATAAGGATGAGTGGTTAAGGAGAGTAGATGGATGAAAGTTTTTATGTTTAAATATGCAAATTAGGTGTTATCTAATAGAATTTTTAGTGAAATTCAAAAAACAGGTCGAAAGACACAAAGTCAATATGGATTCTGTACCTTTTCTTTCCACTAGTCTGAAGATGAACATGGGGTCTGGTCCAGCAGTCTTTTTTGTTTAGGAAGGTTCCTAACTTAGTGAAATAACCCGGAAGTATTGCCATGGTAAGAGCTGTTTGTCTGGAAAGGTCCATCACTGCTTCCTTCCTTATCTAGCTGAGGATACACTGGACCGTCCTTTACGAAAGGAAAGCAACAGAAAGAAAGTATGATGCAGACTGCAGCAGAGAGAGAGACAGAGAATATAGACAGACAGTGGTCTCCTCTGAAACATGCTCTGTGTGAACTGATCGGGGCCGTTCCTCTTCAGTCTCAGTGGAGCTGCGTTCACGCACAGCGGTGTTCACGTTAATAGCTACTCTAAAATGTATCCTGTCATTCAAATGAAAATATAAAACATAACCAAACAAAACAAAACACCACACACCACTCTCTCTTTGTCCTCTTACTGTGACTGTGATAATTCATTATGAATCACTGACATGGTGTTACAGTTTTACAACACGCTTCTATTTGAGTGGACGGGACGGGGAGAAGAATCCCAGATGCGCCTTTTCCAGTCCATCTTCTGCAAATGGTAGTTTCACCACAGACACACCAATAACAGCCGCCGTCGTGTTTTCATGAGTTCTTTTAGGAAAGTGTTGCGAAAAAGAACAGAGGCCAGTTATCATACTGAATTATGCTTTGGCTATATAACATCACAAGCATATTTCAGCATGATTGTATAATGTCAGGAATGAGCTGACACAGTAGAGTTTAGTCAAAGACAGCGCTACACCTTTATTATTATTGCTCAGTTCCACTAATTGCAATATTTCCGCCAGCCCATGAAGGCAGCGCGGGGCCTGTATCTGCTGTGACTACTTCCTGTGAGGAGAGCTCAGTCAGCTGTCACAATCCGAGAGGAGACGGAGACGAGAAGCTCACGACGACGGCCAAAATGTCGAGTTTTAACAACAAGTTCAGCTCGTACACGATGACTCAGCTCAACGAGATTCTGGAGGACGACGACAAACTCACTAAGATGGTCCAGGACATGGAGGAGGTACGTTCAGCTTGTGTTAGCTCCTCACTGCCTTTCCTCGGTCACTGTGTTTTTCCTCAGCCCTTTGTTGTGTTTCCCAATACAGGCTCGGTACAGTAACGGAAGTGGTTGAAACGTGTTTAGGGTTTAAACAAAAATAAGTTCGACAGAACTCAAAGTGTTCCCGAACCTGAACCAATCCACGCGGTGTTAACCTCGGACGGAGCGCTGTCTCAAGTTTT
This sequence comes from Protonibea diacanthus, assembly GCA_028641955.1. Classification (NCBI taxonomy): domain Eukaryota; kingdom Metazoa; phylum Chordata; class Actinopteri; family Sciaenidae; genus Protonibea; species Protonibea diacanthus. The sequence continues at coordinate 861,402 of CM053985.1, forward strand.
AACGCTTGGATTCATTCCCGGGTTTAAAGTGGACTTCCCCGGACAGCAGGAGGCTAGTCTGAGTTCAGGAGTGAGAAGGAACAAGAACACATGTCAGTGGAAGCTTTAAAGCTGAGTCATTTCTACAAAACATTGCAGTTAAAGCACAGGCCTAGCTTCGACACTGTTTACAGGCAGCTCGTCATGAAGGCGCAGAGAGACGGAAAGGTGTTTGAACGTAGCACATTATTACATGAAGCAGGTGTGTGAGGCAGAAACATGAAGTGACACTTTGACACAGGCCCTCGGCTCTCTGCTTCACACACACAAGGACAATGTCCAGTTAATGAGTAGCTACTATCATTAGTCTGCCCTTGTCCTGATAAGTTTTTCCAGGCATGCAGCATTTCCAAGCCACAAGCCTCTGCTTAAAGGCTGAGCACAGAAATGTGCTGTATGAAGAAGGAGGGAGACAGCTTTGATACATGTCAGACCCCTGTGGTTTGGAGAACTCCTCTGCTCTCACTGTCTTTCTTTTTGGACCGTAAAGTGTGAGCTGTTCTCCGTCCCCTCCTGAAACCACAGCTTCTCACAGCTGCTCAGCAGTTCCAAACAATAAAAAACACATTTTCAGGACACAGGAATGTTAGCTGTGTCTCGTCATGACGCTGTGGCTTTCCCTCTGCCACTCTCATTCAAGCTCATTTCGTGTACAAGATGAATGCCCCTCTCTAACTGTGAGCTCTACTCCTCAGCCATCACATCCACCCGACCTGACTGAACCAAGAAGAGCAGTACACTGTCATCCCGAGCTCTTAGGATGAATGTGGAGCTTTTGTGTTGTTGGTAGTGTTTCTGATCCACACCCTTTCTGATTGTCTCCATGGTTTCGTTTTCCTCCTCGGTAGGTTTACAGAGAGGGAGGGACTTGTTTTCTGTAGCGACACAACTTAGTCATAAGATAATGGCAGAGAATCAGCCGTGTGAAGACATGTCTGAGCTGAAGGTGGAACTGTCTGGGAAATTCTTTCTTCATTATTACCGTGGACGGTAACAAAGGCAGTGGTTGTCATAAGGCGTCAAGTGTAACATGAGAGCACAGAGAAGCACAGTTTACAGCTGCAGTATGTACACAGAGCCCTGCTAACATGCTGTAGGCAGTACTGTTCTCATTTTGCAGGGCGCACAGTGAAGGCAGCACGTGTGTTGCCTTTTGAATAATGCAAATAGTGCTGTGATGACTTTGTTTGGATTCATTTCTCTTCTTCACTTGTTTTACATTAATTGAGTTAAAGGTGCCTGTAGATACTCTGTGTGCCACCGTGTGTTGATGTGTAACAGAGGCCTCTTTGTGGCTACAAGACATATTTTTATCAGTGTCCACCAAGCTCGAGCCAGTGTGATCTTGATTTGTAGGTGACCCAGTTATCTAATGTCCCCACGGAACCTTTCTGTTGTCCTTTCCATTTTGAAGTGAGTGCACATGAAACTGCTTCTCACCTTTCGCTACTTATCCTTGACAGAGCATGCATACTGTAGGTGAAGTTCAGAAAGTTAAGAAAATCTGATAATGATATATCAGCTGATAGTGATTTATATTCCCAGGAACACATGAACAAATCATTCTTTCAAAGTTTTAGATTATGAAAGAATAGTGTAGGGGTCCCATTCCATACAGCAAACCATGCTATGAAAACTCACATCATGCACCATTTTACTGGACTAGTGTTATTAAAGAAATAGGACATAATATTTTGTGTTTTTTTTTTCTTTCAGGCTAACTGAAAGGATGTTTCTGTCCTCAAATGTCTCTCCTCTCATAGCTGAGTTTAGAACACTCTGTGTTGAGTTAACAGCTGAACCTGCATTTCACTGAGATTCCTACAGAAAGATTGTATCAGAGGAGACAGGGAGAGTCTAAAAGAAACATGATAAAGTTGCAGTATGGGAAATGTAGGATTGAGAGCTTCTGCAGTTTGACCCGTATTAGGGACTAAAAGTCAGGATGTGTTGGCCTCTGCTGTTGCTTGTTATTTCATCTTCTCTGTGTATCACATATCTTTATTGATTTTGGATACGACATATCCTTTTTTTTTTTTTTTTAAAAAGTGTTTCATCATTCCAGTATTTCGGAGGTGGCAACCTCGGTGCTGGGGGAAAAAAGCCAATGCAGAAGTGCTAAAAACTGTAATTCCTCAAGCAGCCACTTGAGACAGGCTGCAAAAGAGAGTCAATCTCCATAAGCGCTGTATTAAAATGTCCAACTTCACAGCAGAAATAAACATGTTTACAGCCTGCTTCAGACAACACGTTTGGTCTCTATAGCTAATTTTCCCTGTCCGTGACCTGTTCAGATGATGGACAGCACGGTGGTTCAGTGATTAGCACTGTTGCCTCACAGCAAGAAGGTTCCTGGTTCAAACCTGGGGGCATTCTGAGTTTACATCATCTCCCTGTGTCTGCGTGGGTTCTCTCTGGGTACTCTGGCTTCCTCCCACAGTCCAAACACATGAACCATAACAGGTTAACTGGTGACTCTAAATTGTCCGTAGGTGTGAATGTGAGTGGTTGTTTGTCTCTGTGTGCCCTGTGATGAACTGGAGACTTGTCCAGGGTGTACCCGCCTCTCGCCCAAAGTCAGCTGGGATAGACTCCAGGTCCCCCTGTGACACTGATGAGGATAAGCTGTTACAGATAATGGATGTGTGTATGTGTGTTCAGATGACATTAAGGTATGAAGTTGTACATAATTAACAGCGTGACCGCTTGATTGACAGGTAAGTGCCGTTACAGATGGCTTATCGGCACATCGGCACACCTCAGGTCTGCTGACACACATGCACATCTTTGCTGATATTTAGATTAGTATCCAACATGGCGCCGGCGCTTCAGAAACCAATGTTTGACTTCACTCATGCTCTGTCCATTCTTTATACTGTCATTGATATTTCCACATCTTATGGAAGCTATCAGTAGGGATGCTACATTTATGGATTTTGATGGTATGACTATAGTAAAGTTGAAAACACAGTCATCAGTCTTTGATTTATTTCACAACATCACAGATCTATAAAGCACAGCTAATTATTGGTTAGTTAGTTTTACAGTTTTAGTAAAAATCAAACAGGGACACTAAGGACAGAGTTATGTCCTTGGACCTGTTTTGGTGAGACTCTTAACGCACCACTCCTTTGTTGATTGAAGCATTTGAAACAGTGTATACCTGAATGATTACAAGACATGTTTTTTGAACCACGTCAATAGAGAAACTGGTTCATCACTTCATCCCCATCATCCCTCTGTGTCACAGTGCTGAAGTAAAAGCATATGTCTGCACTCCATGAATTTCCTGGATATTCCTGCATTATTACCTTCTAGTCATGTAGTCACATGATTAAACTTCTGTTTTTTTTACTGTTAACAGGATAAAACCAGATAGAAAAGAACAGTTTATCAGTCAAGCAACAGAATAATGACCAAACTTTAATCTACAAAAACTATTTTCATAATGGACTTATCATTTCATAGACTTTCATTTGTCATTTCTTTGACAGTTTGCTACATGCTGCATGCCAGAGAGGAAAGATTTGTGGTTTGACACCAAATGTGACATGTTGTAATATCTCACATCTCCCACAATGTGAAGGTTCTTCCAAAATAGCCTGCTTGTAATTACACTCTGAACAATATGACATGAATGTGAAATACCTACAAACAATGATGATGATGGCTCCTCTTGAATTATGATGGTGACTGAATCACTTTTTACTCTGCGGTGCTCGATGTCTGAATATGAAATAACCCAAACTGCTCTGCTGCACCTGTCAGTGCTGACAAAGGACGGTCATGTAAAGTGTTTACTGCTCCTGTAGAGTCAGGAGTGACACTGAGTTAGTCTGTGTTACAGCAGGGTCCAGGTACTGGTGCACATGAATGGAACACAGCCATGATTAATGTAATTAGATACACCTATGGCTTTCCTGTTATGATGTCTCTGAAAACTGTGTCTTGTTCAGAGACACAGTAGCTATTACATTACATAAGCAGACAGGTTCAAGATAACAGCTTGTTACTGTCAGTCATGGCCTCACGTGTCTCATATAGTTTTTAAATTAAGAAACATTCCACTCATGAAATGTCATGTTAAGCTCTTCTCTTGTTGCTCTGAAGAAACATGATTTGCCTTTGTGAATCTGTGCTGAGGCTTGTGGGAGTGTGAAAACTGATTAAGATTAAGTGTAATGATTCATAGTTAATATTCACCACAGCAACATTTTCTTTCCTTGGTGCTTCTCGGCAAAGAGTCGATAAGATGTAAGAGTTGTACAAAGGTAATGTCACAGACACCTTACTGACATGTTCTTCTTCCTTTGTAGATGCAGGAAGTCCAGCAGAGCAAAGAGATGACTCTGGTCACCAACCGAACACTGGCGGAGCAGAACCTCGCCTTGCAGCCCAGACTGGAGCACAAGAAGGAGCAGCTCACCAAGCGCTACAGCTGTCTGCAGGAGAACTTCGAGTCCTATCAGCTTCGCAAGTCCACCCTAGGTACAGCAGCAATGACACATCGGTGGACCAATCACACAACCTTTCCATCAGAGCAGGCTGAGGCCTTTTGTCATATTTTTCCCCTCATAGTGTTTGTTCATATTTTGCATGAACATGAACTGGAGACCTGTTTCACCAGTTTTGTGTTTCCCATCAGACGCTGTCACAGCTATTTTTTTAAATCAGAAGCCGTGCCGTCGTGTTGCCAGTTGAAGGAGTCGCTGCTGTTAAACTTTGCTCCAGATCTGATTTATCGTACGATCGTAGAAAGATTTGGAGGGCTGTAATATCACTTACACACCTTCACAGTACTTTCTAGTGTGTAATGACGATACTTGTGACCTTGTTGACGCAGTGGTTGCCAGGCAGCCTTCTCAAAATAGCATGCCAGCCATTCACTACTCTGCTGCACTGATAAAAGTTTGACTTTGCCTTCTTCTCTGCAAGGCATGCAGCCTGGTGCTGGCATGTAGAGCGTACAAACAATGGTTGCTTTATGCCAGAAGAAATATGGAGTACACCAAATATTAGCTGATATATTTGCAGATATAATTTGCTTGTTTGGTCATAATCTTTACAGTATGTATTCTAAGCTCCTATCTCTCACACAGGAGTCAGTACACTAATGCAGCTCTGCAGGTCTGTGGCTTTGTCTGTTGTCAGAAACTGATGGCTTTGGTCAAATGTAGGTTACCCGGTGTTCCCCTGCCCCCGCCTTTCATGCACCAGCCATCCTAGTTGTGGATTTTCTGCAGAGCAAAGAGGAGCAGAGTTATTTGAGCCAGCAGAAAGAGCCACTGTACAGTAGCCTGTTGTGTTGTAACTAGCAAACAGTGACACCAACAGCACCACCCTCCTCAACACTTGGGGAGGATGGCAGCCCACAGTGGGCCATTGTGCTGCCAGGCAAGCTGATGTAAAACAGGCACAGTGAGTGGGATGGTGCATGAGCCCAGCAGGCAGGGAAGAGACAGAGACAGAGAAAGGAGAGATTGACGTGGATTCATTTACTAAATGGCTGTCTCATGATGTCCAGGCCCAGACTGTGTGTTGGGCACTCGGCCGGGTCTCTGCTCAGCCAGAGAATCTCAGCTTTGTGTGGAGGAGTGCTGCTAATATGCCTGAAAGTCCACCTTGTTATGGGTGAGAGAGCGAGATAGTTGACCCTGACAAAGACTGCATCGAGAACCTTTGAATGTTCTTCTCTTCAATTTAAACTCTGCCTGTAACATTTGGCAAACCAACATGAGGATTTGGGAGTTTGTCTGACCAAAATACTGAACCTTACAAACCAAGCAGTGCAGATAGCCTTGTTTACAGTCTTGAACCTCATCTGTGCTGCTGTATTGAAATAAAATGCAGAAAGCAGACATGAAGGTCCAGGTTGAGGTGGATCTATTCATAGAATATGGCGGAAATGGAATGTAATATTCGTAACTGTTTTCATCAGTGTATAACTACCTGAAAACATCTGCTGCCTTTGGGTCACGTTGGCAGCACGTGTGGCAGAGCTAGTTCAGCTTCTCCTGGGGGATCCTGATGCGTTCCCAGGCCAGATGGGCCATACAGGAGGGACTGTAGGGCCCATGCAAGTTCTGGTTCTGTCTCAGACTCTCCTACCAGTTATTATTACTATTATTATGTTATGCTTTTTGTCACAAAGCACCATCATATCTGAAGACTTCAGGTCCTCTACTACAGTGTCAGGCCAGAATAGACCATGCAGAACACGCAGCCTCCTTCACTCTAAGAAGGAGAGGGTGAGGTGAGGGGGTTGCAATCAACAACTGCCCCTAAATCCTGCACACTGGACCTTTTTTTTAAATGGAAGTGTGGAGGAGAAAGTAGCATGGTCAGGCCTTTTGTCAACACTTGCTTTTTTATTTATTTTTGTCATTCCTTTTACACATGTAGTCACTCATTTACTCTTTTTTTTTTAACCCTTTAAAACCTTTAACCATGGAATGTGTTTGAAATTCATCAGTGCCTGTGACAAACAGTGACAGAGCAGTCCTCAAAGTCATTGAAGTGTCTGGCTCAAGGGCATACTGATGACACCTTTTTGACAGGAGAGCTAACAGGATTTAAAACTGAATTTTGCTAATCACGTATAATGACTAGTGATTGTATTATTGTCTTCTATGAAACACACACAGATCTTTATTGTCTCAGTGTGATTCAGGCATCCATGTCATCAAAAATGTCTTTCCCATCAGCCTCAGCTGGACTTTGAGTTTACTGCTGATTAGCAAATATTGTCTTGCTGACATGCTAACTTGGTATAGTTAACATGGACGTTAGCATGGTAAGCAGAGCCTCACAGAGCTGAAGATGTTTAACATCAAATCTGGATGTTTGAGTGCAGAAATATTGTAAGCTTACCTATATGTACAGCGTTTGCATGTCCGGCATGTGCTCAAATAAATGAATTGGTCTTGATCTTTCTTAAGTTTGTTGCCATGCATAGAAAGAAGTCTACAATGGAATAGCCTATCAGATTTCTGTGTTTGGGGAATGACGGTGAGTTGATCATGCTGTAAAGAAGATCAGTACTAGTGATGTGCCACCCTGTGTGTGTGTGTGTGTGTGTGTGTGTGTGTGTGTGTGTCTCTGTGTGTGTGTGTGTGTGTCTGTGTGTGTGTGTGTCTGTGTCTGTGTGTGTGTGTGCGCACGCTCTCATAGGTGTTGACTTTCAGTCCTGCTGAAGAACACAAACAAAACCGGCTTAGTCCTTAGAGACAGAGTGAGTTTCAGTTGACACTGTGCAAACAGAGAGGCGTTCTGGCTGTTTGGACATGCCAGTTACAGGACTCAGCTTTGGGTGACACGCTCACATTCAGATTCGTTCATTTGATTATTGTAATATTACAAATGTTGTAGCACCAGTTCACACTGCATGTGTGGAGTACAGAGTAAACGGGTGCAGCAGAATAACGTTGGTGGTGTCTTGTCATTTAACAGACCACAATTCAGGAAACACCTCCTTGGACACTTTGCTGGCCCTGCTGCAGGCAGAGGGAGCAAAAATAGAAGAGGAGACGGAGGTAAGCATGATTTCACTCTCTCTGTGGATGACTTCATGTATCCCTGTGACAGTCAGTCATTCGTATACTGGCTTTTCCAGTTGCTGATGTCTCCTCCCTTTTGTTGGAGAGCACACAGCAAGAATAGCATAGAGGCTACAGTTTTTAACTTGTCCTGTCAGTGTTTTTGAGTTATCAGATTATTAAGCTGCTGTTTTAAGTCCATTTACACCACAATAGAAATACTACAGAAGAACTACCTGTTAGAGTTCAACAATTCACCTGGATTTATTTTGACAAATATTGCTTTTGGAGGAGATTGCAGGTAATCCATCACATGTTAGATGACATCCTGGGTACAGGAACACTCTTGTAGTCAAATCTATTCAGATTTGAATGTGTCAGATAATTTTAACAGTTTATCAGCATCAGGCTTTGTGTTGTTGTGTTTCTTGTCCCTGGATGTACTTTCTACCTTCATGGATGTCGTTGAAGGGACTTGTCCCTCTAAGCTTGGCCACATATCTCTTTACATCTGTCAACAGAATATGGCCGATTCATTCCTGGATGGCGACATGACCCTGGATGCCTTCATTGATGCCTACCAGAGCAACAGGAAGCTGGCCCACTTGAGAAGGGTGAAGATTGAGAAACTGCAGGAGATGGTGCTGCAGGGCCAGCGGCTCCCACAGGCTCTCCCAGTCCCTACCTCACGATCTCAGGATGTGTCGGTGGCAGCCAGACCCTCATCGTCTTCCCTCCTCACCGAGACCAGCAACAGCTCTTCCCCTATTGCCCAACCAAGGAGGAAACCCCCACCTCCTCCATCCCAGCCAGCACCAATTCTAAATTCAGCTCCAGCTGCTGCCCCCCAGCCTTCTGTCTTCTGCTCAGCATCTCCATACCCACCAATTCCTCCCAGAACAGGCCAACCCTTCCCCAATGTCCCTTCTGGCTACCCTAACCACTTTATATCTCAGTACCCACCTGCTTTGCCTCAGAGGCCCTCACCTCGTATGGCTCCGCAGCCTGGCTTCATCATGCAGTAAATAAAGTTGCAGTTGCCACTCAGAGGATGCGGTATGTGTGTCGTGGACCTTTCACTTCACCAAGCTCCTCTGAAAACAATCTTTCTATGTCGTCTGCCTTCTTGGAATACTACCAATCACAACACAAGAAGGCAGATCCACACTGGCTGGTCTGGTCACGTTCAGCCAAAGCAGATCTCCAATAATCTTCGCAGATTGGCGCTCACCTCTTGCTCCTACCAACACTCCCAACAAACCCAGACGCGACGTGATGGTCCCGTCAGTGGAGGGCCCGCTGCAGGCTGAACTGACTCAGTCTGTGGGCTCTTTTATCAGCACTTTCTGTCTCCAGGCAGCGCCCTCAGCTCTGCGTGCCCATTAGTTTTCAACCTCTCAGCACCCTTCAAACATGTCCCACAAGCTTTGACAGAACACTAGAGCTATTCAATTAGTCATTTCCATCTGCAGCATACTAATTTACAGGTAATGTATATGCAAACAAAGAGACCCTAATTACTGTGCAGTTTTGATGAAGATATGATTTCCCAAAATATATTCAGGCGAAACTGCATCTATGCTGTGATTTTTCTTTTTTTTTTTTTTGTTTAAATATATATATATGTGTAAAATTCACAAGGTACATAGAATTATTTGAATTTCAGCATCTTTTTATGATATCGTACTAATGGAGTTATGTTAATAATAGCCAAGATAGACTGATTAACGTGTAAAGGAGGGCTTTGTTGGTGTATCTTTTCTTCAGTGCGTGGGTGTGTCTGCAGAGTCGAGACCTGTCTGATTCAAGATGGTTGGCTGTTGTACTTGAGTCAAGTCAAAAGGGACTTGAAGGAGAGGATTAGTGGCTGAGCTGTTGTATCAAATGAGCGGGGCTTTAGAGTCTCACCTCAAATGAAGGATTCCTGTATAGCCATACAGTACACTCCTGGTGCGTGTTGTTTTCTGTGGGTTCCTATTGTATGCAACACTCCTTTATGATGTCCAGTGTCTTCAGCATCCCTTAGTTGGGATCAGAGAAGATGGCAAGAGTTCTTTGGAAGTCCTTTTCTTTCTTGTATATGTAGTTCTGTTCAGTTTGTTGTCACACTGAACACCAAAGACTTCTTTTTTTCCTGTCAGTGCAACATTTATTAGTGAGATAATCGTCCATTGTTCCGAACATATCTGTTTGTGATGTTGAGCTGAAACACACAAGCCGCATATCTCTGAAATCAACCTGAAACTTTTTCTGGTGCGATAGAAATCACTTTTTTTCCTCCCGACTGCTGTCGCTGTGCATTGTTGAAGAGCCATGAGTGCCTACACTTGAAGTGACAATGGTCACGTTTTGCTGACTACTCCATGTTTCTGTGCTCAGCTGTAGAAGTTAGAACCCCCCCCCTTCCCCTCCAGCCTTTTAAAGAAAAAACTGGTCAAGCATTTGGTTTTCTTCTCCTGCTGCTGATTTCAAGTTCCACCAGAAAGTAGGAAAAGGGAATGTCTGACTGTTGGTCTGTCAGGCTTTGCTTTCTCACTAGTGGCAGCAGGCCAGAATAGAGTAATATTGAATTTGTGCCAGAGACACCAGAGACGCCCTTGGCTGTGTGCTTCTCTTCTTCCATTCTTCCTCCAGTGTGTTGAGGTTTGCCTGGGGTGAAGTCTAGAGTTTTTTTGCATGTGTTGTTGTTGATGTTCAGCTGATGAAATAACAGGGCTCTGAAATGTTTGTGTCATATCTTAGTGATAAAACTTCATCTCAAGGCAGAGAAGCGGACCACAGAATGGACTGTATGTACTGGTCAGCGGGTAGAACTCTAGAAATAGCAGAAGCTAAAGTGTTGACTTCTCGATGAACCAGCATTTCTAACAACTAACAATGGATAACTCTTTTGTGCATGGCCTTCGCTCATTGTGTTGAAGATTCCTCTTAAATACTTTTTTTTTTTAGCTGTTGAGCTGCTTTTTATGTTTGAACTGATCCCCTGTATCTATTGTTTTATATGTGACTGGTGATATTTTCAGTGTAATGTTGTAGGTATTTACTTATAATGAATGTTTAAGTGGAATTTAATGCTATTTTCAAGTTCAATAAATCTCAAATTTTTGTATCTGTTTTTATCCGGTTGCTTTATTCTGAACACACTGAACTGATCTGACATCACACTGACTTATGCATTTATGTGCTGCAGGTTAGCACTGAGCAACATGGTTTGAAAAGAGAAACAAGACAGCCACCTAGTGTTCCTGGTGACTGAATGAAACGACCCCATAACATAACGTTTTATTTCTCACAATCATAAAATAACAATCACAGTGAAATGTATTACCACCTACAATACGTTCTTAAATGAACTAAATGATAAGGAGTAAGGGCAGTGTCCACATTTAGGATCCCAGTGGTCTGAGGGTAGAAGCTCTTCCTGACTCTCAGTGCAGGTCTGGTGGATCCAGAATCTTCTTCAGCAGAGAGAAAAGCTCCAGGTGGCTGTGATCTTAAGAATTCTCCTCGTCTTATTTTTGCAGCATCTGGTACAGATGTCTTCAGGCAGGTTGTTCACCACATTTTGACCTTCAGCTTTGAGGTTGAATGATCGAACCACCGATCATCTGATTAGTGGACGACCCGCTCTACCTCCAAGCCACAGCCGCCCCCCGTCCTCGGTGTTTGCAGGAAGACGTGTCTGAGGCGAAGCAGTCTCTGCCTTGTCTTTCAATGTATAACGCCCAGGTCAGCTCTGTGATGTGGACTCTGTATACGCATTCATACTCCTGTATTAACCCAGCACCTGTCTAATGAACAGTGTGCAGGTTAATGAGTGGGGCACCCATTCATTATACTGCCAATGCTCGAACCCCTACTCCTGAAGTGTTGCATTCAAGGTCCTTTGGGACGGAACATCGAGCTTTTGTCGTGGAGAAAAACTACTAGTAACTCTTCTGAACGCTGATGTCACCCGTGAAATATATATATATATGTTTAAAATAAACAACAATCTGCATCTTTGAAACCAATTTTCCATCATCAGGTATGAGTGTGTTCTGTTGGGATAGAACAAGCTTCAGGCAGACTCACTGGTAAAATATTATTCATTCGTTCACACATATTGACAGGAACACTAAAACAGTACAAGCAATACAAAATAAAATATTCTGAAGATTATGACACAACATGTACTTTAGAAGCAGCAGTATTTATACAAGAGCTCTGTGAAAAATGCAGACAATTATCCAAATTAACATTAAAGAACAAAATCTCAAGAATCTAGATAAGCTGTATGACCAGATAAAAGAAAAAAACAAACAAAAAAAACAAAAACAAAAGAAAAACATACCACAAATATGACCAGAGCTGTTTCTCACTATATGCAGGCTATGCTGCTGCATAGGGCCCTGCAGCCACCAGGGGGCCCCCAAGCTGCAAGTTCAGCCTCGATATATTTTGGAGAATTAAAAGTACCTGTCTTTATTTGATTCACAAACTTAATTCATTCATTTGTTGTGTGAAGCACTGATATGCTTAATTTTTTTTTTTTTTTTATAGATTATAAGCATCCTGTCATACCTGTTGGCAGACGTCACTCACTGAATGACAGAGAGGATTTTAACTTGATTACCCCAAAAACACAGTTACAGCTTCCCTATTATAGCAGCTTAGTTTTGCTTATAACCTATAATAATAAGATTACGAGTGGAGTTGTTCAGTAATAAAAAGAGACAACAGTTCCATGAGAAGTTACACAATATACAAGTTGTGCAAAGGCAAAGAGTAATCAATAGACACAATAATAAATAAGGAAATGACAGATACTTTTAATTCTGCCAAAATATATTGATAATATACTCTTTTTTGAGTAGCAAAGCCAGGTGTCTGTTGCATTTGTTAATGTACTGAAGCCTGTTTTCCTCTTAAAATGTAAAAGACTGTTGCATCGCCACAGATAACCTGAAAAGGTAAGGAACTTCTCCCTCAGAGTTTGACTAAATAGGGGCCCCCAAAGAGCTCTGGTGTGATTGTCATTCACACTGTGGAGCAGCAGCAAACAGACAGGCAGTCCTCCTCACCTGCAGCTCTGTCTTTCCTTTACACCGCCACAGTGCTTTACGCACCACGGCAACGTGTCACGTGTTACGTTTCCATAGTCACGTCACATCGGCTCCACCATGTTGTAGGAAATCCAGCGCGCGCCTCACTCACTGTCAGATTACACTTTAATCCGAGGAGGAGGCAGACACCGTCAGGAGGCGGTGTGTGTGAGTGTGTGTGTGTGTGCGCGCGCGTGTGTGTGCTGCACTCTGCGGGAAGAGGGACTCTCTGTTTGTTTCTACATCAACGACACTGTCCGAGCTGCTGTCATCTCTACAGTAACCGGCCTGCACGCAGAAGATGAGCCGCCAGTCTCCCGCTGCTGTCTCTGCCTGTCTGTCTGCCGACACGTTAAGATGTTAGCGGGCTAACTAGCTGAAAAGGACTAACTAAATCGGATTAGCTGCTAACGGCAGCCTCCCTGTAGCTAATATCCAGGTAGTGTTTACTGTGCGTGACAAGTTTGACTCTGTTTTTTATGTTTATTAGTATTATTATTAAGTCTGCGTCTGTGTCAACATCACTGCTCTGGGCTAACGGGAGAATAAATGCTGCTGCGAGATAGCTAGGTTATTAGCCAGTCAAGAGCTAGCTAATCTTTCCGTTTGTTGGAGAGTAAACATTCAGTAAAATCAATCAAATTAATCAAATTCGTGCCTCCGACCACCACGGAGCTGACGACACGCCGATGAGCTAGCTTGTCTTTGGGCTAGCTGGCAGGAGAACGTAACGGTACCGGATCTGATCCCCGAACATTCGCCTGAGACGAAGCAGAGATGTCAGGGAAGGAGAAAGACAAAGACAAACAGGAGAAACAGTCCACGACAGAGCGGCTCGTTAAAGGTGAGTCACTCTACAGTAACGGTGTGTGAGTGGCAGCTAACGCATGAGCTGAAAACCACCTGTAGATTCTAGAATAACTTCACATGAAGCCTCCTGTGGTGTACAGTGTTGGCCAGTGAGACAGTCACATCCATGTGGGCTTCTGCTCTGTTCCTCTATTCTCAGACGTGTGTGGATGTGGGTGAATCAGGGCATCTTTTTATTGATGAGAGAGAGAAGAGAGAGAACTTCTCAAAGGTTTTATCTGTGCACATGTAATACACCACCTCATGGCAGAAATCAAAGTCGTGTATTGGTGCTCCATCTTCAGCTCCATCTGAACATTTAGGATGGATGACGTCTTAACTATGAGGCTGTTGCTCTCTCGTGGGGATACCCACGGTCTGCTCAGGTTACCACCGGCACAGTTTGACAACGTGGATTCTTTCACGCTGAGGCTGTCGTAGCTCATTGGACAGACAGAACACCATTTGTTGTGTCTGCCCAAGGCAGAACAGGCAGAGCCAAGTCTGAGGTAGCTCCCAAGAGAGAGCGAGAGAACCCAGCCCCACCCCTGCAACCACCACCACCACGAAATGCCAGTGCAGCCCACATCCCTGTCTGTCTGTAAGGACACTTGGAGAGTGTCCTGCCAGGGGACTGGAATGCTGATGTGTGAGCCAATAGGGAGAGGGTGAGTTAATTGTGGAAAGAATCTCCCCAGTGATGTTCCCAACATGGCCAGCCACATGGTGGAGAGGGAGAATGGGAACATGACGGGGAAGAGGAAAGAAAGAAGAAATGTAGACTGAGTTAAGACACTTTGGTTCAGGACGGGACCCTGAACAAATATTGGTCCTGTATGAAACAGTCAGGCTTTAGTAGTTGTTCCCCACATTGTGCGTGGTTCATACTGATTTGCAATAAAATGCAGAAATGAGACATGTCAACATGTGAAACATCACTGCAGGTGACTCAGAGTTGACATGAGCTGATCCTTGCTGTGTGCTTGTAAACACAGTGATGTTTCCAGTAGAACTGGTGGCTGTAATGAGGGCTTAACTGGTAGACTGCATAAGACTAATACTCTGCTCTAGTTTTGTAAGTCAACAGCTAAGCTCATTCTCTGCTGAGTGTTGTCCCGTGGCTCTGATGTTTTCACCCCAGGTTCTGTGTGACCACACTGTACACTAACAGTTGTGTGGAGCCACCTGTACTTCCTGAAGATGTTAGTTTCTAGACATTGAACTGGATTGTTGCTGCATGTCAAACCTGGTCCTCTGTGTCTGAAATCAAATCAAAGATATATAAGACATGGAGAGGATAAACCCGAGGCCTGGCTATTTAGCTTGTGAGGGTAATGCATTCACTGATAATTAGAGCAATCTGAAGTGGACTTTATGATTCATCCAGCCACAGTCTGCTCCATTCATCTCTACCCAGCCGCATCTTTGTAATTCAATCCTCCTCTGTTGTGTTGATTTTGAAACAATAGTGAACATATTCTAGAGCCTGGCTCATATCACTGTCCAGAACAGTATCCTCGTGGGCAGGAGGGCAGATAGTATTGTCTTTGTTTCTTGAGTCGTTTGTTGTCATGCCAGACAATGTGGGTGTTGATGCAGTGCAGCAGTGACCCTGTGTGTGTGTGTGTGTGTGTGTGTGTGTGTGGTTTGAAGAGTTCATCAAACATTAATGCTAATTAGGCCAGGCAGCCTCTAATAAGAAGCCAGTGTCAGGGTGGTGCAGCTTTTTATTTTTAACAAAACACTTTTCTTCATTGGATTATGTGTAACACTGCTTCATGACAGCCACAGATTCATGTGCCTGTGTCACTGCTCCAGCCTTCTATCATTATTATTATTATTATTATTATTATTATTATTATTGGAGGCACACTGTCATTCCTGTTGACCCTGAAAGGAGCGTTCAGTTCTTCTTGTCCTGTACGGGTAATTACTGAGCAAATACTGGTCAGACTTGGTCAGCGTGGCTGTTGGCTGACATGTGTAACACTCTGGTTATCTCATGGCTATGATGAATCTACATCGCCATGTTTTTATAGAGTCTGCTGTGTTTGTACTGGAGCCTTCCTTCAGTGTGACATGGCTTTTAAGTAAACAGCCCCTGAATCTGGAAGCTCTTACTAATAGAGGCTTTACCTAATCTGTTCTTAAGGCTCGTACCTCAGCTTACAGCTCTGTTCACGTAAGTAAGTGCTCCCGTGCCTTGTAGGCCTCGGAGCACTTACTGTTTATTTATACCACACCAGTCAACGCATGACAGCTTGTCCCTGGCATAGGCTAGCCAAACTGGAACTGTGCTCCAGCTTTTCCATTGCAGGCCAGACTATAGTCTGTGTCCTAATTTAATGTCAGTTACCTACACAGAGTCAGCACCATCTGGAGCCCCACATTTACAGCCTTTGCCTTAATACACTAGCAATACATTTCTCTATATGGTGTATATGTAACTGGCTGTAAACACATCAACAAATCAGTTTCAGCAAACTCTGTGTTCCTCAAGTCCAGGCTGAGACACAGCTCTGAGTGAGAAGTACATGAGGCTACCTCACTGAGGCACTGCATCACTGATGCAAGATGATAGAAGATGCTCCCACACTAAAAATGCATTAACACATTTTTTCATATTGCTTTTTTCATAAGTACTCCATGATTTCCATGAGGTGATGGAGGATTTGGAGGCATTTATGCCACATCTGATGGCACGGGGTGTCCTGTGCACTGACCTGTGGATGGAGTTCAAGTGTGTACTGTGGCAGGATTTCGCTGGTTTTTAAGTTCACTTTCTTTAGCTGGATGAAGGAAGTCAACACTCATATTATCTATCTACTGTCTTTTAGGCAGTGCTGAAAAACCTACCTGAGTACCTTAACACCATACTTACGTGGTGCCATTATGTGACATCATGGTGTGTGCCTGGTCTGTTACTAGGCATACTAGCTGCACTCCTTTTTTACTGCATGAGCCATGGACGTGAGAATCTTGGGATGCACTCCTACTATTGTTTTGAACAAGTGCAACGTGGTCTGTAGCAGTTTGCTAAACTGATAAAGCTGCCGTCTGTGTCACGGGTTTGCACAGTGAACAAGAGAATTCTCCAACTCTATTATTCCAAGTTGGAGAATTGGATGAAATGATGTTTTTGAATTACAGTGTCACTGTGTTATCTGTCCTGCTGCTGGATCTTCTGTTTGACACTTTTTGATGTGACACGTGACTGTTTTGATCTCGGTGAAGCTCTCAGGTATCTGCCTTGAAAGCACTGACCTTTTGTGATGACAGTAAAAGTATTGTGTAGGTGGTATGGGGCAGATTACTGGGGGAGGGTGGGTCAAGTGAGGTGCGGGGCTTCTTACTGTCTGCCTTATGCATCTCTAACATGCCATCATGTAGGTGTATGAATCCCTTCTCCTGCGCCAGTAAATTCATCTTGGCTCAGTCGATGCAAATGTCACCTCTCATGATTACTAATTATGCAGATCTAGTCTAATGCAAAACATTCCTTCTGCTCCATGCTTGTTTCATCTGTTTTTGGGGTTACACCTTCTTCTTATATATTAATGGTATGATTTTTTTTTTCTTGTATAGATGTACTTTATAACTGTCTCTAGATTTAACTGTCTCTTAAATACATTTTTATGTTGTACCTTTGTTAAAGCTAACAGAAATATGTCACAATGTTCAGAATTGTAATTAGCTCTGCTTTATTTATTCCAATAGATGATATTGTTTTTTCCTTCTCACAGCTGTGCCATACCCTCCACAACATAAGCTGACTATAAAAGAGCTATTTGAAGATGGCAAGCCCAACGCTGAGCTGCTTCGCAACCACCTTGTCAAAGAGGGCAGGGTGGAAGAGGATGTGGCTCTGAAGATCGTCAATGATGGAGCCAACATCCTCCGCCAAGAGAAGTGTATGCTGGAAGTGGAGGCGCCTATAACAGGTAGGCTGGCAGATGCTCACTAAGAGCCCAGAAAGGACCCTCTGATGTTTGCAGCAGACTTCGACATCTCATTATTTTCAGGGCTTGGTTTGCAGGTTTACATAGGCGCTAAGTCCTGGGTTCACACCACTCACAAGAATGGACATCGTATCTGTGACGTCACACAGGTTTCTGAAGCTCAGAATATGTGGCCATATGTGGCTGCAGTCCTGCTTCTTGTGCCTCCTGGCTAATCAATCAAATCAAGCCTGTTAATTACAACCTCAGTTCCAAAGAGTTGTCACACTGTGTATATAAAAACAAAATGTGATGATTTGCATATCAATGAAACCTCATACTTAAAATCTGTGTAAATGCAGTTCTTTCAAATATGTTGCAAAATAGTTGCTGAAAACATGTGAAAAGACTTTGACCGATATATTTCTGAAATAGAGTTAGAGGTTCAAACAGTTTTTCACCAGTTTTCAGTCCAGGATTTTGTGGGCGGTCCTTGACTGCTCCCATGAGTGGGCGTGGCTCCAGCACATTCAGAGAACACGCCCCCACCGTTCTGGAGCTGAGAATTCATTTTTACAATGATTGATGATGATTAGTAACACTTTCTTCTTTGGTCTGACAAACTCAGAACACACATTTTTTTTCTTACTTTACATGGACTTTAATAAAAAAGAAAAATCCATGATGGTATGGGGCTGCATTAGTGCACAAGGGATCATGGATAACCTGCACATGAGTCAAGGTTCCATTAATGCTGAATAATACAAACAGGTTTTTGAGCAACATATATTTATTGTTTTGTTTTTTTTTACTGTACTTTTGTCTATATCAGTATACACATTGAGAGTAAAGTGTTAAACTGTGTGTGTGTACACACACCTAGCCAATTAAAGTCATTCTGATTCTGATATTCTGCCAACGTCTTTTTCATGGAGGGCGTTGCTTATTTCATCAAGACCATGTCAAACTACATGCTGCACGTATTCATGCAGCATGGCTCTGTAGTCCGGGTGCTACAATGGCCTGCTTTGAAAAGGTCTGGCACATTATGAAACATCAAATATGACAAAGGACATCCTACATCAAGTAAGAATGTGAAAAGATTTGACTTTAAAGAAGAGAGCAAAGCCTGGTCACTTCACACACGCTTACAGTGTTGTTAAAGAAGAGCTGATGAACAGTGGTAAACATGACACTGTCCAACTTCTTTCAAACATGTTGCTGACATCAAGTTGAAAATGTTCACATCATTTTCAAAAAACCATCAAATTCCTCAGGTTCAACATTTGATAAGTTTCTTTGTGTTATCTTTAATTTAATGAGGTTTCACATTTTGTTTACATTCTACACAGTGTGACGACTTCTTTGGAAACAGAGTTGTAGTAACTATTGGATGCAGAATACATTAGTCATCCATGACAGCATAGATCATGTTGAGAACAAACAATAAACAAAGTCAGCCTTGGCATTATTCCACTGCAGCACTGATTGTGTGCCGGCAGTTGGTGTATACCCAGTTCTGTGCTACTTCTTGGCTTCATGGCTAAAATTCAGCATCTTCAAATACAACCAGCACACTAAATGATACACTCGTCATTTCCCTCAACATGAGAACCATAAGAACACAAGAACCTGCCATCATCATGTGTTCTCATGTTGTGGACAGAGAGTGAGGCAGGACAAGTGAGAGTCAAGTCCAGTCTTTATTTCTTATTGTTGTTTGTAGGGCTACACCGTGGGCAGAGTCACTTTATTTGGTTGTACAGAAGCTAGCACACCTTCTACAGATGACAGGTAGTTAGTCGAGACAATCTGAAGATGCTAATGATTAAAAAAAAAATCATAAATCCTTCTCTTAAATCTGCACATATCTGACACAGTGTTAGCATTCTGAAACATTTCTATGCATGTGTGTATGTGTGGTGAAATACCTCTGGCTTCAGATCATATCAGTATGTGTGGTGCTATGTTCAGTCTTTAGATTTTTGAGTCAAAAAAACACTCTGTGTGTCTCTAATTTTAGAATATTGTGTAAAACATAACTGCAGTAAAAAGTGTACATCTCTTTTGCTGCCATGTTTAACACACGCAGAGGCTTTTTTGGAACTATGGCTGTATTTAGAATGAAGAACAACATGTTGTATATCACGCTGAGAAGTTGTTGCTCCATGTGTTTGTCTCTTTGCAGTATGTGGTGATGTCCATGGCCAATTCTTTGACCTTATGAAGCTGTTTGAAGTGGGGGGATCACCCAGTAACACACGCTATCTCTTCCTCGGTGACTATGTAGATCGAGGATACTTCAGTATTGAGGTAAGTTCATTTATATTTGGACTGGATTGTGAAAATAACAGCTAACATTTCACCTGGATACAGTTACAGAAACACAAGTTCTGGTTTGATTCACAGATGATCTGAATTCTGTGTTGTTGGTGTCTGGTCTCTTGCCTGTATCTTGGTGTGGTAGATGTGTAAATAAGGGCAAGTGCATGCAGTTCAAACTAAACTGATTGTGTCCCATTTTGATTCTCAAGATGATAGCTTCTAACGCGTAAGGCTTAGTGCTGTGATCTGAATGGCTGACTACAGTGCTTCTTGACCAAATGGGTTTGTGCTGTCTGAAATTCTATTTCAGTCCAGGACACCTTCAAAGGGCACCCACCATACATACATGCTTATTAGAAGGGTTAAAATAAGACAGCGGACTGGAACAGAGAGCTGCATACTGGCTGTACAAACTGTAGTACCCTTAATGAGACCCATAGCTGGAGTGTGGAAGCTGTGGTAAGCGTTGATTCGCGGCAGTTACAGTGATGACCCAACTTCATGTATCCATAGAAAACACTAATGCTGCATAATCCTCTCCTTTGCTGTCAGGTGTAATCAGTTCAAACAGAGACAGATCACTGAGATCAAAATGAAAGTCAAAATGAAAACCTGCTCATAAAAATGGAAGTTGTTGAACACACAAACAGTGCCAGTTGTCTCAGATATAGATAGATATAGTTGAGAACAAATAATAGGTTATTCTGGGGGAGTGGTGTGATGTGTGTGAGGTTCAGTATTTGTCAGTTCTGACTCAACATCAGGATTTTTCAACACATCAAAATCAAATAATTCCTGTGAACACTTCAGATGTTTAGCACTCATTGTTGAGCATGAGGCTCATACAGGATTGGTATTTTACACATCAAAGTGTATTGACATGTCTTTGTGAGTATGAATACGAGGGTTGCAAAGGGCGGAAACCCTTATGAAACTTTCTGAAACTTTCCAATAAGCTCACGAATTTTGGAAATATTCCAAATCTGAAAATCCATGTGAATTATGGAAATTAATGGGAATTAACTGTAAATTGTGTGTAATTTAAACAAACTATATCATATCCAAACATGAATCTAAACATTTAGTTTTGTCATAAGCAGACATGCAAAATAAAACAATTAAAAAAACATTGCAACAGATTTATTTGTAAGTAGAACTTTATCAAGTTTAGTTATTTTATTGAACAATATTATGTAGTCCACAAGGTCAAATGTGTGTCTTCAATAGTCTCTGTGTGAGGTGTGTGGCCTCAATAGCCCTGCAGTAAGCAGTGTGCTATGTGCATGTGATTGAGGAATAGCAGATATTCAAGTGTCACCTTCATGAAATCTTTTTTTTTCAAGATTCAAGACCTCTTTATTATCATTTCACAGCACCGTAAAATGAAATTATGAGCAAAAACTCATAATAATAATACTCACAAATTAAAAACACCACAGAATAAATTAAACAAGAAGATAAATAAGTCTGATAAATCTAATTTGAGAATTAGTGGGATTAGTTTGATTCTGAGTTCAGTTGTCTGATGGGAGTGGGGTAGAAGCTATTTTGAAACCTCACAGTGTTGGTCTGCAGACTGCGGTACCTCCTGCTAGAGGGGAGAAGGGAGAACAGAGTGTGGCCGGGGTGGGTGGAGTCTTTGATGATGTCTTTAACTTTTTACATACATCTTTTGTGGGCCAGCTCCTGAACAGAAGGTAGAGGTGTACCAATAGTCCATCCAGCTAATCTGGTTGTTTCACCAACTATATTTAAATTCCCTGTTAAGGACCAACCTTCAATTTTATAAATTCACAGTTTATTCTAATAAATTCCTGTTAATTCCCATGGAAAGTTTCCAACTTTGAAAATTTCCTTTGAACATTTTGGAACCCTAATGACTCCACATCTGAAAAAAATAGCTCAGTCTATAGAGGCTTGGTTTGGGAACCAGAGGTTGGCCAGTTCAAGTCCAGCATGGACCAAATATGGAAGGTGGACTGGTAGCTGGAGAGGGGCCAGTTCACCTCCTGGGCACTGCTGAGGTGTCCTTGAGCAAGGTACTGAACCCCCCCAACTGTTTGCTGGGCGCTCCTCAGGGGCGCTGCCCATCACTCCATCATCATCTCTCTCCACATTGCATGTCTACCTTGTGGTGTTCGGGGTTAAAATGCATGTAAAATAAACTGTGCGAACTGAGTGAAAATAAACTGTTCACTCACTGAGTGAAAAAAAAGAATTTCCCTGTTGAGGGATTAAAAAGTATCTCTATAAAGTAACACATGAGACATATGTAGGAAAATGAATGTCAGGATGTGGTTGCCATGGTAACATGAAGAGTCATGCAGGCCAGCAATTTGTCTAAGTTCAGTGCATGTGAGCAATCCATTTCATTCTGGAAGCTCCTCTTCATCTATTTAGCAAACTGCATTTGATCCACAGAGTGTGTCTGTGGATCAACTCTCCCAGCACCAGCCTAGGCCATGTACACACTAGGCACAGGCTGACACAGGTGTGTGTATGTGTGGTTTTGAGTCAAAGTAGCCAGGCCTCAAATCTGCCACACAAAGCCTTATGCCACATCTTTGAACACACACACACACACACACACACACACACACACACACAGCAGAGGGCTCTTATTGAAACCTGTGTGAGCTTGTCATTCTGAGCTGTGTCCCTTTCTCCACCTCCACATATGAAAGATGAAGTCACAGTGACAGCACCCACTACACATTTACCTCCACTTCAGTTCACCATTTCTCCTGACAATGGAAGTGAGTAATGCAAGACAGACTGGCTCCCTGGCTCCTTTCTTTTTCACATGATCAGTTAGGTGAAAACACACCTCCTGACTGTTGTTCCAGTGATAGCAGGCCATGGTAGTGCATGTTAAACGTGCATATGAAGTTAATTTGTATTGTAAATGCTGACCTTTGTTTTTTATTATTAGAATTATTATAAATATTACTGCTTCTCAGAAGAGATGAATTTGTGAAGGACAAACAAATCCTTCTGTGGCATGGTGGGGTGTGGGTCATACGTGTGACAGCATTTCATTTGGTTCCACTTTTTGAAATCTGCTGCAGATTCTTATTGCAGTTAACTTGCTTGTAATGATGATAATGACAAAGGAAGCAAAGTGTGGGGGAGTATGTACTTTTTTTCATTTAAAAAGGTCATGTGACTGGTTACTGACAAGCTTCTGCAATGATGAACATCCAGCGTAGTTAGCACAGTTTCTAACTAGTCCACTAACATCTTTAAATAATTTGGTCTCAAACAATATACAATATTAGTGTTTTTTTGTTTTGTTTTTTTGTGCTATCATGCTAGAGCAGGGGATTTCAACGGGGGCTCCGTGACCCCTAGGGGGTCTGTAGAGGTACTACAGACCCCCTAGGTCCACCAATTTTTGTCACAATAATTGACAATTTTTTCACAAAATAATATGTGCGAATTAAAAAATGAAAAAATTGTATTGAGTGACCTGCAAGCATTAATATGCAATAATAATCTACGTTTGACAAAAACATTTTTAGTTGTGAAATTAATGTGAATCAATAATTACTAGTTACTAAATAATGCAAGCTACTAGTTTGATATTACTTTTCTAGCAGTTCATGGTGTGTGAGTGACCTGAGCCCAACCTGTGGCAACATTTTTGAGCAGATGATCAGAGCTCTTTGAAGACCACAGACTTTTCATTTCTTTTCTGTGGCAACAAACCCAACACGCTGCCTTTCGGTAACTATAATACTCCAACCTGAGGTTATCCACACAGCTAACTTAATAACTACCCCTCAGGTGGCACCAGTAGGAACACTGAAGTATATTCACACAGTATTTTGAACATGTTCAGTGGGGCAAGTCAATTTCTCTTCCACTTGCTCTACAACAAATGCACTTGTCCAGGACCAGCAGACAAGCCTTAATGTTGACTTCTAAAGGTCTGTGCATCCTTGACTTTTCCCTCTCCTCCCCTCATGCTACATTTTCTCCTCGCTGTCTGTCCTCCCAGTGTGTTCTCTACCTCTGGTCACTCAAGATCAACCACCCCACCACACTCTTCCTGCTGCGTGGGAACCACGAGTGCCGGCACCTCACAGAGTACTTCACCTTCAAACAGGAATGTAAGTGCAGTGCTTCTCATATGAATGCCAGTCTAATGTGCTCCTTTGCTCTCTGTACCACTTCAGAGTAGACTGTATCCATCAGGTTTCAGATTCCAGACAGAGTGTAGATATATGGGCATAGCATGGTACTCCCAGTGGAAGTGCAAGATTGCTTTTGCAGTCATTATTGCATGCTAACTGAATACTGTTTTTAATTCTACAAACATGCGGCACAAAAAAGAAGAAGTTGTTGAAGAGTCTGAGAAATATTTCCATGCTGGAGAAGAGGTGCATGGTAACCTTTAAGTAGGACATGTTTGTCAGAAAGTGTCTGTGGGAACAGGAAGTGACAAGATGTGGCAGACATCAGTATTACAGAGGAGATGAAGAGCTTTCCTTCTAATGCTGCAGACAATGAACTGCTGGAGAATGGAGAGAAGCTAAGCATGCTGCTGATGACACACACGGATTCCAGTCTCCAGACAGTTTAGTGTGTGTGTGTGTGTGTGTGTGTGTGTGTGTGTGTGTGTGTGTGTGGGTGGGTGGCAGGAGTAGAGGCATTAGTATGCAGCCTCAGAAACAGACAGCAAAGACAACCTTGCCAGATGCAAATAGATCCACTCAATTTCTTCATCCACCTACTTCCACCCACATACCACCTAAGCTACACACACATGCACGCACGCACACTGTGCCGCCTCTCAGTGTTTAGGTGATGGTTGCTGGAGGAGGGGTGTAAAAATTGGTCAGTCAGTCCATCTAATTAATGCATTGTATCCAGGTTGGATCAATTCAATTCATCATATAATTAATTTATTAATTAACTGATATACAGCTAAAAAATCTGATATAACGTATATAACGTGTTCTAGTCACTTTTGTCCCATGATTTTCCATCATACTTAAATACTTTGGATGGTACAATCATGAATATTTCCATGAGCTACATGATAAAATAGCTCTCATTTCAAGTATAAAGTCCAGATTGAATCTACAGACTCTTCTCTCTGAACCTGATTGCAGCACTCACTCTGTACTTGAGCACTGTCTTGTTCAGTCGGCCCACATTGCAATGTCCTGCCTGGCTTCTCCTGCCCTGTTCTGTCCAGCAGTGTTGTACAGATGACAGAGAAGCTGTGATACTTCATTACAAAAACTTAATATCTCCTGGTTGAGCAGATACGACAGAATTTATTGACAGATGTCTTACCTCTGGTTAGCCCTTCTTTATTGGATATGATTAATCTGTCTTTATTATCGAGATATGTACCACAGTCCTTTTTAAAGTAGCTGTAATTAAACCTCTTCTTAAAAAGCCCACTCTAGATCCAGAGGTTTTAGCCAATTACAGACCGATATCAAACCTTCCATTTTTCTCTAAGATACTTGGAGCCAATCAGCTGTGACTTTCTCCATAAGAACAGTTTATTTGAGGATTTTCAGTCAGGATTTAGAGTGCATCATAGCACAGAGACCACACTAGTCAAAGTCACAAATGACCTCCTAATGGCATCAGACTAAGGACTCATCTCTGTACTTGTCCTGTTAGATCTTAGTGCCGCATTTGACACCATTGACCATCAAATTCTTTTACATAGACTGGAACATCAAATTGGCCCAAAGGAACCGCCCTAAGCTGGTTTAAGTCGTATTTCTTAGATCAGTCTCACTTTGTTCACGTCAATAATGAATCCTCTATGCACACTAAAGTTTGTCATGGAGTCCCACAAGGTTCTGTACTAGGACCACTTCTATTCAGTTTATATATGCTTCCTCTAGAGAACATTATTAGGAATCACTTTTCATTGTTATGCTGATGACCCTCAATTATATTTATCGATCAAGCCTGATGAAACCAATCAGTTAACTAAACTCCAAGCATGTCTTAAGGATATAAAAAGTTGGATGACCTACAATTTTCTGATGTTAAATTCAGACAAAACTGAAGTTCTTGTAATTGGACCCAAACACCTCAGAAACTCTCTTTCTAGAGACTTAGTTACATTAGACGGGATCACTCTGGCCTCCAGCTCCACCATAAAGAATCAGGATTTGTCCTTTAATGTCCACATAAAACAAATTTCAAGGACTGCATTCTTCCACTTATGTAACATCGCCAAAATCAGACTACTTACTAACTAAACTTCTTCCCTGGAGTTTCTCTCTCGTCCAGCAGCTTCTCATGGATCGTGGCTGCTGCTGTGGTCCTGCATGACGTTCACTACATATATTATTACTGTCATTATTGTTACCATATCACCATTACAGTTTATAGTTAGTTAATGATTCTCTCTATCTCTATCACAGGTTCCACTGCTACTGTAATCATTTTATCATTCATTGTAATTCATTGTCATTCTATCATTCATTGTAATTGTACAATATGTTTGTGTTGATTTGTTCTGTACATGTGACATCTATTGCACGTCTGTCCGTCCTGGGAGAGGGATCCCTCCTCTGTGGCTCTTCCTGAGGTTTCTTCCACCTTTTTTCCCTGTTAAAGGGTTTTTTGTGGGCAAGTTTTTCCTCACTTGAACCAAGGATCTAAGGACAGAGGGTGTCACTCCCTGTACAGATTGTAAAGGCAAAATGTGTTTTGTGAATTTGTGCTATACAAATAAAATTTGATTTGCTAAAGAGAGTTCACCATATTTTGGGTTTGCAGGTAAAATTAAATACTCTGAACGTGTGTACGATGCCTGTATGGAGGCCTTTGACTGCCTGCCCCTTGCTGCCCTGCTCAACCAACAGTTCCTGTGTGTACATGGTGGACTCTCACCAGAAATCAACTGCCTAGACGACATAAGGAAAGTAAGTAATCAGCCACTTCAGTGGAAGTTACTGATTCTGATTCTGTTTATTTAAAACCTTTGTATGGGCTGAAATATGTGCCACCAGAAACCGAATTTGAATCATTTTTATTTGAATTTGAATTGCTTAACTTGAATAGTTGCATTAAAAAACTGAATTTGAATCACATAATTTGAATTTGTATTGTTCAGTTTGAATCATTGCATTGAAAAACTGAATCTGAATTGTAATTTGAAATTGAATTTATTAGTTTGGAACTGAACATTCAGGTCTCACAATTCAAATTCGGTTCTCAAAATTTAATTTCAATTTTCTGTGACAAACATCCGGTTAGTTGAGGAAGGAAGGAAGGATTTGTCGTCTATAGGTGTGATTGGCAGTGGCAGCTGTCCCAAACACCAGTAGCAGTTGAGACGGATGTTGAGAGATTAATTAAATCAATGCAAATTAATGCAGAAATCACATGATGGAAATGTTACTTCTACCAAGTCTAATACAACTCTGACGACTGTTTTATAAAACAAAAACTAAAAGCAAATGCCCATAACAGCAGCAGTTGCTGTGGCCCCAGACACTGGCAACTGCCGTGACACACACACACACACACACACACACACACACACACACACACACACACACACACACAGGTAGGTGCTGATTGGCCGAAGAGGCGTCCCGTGTGTCTGTGCTCGATTGCTCTGCCTCAACTACCCAGATGTCTGTCACAGAAAATTGAAATTAAATTTTGAGAACTGAATTTGAATTGTGAGAACTGAATGTTCAGTTCCAAACTAATAAATTCATTTTCAAATCACAATTCAGATTCAGTTTCAATGCAATGATTCAAGTTAAGCAATTCAAATTCAAATATAAATGATTCAAATTCAGTTTCTTGTAGCACATATTTCAGCCCATACCTTTGTTTTGTACTTGATCACAGCTGTTTGCTGCATGTATGAGGTCTGAACTCTTGACTAAATGTGTTTTGTGTTCAACAGTTAGACAGGTTTAAAGAACCTCCAGCATTTGGGCCAATGTGTGACCTGATTTGGGCTGACCCTGGTGAGGACTATGGCAGTGAAAAGACATCTGAACACTTCAACCATAATTCTGTCAGAGGCTGCTCTTACTTTTTCAGGTATTTTCACAATGCTATCTATCTCACTCCTGCTGCAGCTTCACACTCTACTGCTGCACTGATGCCAGATTCTGAGCACAGATACAGACACAGCACATCATTGTCATAAAAAACAATTGATTTAACAATGTGGTGACTGATTTTGGTTGACCAATCTCAAATGAATGAAAAATAATGCTAACAAAAGAGAAAGGAGAAAATAGGCTGCATCACACTGGTCAGAGGATAGAGCTTCACTTTTTTAGGTCAACAGCTCATTGAGGCACTTTCAAAAATGGCCCTCTCAAAACAGGTTAACGGATAAAAACAGCTTGTTCAAAATAGGTTAACATGTAAAATGTTAAATGTGACTTTTACAAAATAGGTTAACAGATGCAAACAACAGAATATGTTCAATAAAAACAGACACTGTGAATATCACAAAGTGCCTTTTGTCGACAGACACAAACAACTTGAATGAGAAAAACATGCAGTTAGTTATGTGTATTAAAACAGAGTAGCAGCTCAACAGGCAAAAGTTTATGTCCTAATAAGAGAACAGCCTCATTTGTTGATTTGATGACTGAGTACTTTAGAACAGGACCACCAGCTGATAGCAGCCAGCTGTTTGTAAGTTCAGACTTAACTTAATTGTAACGTGTTAACTAGATGACATGACTAAATGAAAACAGACTGCAGCACACACACACACTGGTTCATGTTCCCTGCAGGACACATATAGTGCCTTGCAAAAGTATTCACCCATTCATGGATTGTTTGAGGATTTGCATCATTTAATTTACAGAACATTATGGCTGAGCAATTTTATCGATCCTGCGATCGATCGATCCGGATATCGGTATTTTGTTTCCCCATAAAGTATCGAATTTTCAGCCGCAAGTATCAATACATTAAGTCCCATTCAAATCCCCCGTGTTCCGCCTGGCACTCTGCTCGCTGCCCATTTCCCCCTGTTGGCTTTGCAGGAAGAGCGATTAGGTCAGCCAGCCGCTAGTCTCGCTGTAGAGCATTTCTAGCAAGTTACCCGTCTAGATACTCTCTTTACACAGACGCCGACGTCTTCCTCTTCCTGTTGATGCAGTCAGTCAAAGCGGATGTGCTCCCACCACTTCGGGTTTAAGATTGGGTGGATCCGCCCAAAAAGTCTAAAGTTTGACATATCTGTGAATATCTCTGAAACGGTTTATGATGGAGAGGTGTGTTTTTTGAACTGTTTTCCTGAGATTCTGCTAAAGACGGAGATGTGCGGTTTGTGTCTGTGTCGGAGACACTTCCTTGTTTTTCTATTCCACCGCGTAAAAGACCAATCGAAAAGAAGATATTCGGCAGACTGAAAGCGCAGTCTCAACGAATGGACAAACGTTACTAGGCAGACTAGTTTCTTTTTCAATTAATCAGTGGAGGGTATCTGTGACGTATTCTAGCCAATCAAAGGACTCTGGGGTCTTGTGGGGGAGGGACAACAGAGAGAGAGAGCACTGTGTGCGTAGAAAAGGGGGCAGGGAGCACACAGAGCAGAGTGACAGAATAACTTCAGAAATACTATTTCTATTGAAGGACAGGTTCTCCTTAACTTTCTGGAGGGTCTTTGCTTTGCTAAGTGGTATGCCTGAGGAAAATGAGGCAAAAACGCATGGAACCTTTTGTATTCAAAGAGCATTATTTTATTGTTCTTCACATATTTGGTTGAAAAACTGCATATGTATGTCAGGCAAAGGGATTGGAAAATAATATTTTCATTCAAAAACTCTTCACTAGTACTGTTTGAGGTGTGATATGACAAAAATCAGATTCATTTCATCCAGCATTTGCAAGCTGTAGACTCTCTGTCCAGTCAGTATTGAATCGTATCGAATCATAATCCTGAATATCGTGTATTGTGTATTGTATTGTATCATGAGATTAGTGTATCGCTACAGCCCTACAGAACATGCCCACAACTTTTTTTTTTTAATTACTGTGAAGCAAACAACAAATAGAACAAAATAACAGAAAAGGTCAATGTGCAAAACTATTCACCCCCCTAAAGTCAATACTTTGCTTCATTGCCACATCTTACCACTGGGATTTTTGCCCATTCCTCCTTGCAAAACCGCTCTAGCTCCTTCAAGTTGGATGGTTTGCGCTTGTGAACAGCAATCTTTAATACTGACCACAGATTTTCTATTGGATTGAGGTCTGGGCTTTCCAACAGCTCAAGTGTTGCTTTAGCAGTGTGTTTGGGGTCATCGTCCTGCTGGAAGGTGAACCTCCATCCTAGCCTCAAATCATGCACAGAGTGGTACAGGTTTTGCTCAAGAATATCCCTGTATTTAGCACCATCCATCCATGACCAGTTTCCCTGTCCCGGGTGCTGAAAAACATCCCCACAGCATGATGCTGCCACCACCATGTTTCACTGTGGGGATGGTGTTCTTTGGGTGATGTGATGTGTTGGGTTTGCGCCAGACATAGCGTTTTCTTTGATGGCTGAAAAGTTCAATTTTAGTCTCGTCAGACCAGAGCATCTGCCTCCATACATTTTGGGAGTCTCCAACATGCCTTTTCATAAACTCAAAACGTGCCATTTTGTTTTTTGCTCAAAGTAATGGCTTTCTTCTGGCCACTCTGCCATAAAGCCCAACTCTATGGAGCGTACGGCTTATTGTCATCCTATGTACAGATTCTCCAGTCCAGACCTGGGCAATCTGTTCCACAAAGGGCCGGTGTGCTGGTTTCCTTTCCAACCAAGCAGCAGCACACCAGACTTGACTCATTTAATCAACTGATCTCAGTCTTCAGACAGTTGATTGGTCAAACTGTGTGCTCTTGGTTGGTTTGAACAAAAACCTGCAGCCACACTGGCCCTTTGTGGAACAGATTGCCCAGGTCTGCTCCAGTCTCTGCTGTGGAACTCTGCAGCTCCTCCAGGGTTACCTTAGGTCTCTGTGCCTCTCTGACTAATGCCCTCCTTGCCTGGTCCGTGAGTTCTGATGCGCGGCAGTCTCTTGGCAGGTTTGTTGTTGTGCCATGTTCTTTCTATCTGGTTATGATAGATTTGATGGTGCTCCTGGGGATCATCAAAGATTTGGATATTTTTTTTATAACCTAACCCTGACTTGTACTTCTCCACAACATTGTTCCTTACTTGTTTGGAGAGTTCCTTGGTCTTCATGGCAGTATTTGGTTAATGGTGCCTCTTGCTTAGGTGTTGCACCCTCTGGGGCCAAAAAAGGTGTGTATATGTACTGACAGATCATGTGACACTTCATCATTTCACTAATTATGTGACTTCTGAAGGTAATTGGTTGCACCAGAGCTTTTTATAGGCTTCATAACAAAGGGGGTGAATACATATGCACATGCCAATTTTCAGTTTTTTATTTCTAAAAAACAGTTTTATGTGTATATTTTTCTCATTTCACTTCACCAATTTAGACTATTGTGTTCTGATCCATCACACACAATTCAGATAAAAAAAAACAAAACATTGAACTAAAGCCTGTAATGTAACAAAATAGGTAAAAAGCCAAGGGGTAAATACTTTTGCAAGGCACTGTAGATAATAACATAGATGCTCTGTAAACTGATCTTGATGAACTTCACTTTATCAGGTCAGTCTTGCCCCAAGGTCTAATTTATAACCACTGTGTATGCAAAAACAGGCCGTGAAAGAGGAGTATGACACTTTGCATGCAAAAATTGTGATCTGACAGGAGAACCCATGTGTATGATCAGACATGGGAGATTGGCGACGCAGATGATGAGGTGGTGCTGTATAATCATAATGAAGACCAAGTTCACTGTAACAGAACCAACCTAAAATGAAGCAAATGTGTCAACCTGTTGAACCTTCATCCTCAAATGATGTCTCAGGGTGGGAAATGGTGATGTAATCAGTGTGATCCATTTAAATGTAACTGCAATGACACTCATGCGTAATGTCGCATGATAAATGCACTAACACTGCTAAATGACCACGTGAATGGAAAAAGAAGGATCAAACAAGTGTTCATGGACCATCAGGTTTTTCCTGCCTCTGATGATGTCTAGATTCCTGAGAGCCATGCCCTAAGATCTGCGAGCTGAATTGGGTCCAGCAGGCCAACATGACACAACCGCACCATCCCAGTGCAGTTAAGAAGCAGGCTAATAACCACGCTGGGGTTTCTGGCAACTGGCTGTGTAATTAGGCAGGTGTATGTTTGACAGGATCAAAAATCTATGATGTTTATCGTTATGCCAAAAGCCTCTATCTAACCTCGATTTGTGTGTCTTTTTTTTTCTTCCTCTTGGTTGTTGCCATGACTAACCATAAGCAGCTGAATACATATGTATCAATATTCATGTAGTAGATGGCTGTAAAGAGCCTGAAGGTGTGCAGATGCACAGTTTTATAAATCTTTGGCTTTGCACATACACCTCTTACCTCTGCACTGTTTTATAAATGAGACCCCTGGTATGTCTCACTTTCTTCATCTTGCCCTGATGTTGAGTTGTGAAATGGTTATTGTCCACTTTTCTTGAGCAGTCCTGATGGATTAGTAGGGCAATGTAAGAAAGAAAAAGCAGTTGAAGCCCTCAAGTAACCATCTAGCTGAACTTGTCTGCTCTGGATGTATTCCCCAGCTTCTGCAGGGATCAGCAGAGTTCTGGCTCTGGGTCTTCAGCCTCTTTAAATGCCTAGCTCAACAGGCCAGAGGGCATGGCATGTTGAAAATAAATATAAAAGTTTTTCAAGTCAGTGATGTCCTGAGTAGCCTCATGCTGTTCCTTTAATGGTTTGAACATGCTTTGACCTCCACTGTCTCTCTCTCTGCTTCTCTTTCTCTCTGCAGTTACTCAGCAGTGTGTGACTTTTTGGTAAATAATAACTTACTGTCAGTAATAAGAGCCCATGAGGCACAGGATGCAGGGTAAGTATGGTTACAGTTTCAGTGATTCATTTGCAGCATATTATAATTCAGAATATGTTTGACGCGTTTTGTTTGTGGCCTGACAGGTATCGGATGTACAGAAAAAGCCAGACCACAGGCTTCCCTTCATTAATCACAATCTTTTCAGCTCCAAATTACCTAGATGTCTACAACAACAAAGGTTTCTGCCTCCTTTCTCACTCTCATTGTTCTAGTTCTATTTTCTTTTCAGTCCTTGAATCTCTCCTCCCATCTTTCCCTTTGTCGATCCTAGCTGCTGTATTAAAATACGAGAACAACGTGATGAACATCCGGCAGTTCAACTGCTCACCCCATCCTTACTGGTTGCCCAACTTCATGGATGTCTTTACATGGTCTTTGCCTTTTGTTGGAGAGAAAGGTGTGTTTGTTGTTTCATTTTCAAAAGGTAGATAGAAAGTCAAAAATAGAGCCTTTATTGCACTGCCTATGGCTCACTGACTTTGTCAAATGTACAGGCCAAGACTCACTCATTGTACTATAGTCTGCTCATTTAGAACACAGTATGTAGAAAGACGAAGAGAGAATGCTTTACACAATCAAATATTCAATAGTAATATATATAAATGCTCTTTATTTATAAGTCACTCAAAAGTTCAGAGATCTGCTCTCTGTCTTTGCATGTGTTCTGTATTTTGGGGCCTTTGTTACTGTCGACACTGTAAATGATATTTATCTCTTGAGACAGATGACTGCGAACTGAAAGTCATTTTCACCTCATCACAAACATTTTGAATGTATTCATGTATGAAGTGAAGTTTTAATGTGGCTTCTCCCTCCACCCCCCCAGTGACAGAGATGCTGGTGAATGTACTGAACATTTGCTCTGATGATGAGCTCATGTCTGAGGGAGACGACCTATATGAAGGTAAATATGATGCAGACTGTGTGCTGATCAGCACGATGATGTGATAATACTGTATCACACATATTTGTGAGGTCGTTTCTTTAACAGCACTGAGTATCAGTTATTTTTAGTCAGTGTAGTAAGTCTGCTCATCTGCACACGTCAGCTTGGGCTGTCGATTTTCTCCAGAATTCTGTCTGGTTCTGTTCTCTTATTCTGTAAATTCAATTTTCACTTTTTAATTGAGATGATTTGAAAATGATTCCTGGCACACATGTACCTGACATAATGTCCCACATGTCTGTTGATGAAATAGTTCAGCGCCTGCTGCAATTAAACCCTCAGTTCATCTCTCATGTATCATTCGTTCATCACACGAGGCTTTAATTTATTTTAAATAAGTGCAAAAAAAATGAATGAAAATGAAAAAAATGAAGATCACAGATAAAGAGTGCTATTGGATACTGAAGGTGGTGTACTGTGTCTTAGCTTTACACTCTGGATTTGTTTCAGGTGGAACCTCCGCAATGCGTAAGGAAGTCATCCGGAACAAAATTCGCGCTGTGGGGAAAATGGCCCGAGTCTTCTCAGTCCTCAGGTCTGACTCTGTCTTTAATACTCCTGTACATGTATACAGTACCAGTCAAGGGCATTTTTTTCTACATGACATGAACACTGAAGACATCAAAACTATGAAATAACGGAATTACTGGCTCTGCCCCAGCAAAGGAAGACCAAGACTTAGCTCTGCTGCAGAGGAGACGTTCATTACAGTTAGCAGTTAGAAGTCAACAATTAACAGCAGCTGTATATGTATATGTATATACTGTATATGAAAGACAATGAACTTGGTGGGGTCAGATCAGATAGAATCGCAGGTCACATGGGGCCAGGAAGTTGTAGGAGTGTTGGTGAAATGAATGGGACTGTGTTGTGTTATGTTGTCTTGCTGGGATTAATGAGTCACTACCTGGTCACACTGCTGCAAGGGGGTTGGTGACTGTCAGACCAGTGCATGCGGGTCACTGGCTTCAAAGATATTTTACAAATGGTGAAATTAAAAAAAAAACAAAGATCTTAAAAGCTATGTTAAAGTCTCACTTCAGTTTCTTTAAAATGGATAGAGGACAATATAAAAATTGAAGCCTACGTGTGTTAACGCACAAATATTGCTTTAGCTGCTAAGATTGACAGTGTTCAGTTGTCAGTGACCCACTTACAGAACCAGGACACATGTTCACAGATTTGCTGCAGTCATTCAGAGCTGACAGTCTACAACAAGAAGTCATTGATTAGGCACTGTGTGTGTCTGTGTGTGTGTGTGTGTGTGTGTGTGTGTTCTATGTGTGTGTGTTCTATGTGTGTGTGATCTATGTGTGTGGCTGTGTTTTGTTTTTGGACAGGGAGGAAAGCGAGAATGTGTTAACACTTAAAGGCCTGACCCCGACTGGAACTCTTCCTCTTGGAGTGTTGTCAGGGGGAAAGCAGACCTTACAGACCGGTAAGTGTGTCGTCAACTCAGCCCCCTTCTTTGATTCCTCCGTGCTAGCTGCCATTTAGCACCACCTACACTCTGTAGGACACTTCCTTACCCCTTGTCATGAAGTTTGTCTTTTTCTTTTTGCTGTAAGAAAGCCTTTTATTTTATTACACGATCTGTTGTTCCTCAATCACATCAGTCCAGAAAACACACAAGTTTCTAGGTAATTGCCAAACAGTAGCAATGACACATTTTTACTGCGTTAGCCTTACCTGTGCTGAAAGATGAGTGTACAGTCATAGAGTTGAAAATCTGCCCAGAGTTAGAGGAGAAGATTGACCCCACTCCCAGTAATGTTGGTGGTTGAGGTAGACATAAACTGTCTTGTTAAACTTGTGGTTGAGATTTTCTGCATAGAATTGATGATATTCATGTATGTTTTCAGAGTTGTTTACTAATGATCCACTCAGAACATTTCTTTCTCCTCTTTTCGTGTTTACTACTATAAGTTTATACTGTTTGAATGACAGTGGAAAGGTCTGCATCTTGTCATGGCCAAGGGGGGTCTTGTCATGTCAGTGTATGTTTCACCCCTCTCACTGCTATGCTTTGCAGCTAGCACTATGAGCTACTGTCAGCATCTACCCTCCAGTGAGTACTGTCAGACCTGGGGCCGCACACAGCCTCTGAACCCAGCAGTGTCCAGTCTAACAGGGAATACAGCAGGTGGTTTTCTTGCCGGGTTTGGCTCCTGGCATTCAGGAGTCAGTTCAGTTAGCTACACGGCTGACCGAGCTGATGACAGTTAGCTGTTCACTACATAGCAGTTTCCGGACAGATCCAATGTGAAAGAAGAAAAAGGAGTTCAGCCGTCTGTACTGATCCTGATGATTTGTCCTCACTGATGTAAATCAGCATACACGACATATAGCCATCTCTCTTTCATATTTACACACACAAAAACACATCATGGGAACTGCTTTTCTTGGCTGCAATGGCGTTCTGGGAAATGTGGTTAATGTCAAATTTAAGTGAAAGCAGCTTGAAGAGAGTCATTTTCACCCTGTGGTTATGACAAACTCAAATACAAAGCATCTATATTAGATAGTCCTGTTGGAGTCCAGCCATCTTTGAATGGTCTCTGGATCTTCTCTCCAGTGACAGCTAAATCTGTCCTGACGTCTAGCTTCCCTGTCCCGCTAGTCCCTTTGAAGGCTTCTAGATCAATGACGCCGTGACCACCACAGGGAACACTGGCTAGACTTTGACTTGAGCCCCCCCCCCCTCTATGCAGCAGAAAGTTTTTGGGCTCAGCTGTGGACTTGCAGGTGGGGGGCTGTTACCTGGAAATGCCCTGGACTCTCTGATCTAAAGGTCAGCGCCTGGCCTCGCCCGCCAGAGGACATGCTGGCAGTCATGCTTTGCCACACTGGAGGTTCACAGAAGTTGTGGAGCGATCGAAGGAGAAACCACATGTTGGTGACCTTTCTGTAGAATGTCATGTCCATGTCCACTCCTCGAGCCACAGATTTCAGATCAGTGAGGCCACTTTGAACAAGAGGAGGGCGAGCGATTGTGTATTTTTACTGTGCTGTGTTTGCTCAGCAGCTTTACCTTGGTGTAAGGCTACACTGAACAAATGCGTCTTCCTGCCTGGTCATTGTGGCGCATCTTGCCCGGCTCTTAGACTCTTAGTGCTCAGCCAAATCCCCCCTCAGCTCTCCACACCTAAGTCCTCATGACCCTTTAACACCAACACCATCTTAAATCTCCAATAGACTTCTTCTCTCTAACCCTCCCACCCACTAAATAATGTGTTTAAATGAAGTTGTTACAGCTGCTACGAGTTTTACATCCATAAATGAGTGTTAGCTTATACTTATACGTATACATGTGTTCATTTCACTTTGATATGACTGTTCTGTGTATTTGCTCTCTGGCTGCCTCTGATGACCCTTTTTTCCCCTTTCCTTGACTCTCATTAACGTAGCTACGGTTGAGGCAGCTAAAGCAAAAGGTACGCATGGCTGTGTGGCTCCAATCTCATTTCTTTGTTTTGTGTGTGTTGTTCACCCTTTAAACACAGATCTGTACTTCTTTGAATTACAGTTCTTTTAGTGTCCCCACTGTTTTTATACCACTAATTATTGTATTGACTTTATATTTTATATTTATATTACTGGTTGCTCTTGCATTATCAGTGTCTGTCATAGAACATTTCATACTTTTTACAAGATGGCAGTCAAGCAGTAAAGGAATCATAGGTACAATATGAAAGATGAACATGTCATTAAATTGAAAAGATGCTTGTATCAGACTAAATGGTCCATCAGAAGTGTACATCATACCTACAGAGGGGCTGGTTATGTGTGGCAGGTTCAGGACCTGCCTTGCCCCTTGTTGATGAGACTTTTCGGGCCGTGGTCACATTGGCTTTTCTTGCCCAGTGTGGCTCCCCACACAGAGAAAAGCCTGCTAAGACCTGGCTAAGATAAGACCAGGGACATCCCTGCCTGGGATATTTTCAGAAGCTAATCTTGTTACACTATTTGGTCGTTGCCCCTTCTGGTTGATAGCGGTAGTTTGTGTTTGAAAATACCTCAGCCACAAGAGTGACTTCTTCTATCAAGACATAAAATCTAAAAGATGAAGTCCTGGTGCAGAACATGACAACAGAAGGGGGCTGTAACCTCACAGACAGAATAATTTTGAGTTCCTCTAGTGTATTGTGTTGTCAGGTGTAAATATATTTACATAAAACAATTCACATATACATGAAAATATTCATTTGAGTCAATGCCACAGTCTTTCCATTCACAACCCGGCAACTGTATAAGTACCCCATTGGTGAACAGACCTAAAGTAGGGTTCATTGTAACAGATACAGTATCTGGTTGTGCAAGAGTATCCTGAGGACCTGGAATCTATGGCTGTGAAATCTTCATTCTCTGTTGACCTTGTGAACTGAAATGACTGCAGAATATCTGAACAGTCTTTTACAAGTCTGTTTTTTATTTGCTCACGTTTTCTGTCTGGTTTCCGTGGCTGTTTTGGGACGTTACCGTAAGTCTACACAGTGTGAGGTGCTTTATTGTTGTAGCTTGTCCCTATGCAGCCGTTGTACCTGTGCATGCGATCATCTGTATTGTGCTAGGCTCACCCTGTTTTGTGCTTATCAAATGATTGATTGAGGCTGATTATATAGCTAAAGAAAATGTCTTACAGCAGATCATTTCAGCAACATGAGTAGGGAAAATAAAACTGTGCTCTCTTCTGCCCTTCAGCCATTCAAGGCTTCTCTCCCACGAGGAAGATCCGTAACTTTGAGGAGGCACGTGGCCTGGACAGGATAAATGAGAGGATGCCTCCTCGCAAGGATGGCCAGCAGCCGGACGGGACCACAATCAACACCAACACCCCCAACAAGAACGGCACTACTGGATAGACACACACATCATAACCCCCACACACCCTCTCTCTCTGTCTCTCTGTCTCTGTCTCTGTCTCTGTCTGTCTCTCTCTCTCTCTCTCTCTCTCTCTCTCTCTCTCTCTCTCTCTCTCTCTCTCTCTCTGTCTCTCTCTCTGTCTCTCTCTCTGTCTCTCTCTGTCTCTCTCTATCTTCTCTATCTTCCGCTCATCCACAGTCACAGGGTGGTGGAAAGAAATGGACAAAAAACAAAAAAGAAGGCCACATCACAGAGAAAACAATTCCAGCTGCTGAAAAAATGTTATCTTATATAAAAGTAAATATTAGATTTATGATGTAATAGCAGCAAATTATTGAATGAAGACGTTTTGCAGTTATTATTATACTGTACACTGAAGTTCTAACTTAAACATGTCAAAGCTCTAAAAAAGAGAATTTTCTAAATTGGAGTTGATGCAGGTAGATGAAGCCTTCTTATCAGGAGTTTTAGTCACTTTCAGTTGTTTCTTGTGTTTGCTGAGGGAACATTTGAAGTCCAGATACTCAACAGCCTTGTTTGGATGTTGAGAGCTTCTTGTCAAGACGTTTTAGGCACTTGAGGTTCTACATACAGTGCAGTGTTTGCTTATATGTGTGTCACTTGAAAGATAAATTATGTACGTGTTGAGAGGTGAAAAAAAGAATCAGAGGCAATTATATTACAAATGAATATTTTCTACATAAAGCAGAAGACTTCTAGTCTTATACATTTTCCACAAAACTTTGATGAATGGATTTTTGTTCAGTATTTTGTTCACTTCCAGAGTAACACCAATTTCTTCCTGTATTATGATGATGATGACGATGATGACGATGATGATGACTATTATTATTATTATTATTATTATTATTATTATCTGTGAAGGACTCATGCTTTGATAGTTGCTGTTTCTGGCTGTTCTGTGCTGGTTATGACTTGTGTCCACTTGATGGCGAACGAGGAGGTTCTCACTCCACCAAACCAAAAAAGGGGTAAACAGTGCAGCGTATCTTCTCCTGTGAACACGAGCAGACCTGTCAATACGCCTCCACATCATGCTCGGAAGCTTCTTCTTGTCGAGCACCAACGTTAAGCCGACATCTCTGAGGTGGAGCACTGCACAGGAAGATTACAGCACCAAAGGAATTGGCATTTTGGGACAAAAAGAGGACACTCAGAAAAGCAGAGGAAATGTTCTCTGGCCATGTTGTCCTCACAACAGACTGCTGTTCATTATTGCTTAGGAAACGTCAGTGTATTTAACAGAATTATGGCAGTTTGATTTGATGTTTTCTTGTCAGACACTAAAGAATCCAGGGTGTGTTTTTGGGCTTTCTTTTGTTTTTAAAGTTGTGTGTCTCCATCTGCTGTTGATGATACAGAATGCAGATGTTCATTTTGGATCGTGATAACCGTGCGTATCAAATGAGCGAAACATTTGGCATTCAGTGAAATGACAGCACGTTGACGATGCTGTATGTAGACACAATGAACTGCTTCATTCCCCTGCACGGGGATGATGCTATAAAAAGATAACTGCTCTCTATCAAGGCCTAACAGTACTGTAATCATCTCAAGATGGCTGACTCACACATACTATATATTCTTTTTACACATAGTGGTCATGAGATTGATTGCTCCACTCCCCTCACAGGCACTCCCAGCCCTTTAAGACCTGCTTTTACTTGGACATACAACTCAACTGGTGCTTCGACACACCTGACTGTAATTCTGATGTCTCTGTCACTCAAGAAAAAAAGGAGGAAATAAGCTTTAAGATTTGCTATTTGTGAACCCTCCCACTTTTTTTTCTTCTAAATGAGGCGTTTGTGCTCATGTGCCATGCCACCTTGGCCACACATGTCAAGATCTGTATGTGTGCGTGTGTGTGTGGATGGTGAACGGAGTCAAGCCAGGCGACTTTGAATCACACAATTAAAGATTTAATGTCAAACGTCACATTAATCTTCAAATACTCAAATTTCCAGAATGTTGTTGTTTGCTGTTCTGTCCAAAAGACTTCCTTCCTAAAGTATTTGGGTTTACATTCATGACTGTAATGTTCAGATTTGTTTTCAAGGTAAGGCTTTATTGGGTGAGCCATACAGTACACTGACCTCCTGTTAGGTCCTATACATATCTTGCAGAATGTAAAAAATTTTGTTCATCAACAATCTTCTAATCCCTGTAAAAAGGAGTGAAAAATACCATATTTGTCATGAAGGCCATGAAAACTTTTACGTAGATGTATCACTTGAAAGAAAAGAATATTCAAATACAGTGTTTTCTTTGACTCGTCTTGGATTTTGCTTCTTGTTGCTGCATCAGATAACTTTGAACTTTAGTACCTCCAAATAAAGGTCTGAATTTATAAGGTGAGAAAAGTGTTGCTGTTGTGTTGTCTGCTGCCACCTAGAGGACAAAACAAACATCTTCACATTATTTTTGCACCCAATGCATTGATACAAAATAAGTTTATTTACAATTATTAATTTAGAACAAGCATTTTAATGCTCAAGGGCAAACTGTTAAAGCAGAGAAGATAAATATTCAGTCAAATGCCTTCTAACATCTAAGACAGCACAGGTCAGAAATATACTGACCGATGTTCCCTAAACATACATACAACATACTCTCATTTTACTGTATTGTCATGAATCAAATACTGACATGTAGCGTACTGAAAACATTAAAGTAAGAATGAAACTACTGCCAACAATTGAATGAATCCCGTCAGACAAAATAACACAACATGTATAAAATGATATGGCTCACGTTCAGGACCAGAACAGTTTCTAATTGTGCTGACCCTAAAAGTATTTCAAAAAGTGCCTTAAAAAAAGTTCATCCCTGGAATAGCAAGTCCTCTGCGCATGGCAAGTCATTTCAAGTCCAGTTGTTCCCTCCTGCACTCTCCACATCAACTGATACAACCACACTTGGCGTTTCTCACAGGCCTGCAGTAAAACATGCTGCTGAGGAAACAGTCATGACAAAACGCTCTCTCTTCCTCTCATCAGCCTCTCGTTGGGGACCGTCTGTGTCCGACGTTAGACTTTTGGTGGAGGAACTGGCCTCAGAGCCTGGAGGATGAGAAGAAAACATGTTTATTGAGTACAGTTTTTAAAATCCACTTACTCATCTTACTTTCATGGCTAGAGTTACATGCTATTATAGCATTATAGCACAGCCATGTTTGTATGCAAAGTACAAAACTATAACCAGCTAGCTTAGCTTAGCATGAAGACCAGAACTAGGAGGAACCACCAACTGAGTTTGTGATTGAATAATTTAGGATTTTGAACACTGTTGTAATCCAATTATCGTAAAGACAGGAGAACTACAAATCTTATGATCTTGTCCGTGCTTTTGGTCTTTGAAGTTACTGACACATGGAGAACTAGCTGTTGATGAACACCAGTTTTTCTTTTATAGACTCAGAGCAGCAGAATTGTGGAAGATCTAAATTCTCCATTATTCCAGTCAGTTCAGTTTGAACAGTGTTGTTAATACCAAATCAAACTTTTCCCAATAAAGACATATGTACAGCAAAGCAGTCATGTTTAACACAGAGTCAGTTACCTGACGTGCAGCTATGTAGTTCTGGCTCGGGGGTTTAGGTCTGTTCCCTGCTGGAGGTGGTGGAGGTGGAGGTCCTTTGGGTTTTGGCTTTCCAGCCTAAGATTGCATAGTATTGTTAGATTTGATACACCTTAACTCAACACTGTAATACTGTATTCCAACCCATTACCTGTCCCATTGGCATTGGTTGACTAGGCGGTTTGTTGAGGCCATGAGCTGATCGGCTGATTGGCTGCTTCCTTTGAGTGTGTGCACTGTTGTAGAAAGACAGATTTAATCTTCTGTATTCACAGCAACATAGGCACATCAAGACCTGCAGCAGGGTAAAGATGACTTACGTCGGCAACATGGGACTTTGTCTGTTTTTCCAGATGAATGCAATCACACCAGCTATGACACCTGAAACCACTAACAGGACTGTCACTACGATGGCAACAATTGCTCCTGCAGAAACAGAACAAGCACGACTTTTGTTTAGAGCGTGCGCTCGGTTATCTAGAGACAGATTCAATCTGTGGATGCAGCAGTGAAACATCAGTCATGCAAATTCAAAATTGGTTGTACAGATATGTTTTAGTTTGGAAGTGATGCTGATTAATGACAGTAGAGGTTTACCAGGGGAAAGAGCAGTGAAAGCTCTATCCTTTGAATTGCAGGAAGGAGGCATCCAACCAGGCTCACACTGACACTCACTCTTGTGATTACACACCTGCAGAACACAAAAAAAAATCCTGTGATTATCAGCTGTTGTGAGATGTTTCGTTTAATGGCTGGCTGCCTGTGTATTGCCGTCACATCTGCAGTGTAATACACTGTGCACAGCACAGCTGGGCTTAGGTGTAGGAATTTATAAATTCTATGG
This sequence comes from Protonibea diacanthus, assembly GCA_028641955.1. Lineage (NCBI taxonomy): Eukaryota > Metazoa > Chordata > Actinopteri > Sciaenidae > Protonibea > Protonibea diacanthus. The sequence continues at coordinate 904,366 of CM053985.1, forward strand.
TTGTGACAATGTAGTGCCAAGAGACAGGGCTGTATGAAAGTAAGGTGATGATATTCATACTATAGCACACACTTAAACATACTGATTTTTTGTTTTGTTTTGTTTTATGTGGCTTAAAAATGTTATTCTACTGACCCCTGGCACTGCTTTGTTCTACTTCTATGTTGGGACTTCTTTCAGCTTCTCCAAAAGTAACACTGTGACTGCATGAGAACGTCATACAACCCCACTTCAAAATATCCAAACTATCCCTTTAATGTCCTTTCTTCACAGACAAACAACCCAACCAAATTTTTGTGGGTTTTTATTACTTTTGTTACCAAACGTATAAAAAATATCAGCTAAACTAAACTAAACTGTGAGCAGTGTTGACATGTACTTACAGCATGGCTGGGACATTTTGCTGAACAGTTTGTATTCCTGTAAGCTATCTCCAGATCCACACATTCATTCTGGCTGCACACCTTGAAAAGAAACACACTGCTCATACTGATGAACACTGTAGACGACTTCTCAGTTGGTTGTGATGCAGTCAGGAGCACAGAACACGTTCACAGAATTACATTTACAGCAGCTTCTTACCTTTCCATCTCCACATTTAGTCCCAGCGTCCACCTGGCCATAGTCTTTGGTGTAGTCGTCAAAGAAAGCAGCCTTGCAGTCACCGAACCGAACCATGCGGCCGTAGTTTGGGTTGTCTTGACCATTGTGGCAGAAGAGCTTCCCACAAAGCACGTCTCTGCAGAGAGAGAGGCCAGGATATGTCTTCAGAATCACACAAACTTCAAATTCTAACATTCTACATTCTTTGATGAGTCTGCATATTAAACTATGAAGAATACTAATGCAATGCAGATGATCCTTCAGTACCAAGACTGTACTGTATGTTTGAGACTCACTCCTGCTGGCAGGCGATAAAGCGGTCATTTGCAGGACGTTTACAGAAGGCGTAGTAGGTTCCTCTCTTGTTCTGGTCGTAGCAGTATGCACGAGCCTCTATAGCAGCTGGTGACAGGAAAGGATTACATCAGAATGTAGCCTTTCACATGTATGACAGCAGGATAGTTATCCTATTTATAGTTATCCCTTTTCTCTTAACTTAAAGTAACACAGACACTCACATGAACCATAAAGCTTGACACATTGGTCTGGCCTCTGTGGACACTGGCCATTGTAGCAGTATCCCAGGCCTCCATCACATGGGAGGCCATTCACAGCAAACACATCCTCAGGGCAGGTGGTGCTCTCCCCGTCACAGTACTCTGCCAGATCACAATCGTCCTGCTTCCTGCGGCACTCTCTGGACCGAGGCAAGATCTGTGCAGAGATTGCTTCACTTAAGTATGAAATGCTTTTCATATGGAGAGCATGTGTGAACGCTGCCATGCTTTGCTTTGCACAGGTTAACATAGCTTTTGAGCACCATACAAGCAACATATCATTTGAAATAGGACAATCTTTTTGACACATGGCATTAAGTTGACATGACATCACTCAAACTTGGTAATTGAATCTTCATTTGAAGTTGTGTTTGCTCTGTTTGTGCTCTATACCGACCGCTGAGAGAAATATCTGGCTGTTTAGGTGCTAAATTCTCCACCAGCTTGTCTTCATCTCAATCTGTCTGCCTTTTGGTGGTGAGCAGGTCATGCGGCACAGGTTTTTAGAACTCTTTCTCTCATAACAGCTGCCTGCTGAGGGTGATGAGAGTGAACCGAAACAGTGATGCTGCAGCTATGACAGCGCTCTGTGGAGTCTGTACATTCATCACTACTGTGAAGTGACACACTGTCACATCAACTGTCTATTGAAGAACAAGACATGCCAACATGACATGTTCAGAAATATTTGGAAGTATGTCCAAAGTCTGTTTAGAATAATAATTTGTGTCTGTCATAGTCCACATTTGTCAGGTTAAAGTGCTGTGAACCGCTGTCCACTCTCAGTCAAAGTGCACTGGAGGCTTTTGGCTTCACTGTGGTGATGTCACAAAAGCCTGCCTGTACTCGTTAAGCAGAGATTTAAAATGAGCAGAGAAACTTTTTTCCTTCAGTGTGAAAAAACAGCCTCAAGTGTCAAACTGCGCACGTGCAACACTCAGTGAAGCTCACAAGTAAATGATCAGCAGTCCATGTGAATGGATGGGGACTGCAGAGTAACATGATGTACTTGACAGATTCGAATATTTGTAACACCGTAAATAAACACTAGATGGCAGTAGCAGATCAAATGATTCAAACACCACATAGATAACACAACACAGCATACATTCATTTAAGTTTCCTCACCTTGCAGTCCTCACAGCACTCTCCGTCACCACACTGTGCACCCTCCCTCAGCGTGCACGTGGTGGCATTGCAGCACGGGTTGGTGCACTCCTGTAATGCAAACAGAGCTCATCATGCTGTTAATCCTGATGCTTATTGTTAATCCTTCTCTTTATTGTAGAATTGTTATTGTTAAACTTTTGAATTATGTGCTTTCCCTTGGGCTTCGGAATTAGCATGCTATGATGCTACATTAAAATGCTAATACTTTCTTTCATGTTTGTATGGCACTTGTCTGACTTGGTGCCCTGTGCTCATGAAAAAGCAGAAACATATGGTGTATCTTACTTCCTTATACCCCTTGAGCTGGTCGTAACAACGCAAAATAGCAGAAATTCACTTGTCCTGTATATTCATGTCTGTTAAAATCTCAACATTGAATGAGACATATGAGGTAGGAATCTTCAGCTGCAAGGCACCCGTACCACATGCCAGAGCAACCCCACCCTCCTCCACCCTCGACCACAACCAAAAACACAAAAACAGGTCTGAACATATTCACAGGTCTGCAGAGTGAACTCACTGTTGTTTACTCTGTTAGCATACTCACAAAGTAACACAGCAGAAATACTTTCAGTGCCTATTATGAATAGAATGGAAAAAAATCTTATTTTTGTAACAGTGTACTGTGTTTGTTCACATGAATGTATTTGCTTTCATTGATTTTGATTGATTTTTAAATACATGCTGCATGTCAAACAGCCCAATTCTTTTAACTCCTCTGGGTAAAAAAAACAAGGCGTTGAGTCTTCCTATTGGCAAACAACAGCTTAGAGGAAGAATCTGTGAGACGGGAGCCCACACAGTTGAGTATGAGTAAAGGGACTACATTTCATTCTGAGGTGAGAGGTTATTTTATGCCACAATACAACTGAAGGCTTTTTAATATATGAGAACAACGGTTTATGAAATGTAAATCACATTATTATATTCTGCAAACATCAACGTCAACACAAGCTGTCTAAACTCACTGATTCATCCAACACCAGTCCTCTTTTTTTAATCCACACCTCTGTCACTATGACCTTTCACTGTTCACTGTTAGTCAGACTGGGCCCTTGGGTACTTTTCTGCACTCTGACCCAATAGAAGAGGGTTAGACAGTCTTAGTCTTAGTAATCAGTTCATTTACCTCCACCGTGCCACAGTCACAGAACTCGCCTTTCTCCACAAAGCCGTTCCCGCAGACTGGCGGAGCTACCACACTGTTGTAGTCTGGTTTATCCAGCAGGCAGCTCGGGCTGCGGCTTGTCAGGTATCGCACATAGTTGTTGCTGCTGCAGCTACTGAAAGTCCGAGGAACGTTCCAGCTAAGGACACAAACAGTACGCTTTCCTTGTTAACACCAAACTCACATTCTTTGAAACACTTTTTTTAAAAAGGTTTTCAGCTTCTCCTTCATTTAGTCCTTCAACAAATCCACGAAAATATTTTTGAGTGAATCAGCACAAGAATTAAAATCGAAATCACTGAGTCTGCTGTAGCTGGAGAAACAAGAAGATTACTGAGCACATTACATATATGGCAGGCTAGAGTCTCCTTGTATCAGCAAATCAATCAGTCCAGTATGAACATTTAACATTGTATAAAAACTCTTTGACTGACACTTTTCCTACCTGAGTGCTGCAGCCATAATGCAGCTGTCCCCAGCACAAGCACAGGCGCTCGAGTCATCGTGGTCCATGCCCAGGTTATGACCCATCTCATGAGCCAGTGTTGCTCCCACTGCAATGGCCCGGTCATTGTGATCCTGACAGGTAACAAAACAGCTGTTAAAGAGCACTTGATCATGGTGGAAATTGTTAGGTCTCTCAGTACAGTAAGAGTTGCTAATCATGGAAATGCCAGGAGATGACTTCTGTTATGATTTTGTGCTGTATAAATAAGTGAATAAATGAGTCTAGGTGTATCACTCTGCATGAGAGTGGTGCACCCACTGACAGACTGACATCAAATTCCTTGGTTGCAAACATAACAACCAGCCAAATAACAAGTGGAACCATTGTTACCTGTACTACTCCAACAGAGTGACCTGAGCAGAGAGTCCCAATGAAAGCCAGTCCCACAGTTGCTCCTTCAAAGTCAATACCACTGAAACAACGAATGACAACATGGGAAACACATTCAGAAACATATCTGTGCCATTCATCCATCTGCCCAAAATCTTCTCTGGCTGGATGGCAAATTAAATTTAAATGAGCCGTAAAGAAAGGTTAATGTGTTACACATTAGCTCCATGTGTTCCAAAATGTTTTCTTTGTCTGTTTGTTGAGGGGAGTGTGTTTCCTGTGGGAGCTCTGTAACATTTACACGTTTGTGTGTTTGTTTGGCTTATCGAGGCTCACACACCTCCTCATGAGGAGCATGTTCTCTGGACCTGACATGTGAAGCTATTTTTAACAGGCTAATTAAGAAATCTGACAAAACATTTGCACAAGCATGATGTGGAACATCAAGAACTGTTGCACACGCAACTGTTTAACCTCAAGAAACAAATTGATTGTGCAGTTTCAAGATGAAATCAGAGCTTGCAACTTCCTTCTATTGAAGAAATATAAGCTGAGAGAGAGAATGTTGGATTTTATGGCCTTTGCTGGTGAATTCTGAAAACTCCATGTTAACTAAATGAAGAACAGCCTGAAAAATACATTTAAGAGCTATTTAAATCCATCATTTACTGTCCTAGTTCTACAGACAGTTCATACCTGATGAGGTGTGCATTGTCATGCTTTTTCCTTTTCACCAAATTAGAGTTTCTCCACTTCATGAACGCATCCAGGTTGGCTCCAGCTGGCGGGGTCACAGAGATTTGGTCACTGGTCCAGATCTCCAGCCCTACTAGAGCAATGAAGGTCCTCAGGGGCTTGTATGCCTGCAGAAACAGTCAAATCGACACTGTTCATTCTGTACAGAAACTCGTCTGGAACATTGTGGTGATAGCTGAAATCCGAATATCGTCACAACACTCATCTGACAGGTTTTTGTGTCATCACGTGCCCAGACTGACTCACACAAAGACTGACTCACCATGTTGACGAAGTTGACAATTTCAAATATCCGCTTCCTCAGCTTCGTCCGATCTTGTTTCATCTTTATGTACTGAAACCACATGACGTTTTGTTGAAAGATTATATCCTGTTTGTCAGCAGTTGATTAGAAACTACTCATATCATGTATAACATAACTGTATGTGATTCTTGACTCGGTTGTTCTGTTGGCTGGATCACACAGGTGACAAGTGACAAGTCTGCCCATGTCACTCATCACATTATCCATTCAAAAATCATTTCCAACTTTTTGTTTAACTTTATGGTTTTCACAGAAATGTTCCATTTGTATCTTTTTGTATCTTACCTCGCGGTTATCAGCAACAAGGAAGAGCTCAATGTATTTCTGTTGCTGGACAATTGATGAACCCTGCAGAATGAAATGTTGTTAGGAGACATCAGATAACCTACATTAGGCTGAGTGTTTTGACAGCAGTTGTCTTTACCGCTGATCTGGATCGACTGCGGCCTGTTGGGGGTTCAAAGTCAGGACTCCAGCTGGTGTTGGTGACACCGCACACTGCAGGTTTGGAGTTCTCATCATTAAAAGTCATCACTGCATGATCCCCCTCATCGCCACCAGACAGGGGTTCAATCAGGTACCTCTGAGCAGATGTTCTGAAGTATCCCCTAAACAGAGAGCATTCTGGTTAGTAGTTGTCCAGACATTGCTTTCAGTGAATGTGAGTTTCATCTCAGTGAGCAGAGCCTTATGTGTCCATGATCTGAGGCGGTCAGTAGGCTTGTTAGCTAGCTTACAGGACCTGTATGATAAATCTTATGCTATGTCTTAATTCACATACTTTTGTACTTACACTTAGTACTTAGTGTGAGTACCCGGACGGTGCACTCAGAACAGTCCAAAAGTTGAACAATTGAACAAATTGGACACTTCTCGCTCTCATTGGTCACTATTTTAGCTACATGGGGAAACGAGAGGAACCACCTGCATTATGAAAATGGCAGCTGAGGAAGCTGCTGGAGCTGAAGCAGTTGTGGCGAATACCCCAATGTCCAAAAGTAATACATGTAATGCTGTGTGTGATTGTAAGAAGAAAAGAAGAAACTGTAAAATATTGTGACAATCATTTCTGTAAGTGTGCAATGGCTGCACTTGAGTTGAGATAGCACAACCCTGCTGAAAGTACCAGATTAATCAAATCAAATCAAATCAAATTTTATTTATATAGCCCAAAGTCACAAAACACAGTTTGCCTCAGAGGGCTTTACAATCTACAATCAGATTACATCAGAAGTACACCAGAAAGTACAGTAATACACTGTTACTAGTGTAATAGTGTGATCTTTGATTTTGCCATTTGGATTAAATGAATAAACAAGCTATTGTTTGCTATCAACTTCCCTAGATGAACTTTATCAGTGTTGTGTGTGCAATGATACGGACATACAGTGTGAGGGCTTACCGGAGTCCATCACAAGTGCTGATGCTAACAGACGATTCACTGTCATTCACAATGCTCCCATGATAGTAGCAGTGATCCTGACAAAGACATGAGGGCTGTGTTAGAAGAAAACCCATCAACACTGTTCATTTTACTCTCAAACAGTTATTGAACAGCCAAGGAATGAAATGAAACATGGTGTGGAAAACTGTTGTGCAACTTGAGGTAGGTCACTGTATCTTCTGTATTGGGAACTGAAACTTGTCTACAGAAGCAAACACTTACAATGTCATCAGGACTCGTGCTGACTTCAGTCCCGTCTTCTTTGTAGTACGTCTCAGTGTAGTCTTTGGTGAGTAATTCACTGATGATAAAAATAAAGTCATCATGCCTAATACGTCACATAATGTGTTTTATTGTAGGGCATTTCCTGCAGTGTATGATTAATCTGGTGTGTTATTTAGACATGGGGAAAAAATGTGAAAGTCAAATCAGGTCAAAGTCAAATCAGGAAGCTGCAGTGAAGACATGGCTAATGGTAACCCTGCTCATGAATACACCTGCTTCCATCGGCTTTGTGAACCACAAACATAAATCTGCTGAGCAAAGAATAACAGTTCTAATCAATATTTCAGAAATGATTTAACAACATTGACATCATTGAAAGTCTGTTAGTTAGTCGGTTCACAGAGAAGTGTTTTTAGGGAAGTGACAACTTACTTATTTTTTTCTAGCTGCATTTCAATGTCTCTTCCTCCCATGGTCAATGCATACCTAATAGTCTGTGGCCTGAGATTCTTCAGAAAAGAAAGATGTGAAATTGTGAATTAAGGTTTCAGTAATTCATTCTTATTTTACACTTACTTTAACTGACATCCCAGACATAGCTCAGTTGTATTTTCAGGAAATGTGTCTCTTTGACAGTGACACTAAAGTTTGAAAAACAGAAAAATGTACCTCAGTATGTCTTTTTCTAACTGTGTGAAGTCTGACAGGCCGAACCACCTGATAGTCCTTCACCTCTTCAAACTCATGAGCACGGATTTCTGTGGAGATACAACATACATCATGTTACTTTGTGATAAGAAAGCATCTTTGCTTTATTCATATAAAAACATAACAAAAAACATAAAAAAATAACAGAAAAACAAAGACACCTGCTGACATAAGTCTACTTTTGGCTGTATGTTAGCAATACGATAGCAGCTTTACAGACTGGATCCTTTAGATCAGTTCAATTTAGTTCAACTTAATTGTCACATTTAGTACAAATAGAATGTTTACAACATCTGTTTGGAATAACTCATTTGAAGATCACAGAGTTAGAGGTAAGATTAGAGCAGATTAGTGCAGAGCTGCTGCTGAACTGACTCCATGGCCTCTGGGTGTTTCTGGCTGAAGCTCTAACACTTGAGCAACCAACCTGCACAGTAATTATGGGATTTTTTAATTAACTTCTATTCTGTTCACCAATCTATCACACTTTAATATGTCAGCATAGTACCCAAAGCTCTGTCATGGCAACAAGCTATCAGTGAAGGGATCCTATGATATCCTTATCAGCCAGAACACGGAAGGCTTTGTCAGGGTTCATTAAATTAAACACTGTTTTGGTTGTAGAATGACTGTGTGGTGGTGGTAGGAGGATTGAAATAAGATCTGTGTAGATAAGAATATTGATATTCATCTGAGTCACCTTTCACTTATTAACTTACACTCAGTAATGCACTGCAGTAATTTTCATTTTTTCCCCCTGAGTTACGCCTGTCAGGCTACAGGCTGCTCAACCTTTTTGGTGAAATTATTTGGGCCACAAGCAGCCTGAAATGGATATTTGCACCCACTGTTTACAGAGCTTCTTATGGTAAATACAACATTAATGATACAAGGTTAATGCATTAACAATACAGCAGATGTTAACATAATTTTTTGTTATAGTACCATACACCCTCTCCAAACTTCTAAAATCTAGCCTCCACCCTTGTGACCAGGCTGTCCTTATATTAGTTTAACCTGTGTTTACTATAATAGGAGTACTATATCACGCTAAGTATCAGATAAAACTAGAGAATGAGATACGACTGCTGGAAAACAAACACATACACACAAATCTTCCTTCCTTTTTTAGGTGGATTTCACAAGATCCTCCTTCATTTTGAAATGAAGACATTTCCAACGTCATCTACATCAAATTTCGTCTCACCAACATCAAAAAAGGTTTTAGCCAAACACGGTGTTTCCCACTCAGTGAAATGTGCTTACAAAGGAAATGACTAAGTCATCTGAGTCACACCTGCTGACCAGGTACGCAGTAGCACCTGAGAGCTTGGTGACAGTATAGCAGCAGTGAATAACAGTAACTCCCACTCATTTTGCTTAAGATAGGTTAGACTTGATCAATCCTGCGATGAAGAAATTCACTTGTTTCAGCAGCTCACAGCTGTATAGTCGTAATAATGAAATAAAACTCAAGATATACCCTAAACAGAAAGAGATTATATACAATGTACACATTTCAAAGAGTACGTCAGCAGATATAATATATGTGCTTACAATGTAAGGACAGTAATTATGTCATGTCTGAGCAGGATGTTACAGGATGTAGATCACAACCACTGTGCTGCAGCATTTCCTATCATATCTATATCTATATATATATATATATATATGTTTGTGTGTCATATCTAATCATGTGCTATAAAAGCGAATGCATTATGTGTACATTTTACCACAACATGTTCACTGATGGTAAAATTAGTCATCAGATCAACAGACATCATTCTGTCTCTAAAAGTAACATGGGGATAGTGTTTAAAGTCTTTAGAGAGCAGACACATTCTTTTGATTTCTATTGTATCTTTTGATACACTATATCATGTCATATTTGCTCAGGTGTTTCAGAGCACTCTTTACTTCATGCCCAGGAGCAGGAACACACAAGTTAAAGTGCATTGGATAAAACTAGGCTTTAGTTATTAATTAGCCACTGTGCTGAGTGGAGGTAACAGTATCGAGTGACTTACCTGAGGGCTTGAGCGAAGCATTTAGGATGAGGACCCACAATAGGAGTGTTAGCGTCATTGTCCAAGTGCAGACAGTCACTGTAACAGAGCAGATCGGTGCTCTGATCAGGCTATATTCTGTCTACCTGCATGCTCTGTTGCTGTTCTTCAGAGGCCACACCTTCACTGGTCTGTCTGGACCTGTCACAACTACTTCCTCATTGACAGCACGCACACACACACACACACGCACACACACAACCGGCCTGAACACACCCCTGCTTGTCCCAAGGAATGCATCATGAATACCACAGACAGTGTTTTGGTCAAAGCTTAACTTTCATAACAGATTATCATCCTCAGGTTTTATCAGCAGCACTTCAGACAAGCAGAGTTTGAAAATAAATTAAAATATGAAAATACATGGTAAACAGTATATTTCCTACCTTTTTAGTCACTTCTTTTTTTTTTTTTTTGCTCAGAATCCATAAATCAGCAGATTGGTTCATCCTGTGTTGTGGCTTGCTGACTCACAGTAGCCTTCTTAAGAAATATGGTAATTTCCACATACATCACACTGCTGTCACCGCATCATAAAATTTCAAGTTTGCCAAATAAAGACTCAAGTAGAGCTGCATGTGCTGCTGTGTGGATGCTACTTTCCCTGCCACCACCCACTGAACACATGCTTGGAGTCACAGCAGAAAGTGTCAAAAGACAATAAGGCCAATGTGCACGCTTCCTCAGTGGCAGAGCGGGACAATTCAGGACACAGATCAGTGTGTGTGGCTAGGAGGTGGAGCATGGTGGAGTTCAAGTAACATTGGGTGACAGTTTCAGATAAAGAAAGTGTCAGGTTTACTTTCTTTGGTACAATATAACCATAATGTTTCAACTTACAGTCAGTTCATGCAGCTTTCTTACTTATCACTCAGTAACAGTTTGGTGCTTTCACTTTGTAAAATCAAAAGGCAACCAGGAAGTACAAGTGCCATGTTTGCCCTTTGATGGGAATGATAATGAAAGTCCATATGAGTGGTAGACAAAGAAAAAAGCAACGCTCACAACAGAAAGGGAAAAAGACAATCACTGAACACTCAATGGAATACAAATAATCTCTAGTTATATAAAAACTGCTTCTCGGACAGCCTCCTGACAGTCTATTGTGTCATACATGGGCTAAACAAAGGATGGTTTTATGTCAGCAGGGTCCTGAGTCCTGACATATTTATATACAAATTCTGGTACACTTTTGTTTTTTTTATGATGCTCCATTTGTTGAGGACATGACCTAAGTGAACAATTGTCTCACTGTGTGACCACACTGCACTCAAACAAGCCTCAATGTGAGTTTTCTGGCTTTGCAACTCCTGGTGAAAACAACATCCCTGAGCTGAATTCAGAGAATATGAAAATCATCCAGATGATAGATGATCTATCCATCACTGGTTTGTGATGGACGGATCTTTATTGAAACTTTGACAAACACAGATGTGAATTGTGCTGCTGGGATCAGTTCTCCTGTTCACACTGGCCATAGACAGAGCCACTCCTACTGTAATTCCTATGTAATTGATATGGGATATAATCCACAGTCCTTATGAATTTAATATGAGGCTTCAGCAATCCAAAATGAATCTGAGTGTGTATCATCCAAAATCAGAAGTACATATTTCCCACTGTATTTCTAATACGAATGCTGATGTTTGGCAGGTTAACCTTATTCACTGTCTTAGTTTGACAATCTGTGAAACATCTGACAATCAGCGCTAAACACGCACAGTTTAGGCTGATGAAATCTGATCTGATCAGATGAAAAGACAGGGGTATGGTTCATCCTGTGGGGGGCATGAATGTCTGTCCCAAACTTCATTTAAATCATCCAATAGTTGTTTAAATATTTCAGTCTGGACTGAAGCGGTGGACTGACCAATGACTTTCTAAGAAGCCAATCAGGCATCAGCATTTGAAAGCAGATGTTTTTCTGAACAAAGTGCAACTTGTCAGGTTAGTAACACATTGCACAATATTGCCTCATATTATGCTATCACATGAAGCATATTTGTCATGTATAATCATAAAATTATGACACTTATGATCCAGTGTATTTCTGTGATACCAGTGTTGTAGTTAAGGCAATCTAAACCGAGACCAAGACCAGAGTGTATCAAGACTGAGACAAGACCAAGACTGAGGGGTCAAGACCGAGTTAAAACCAAGATCAGACCTGTGTTTATAGCCTAGCCTAGTAGCTAACATGGAGCTAATATTCACCATATCTCTTTGGGTGAGGCCCGCACGCCACAGCCGGGTTTGTCTGACGTCTCCTCACAGACAGAAACAATCACTTTCCAGGAATGTGTGTGAAGGATGGCAACGACGGCTGACAGTCATTAACATTATAATTAGAAATGAGTCTTGTTATTAGTATCATTTGAAACAGGAAGTATAACCTCCAGTCACAGTTTTGATGTTAACAAATAAATCAGACCATGCACAGACACATTTAGTGATTCACTGTTTCCCACAGGATTCTGTGAGACTGTGGTTCGTGGACCTCAGACCTTCTGGGTTGGTGGGGGGGTTTCATCACAGACACTAGGCTGTAAAGACACAAATAATTATGACACAGCAAAAGTCCCTCAGATTTCCTATTATACATTTTAAATATAAAATACTATGTATATGATGAAGAAAATACATACTGATACTTAGAAAACTTGAAGCCAAGTAGTATCCTTCTGGGCCTAGCCTGTAACCCCTACTGAGCTGGTCCCTTGATCAAGGTAATACATATTGGGGGCAGTGTAGACTTGCTAATTGAGTAACCAAACAATGTCTGGGAATCACCCCAACACCATTGTTTAGGTCAGTGAACCTTCCTCACATACCAAATGTGTATTCTTACCTTTTGTCTGTCTGGCTCCAACTTCCAGACCTCATGTAAATGTCTACCTTTGTGACCTATCCCCTCCTCTCCCTCTACCCTTTGTTGTCCAATCCTTTTCCTTACCCTCCCTACCTTTTGCTCCATCCCTATTTACATATGGCTGTTTTCTGTATAAAAGTGTTCGTCTTCATTTGCTCCTGGTCAACTCACTGGATCAGATACCCTCTGTGACCGTCAGTTCACCAGTATGCTGGCATGCTTTCTGAATAAACACACCACCACAGCAAACTCCTCAACTGGACTCGATGATTTCTTCGACATATACTACAGCTTGGCTGAATATTTGACAGTTATTATTAAAGGTCCTTTGATCAGATTTTTTGGGGCTGATCACCGATCACCAGCAGCTCTATCAGCCAGTACCAGAATCAGAATCAGAAAAAGCTTTATTGCCAAGTACAATTTTACACATACAAGGAATTTGTTTTGGTGTTGTTGGTGCATGACAGACATTCTCTAAATATAAACTAGTGAAAATGTAAAATATAACAATATAAATATATATACACAGTATGTTTTTTTAAAAAAGTAAAAAGAGCAGTACAGCTGGGCAGTGATAGTAAATACCAGTCAAATGTTAACAAATGTGCAAATGTTCACAGTATTTTAAATATGCTAGTATAAGTATATAACAAACAAGGAAGTCCAAGTTGAGCGTTAATGTAATGCATAGAGTTATTGATGCAATGTCAATGTGACATGTAGAGGCAGAGGTGGAGTGTGAAGAGTGTCAGGGGGAGCTCTGGGCCTTATGGTTAAGGCTAGTAGCAGACAGGAAAAAACTGTTCTTGTGGCGTGAGGTTCGTCCTGATGGACTGCAGCCTCCTGCCAGAGGGGAGTGTCTCAAATAGTTTGTGTTCGGGGTGGAAGGAATCAGCCACAATCTTCCCTGCACGTCTCAGGGTCCTGGAGGCGTACAGGTCCTGGAGAGATGGAAGATTGCAGCCAATCACCTTCTCTGCAGACTGAATGACACACTGCAGTCTACCCTTGTCCTTGGCAGTGGCAGCAGCGTCCCAGATGGTGATGGAGGAGGTGAGGATGGACTCGATGGAGGTGTAGAAGTGTACCATCATTGTCTTTGACAGGTTGAATTTCTTCAGGGAGATGGGGAGAGTATAGTTCCCAGAAAGCGGAATGACTCCCTCAAGGAAATTGAATTTCCAGTAGAATACAGTGAAAAAAAATACAATATAAGATAAACAATAGACTCTTATCTAAATATAAATATATAAAGTAGACATTAAACAGTAGAACTCTGAGCTAATTACATATAAAGTAAACAATATAGAACAATAAAACTCTTAAGAGTAAGCAGTAAAGTCTAACTAGAAACTAGAAAATAAAATTCAAGTAAAATAGGATCAAGATAAAATAAATGTAGAGAACTGTATGGAGGATGAATATAGAATATGTAGAGGACTGTGTATGGAAAAAGAAAAAGAGAAAAGAAAAAGAGTTTCCAGATTATTATTGAACAGTGAGTTCTCTTAACTCTGTTTCCTCCTTGAAGTAAACCTCACAAGAAAACTAAATGGAAGAACCCACAGAGAGGACAGAACAAATGTAAACATCTGTTAAAGAAAATAGGTTATTTGTCTCTTTGTTATTTTGTCTCTGAGTTAAACTTGTTGTGCTTACACCATATTATAATCCTGCTTTTTATCATTTTCATCATCAAATGGATTTAACATTAGCGTTCTTGTTATATTCTTGTCTAGTGACATAGATTAGATAGTGATATTCTGATTGTGTCATTCAGCTCTGCTCAGTGGAGAATATGCTGCTGTTCTAGTTTTGATGGAAGCTGCATCAAACAGCACCCCCTGCTGCTCACCTTCAAACCTTTCAGCATGAAAATAAACCTCAGGGGATTGTTCTGAAGCTGCAAAATGTGTCACATAGTGCCTTTAATATTCAGGAACTTAATGATGTTAAGCACTTACTTACTGAAAACTCTCTCTCTCTCTCTCTCTCTCTCTCTCTCTCTCTCTCTCTCTCTCACACACACACACACACACCATCTGTAAACATACATGTCTCATTAATTCATGTTACTAACTAAACTTCTTCCCTGGAGTTTCTGTGCTGTCTCGTCCAGCAGGTTCTCATGGATCATGGCTGCTGCTGTGGTCCTGCATGACGTCCACTACATATATTATTACTGTCATTATTGTTACCATACCTCCATAACAGTTTATAGTTAGTTAATGATTTGCTGCTGCTGTGCATCTGTGTCTCTCTATCTCTATCACAGGTTCCACTGCTACTGTAATCATTCTATCATTCATTGTAATTCATTGTCATTTTATCATTCATTGTAAAACATGCAATCCACCATTTTTACACTAAATTTCTTGGTTGGCAACTGTATGTCCACAAATAATGTTCACACTCAAAAGCATTCCAATAAAAAGCAAATCATTTTTTTCCTTTACTGTTTACTACAGGAGGTACAGTAGAAATACTGTAAAGTAAGAAATACTAAAGTTTTACAGTATTGCTTACAGTGAATAAAATATCCATGAAACACACAAGAGCATTTTGAACTAAAAAACAACTGCAAAAAGCCCAGATAAAAAGGGGAACTAAAATCTAAAATCTCTGTGATCTTCAGGGTTAGGCCACATGTTCATCAGCATCGCATCTGATATTATCCAAGGCGATGCACCTCGATAAAACTGCTTGGTATGTCGGATCCACCGTTGGCAATCATCAACTGTGATGTCCCAGCAGCCAGCATCCATGGCTTCAAGGGGGGGACATCTGGTCATGTGGCTGATGGTCATAGACCTTCCACCTCCATGCAGAAAAGAACTCCTCTGTGGGGCTGAGGAAAAAGTATCTGAAGTCTGGGTAAGCGTTTGTTAGTGATTGAAAAAATCAGAAAAGCAGAGGTTTTTATGCTGTATCTAATGTTTGGAATATTCTTTTTACTATTGTGGGATGTTGTGTGTTAACATTCATAAATAATACAAAAACAATCCATAATTTTGTTGGGAGGTACTGTACAGCTTGTCTGTTAAGAAAATGTAAGCAGTGTGGAAATGTGTTCACTGACTGCATATTGTGTGAAAACGACATGAAATGCGTGAATGGTATGGCCACAAAAGACTGATGCTGTGCTAATTGTCTTTAGAGTTTTGAAAATGTGACAACTGGTTGGACAAACGCTTGTTAGCAACTGAAAAAAACTGTAAACAGACACATACTGAGATAGGTGTGCCTGGTGAAAATTGGGGGATGTGTGTCATTCATCTTTTCTGTGTGTACATCAAGTAGCTGTTCAATGTTTCAAGTCTTCTTTTTTTTTTTTTTTCAGACAGCACCAGGTCAGAAGTTGGGCTTGGAAAGAAATCTTCAAATCAGGACTAAATGTTTACTTTAAGGGTGAAGTGGAACTATTTTTCTGGTCATGAAAATAAAATAAAAAACACAAAAAGTGGAAAACAACAAAAGAAAAAAAAACTACATCTGATGACAGTCAAACCTCTGTACATACATGCTTCTGTAATTAATAATAATAATTCCTTCAGCTTCAGTAGTGCATTTGCAGTGGTCATGGCAGGCCCTAACTATGAAACAGTTTCTGGTATAACCACTGAATATACAAGATAAAACAACTGCAAATCTTTAGCAAGTGTCTAAATATTCCAGAGAATGGCCACACTATTTTCCTTGAGGATGATGCTGCATGTGTCATTTAACTTATGGACACTTGGACTAACAAGACACAGGATGCAGGGTTTTGGATTTGGTGGATTTCTATTTCTAAGAGCAAAGCAAAAATGCCAAAAAGCCATCAACGAAACAGAGCTGAAGTCCAAATAAACTACAGAAAACTGCAACAGAACAAAAAACCTATTAAATAACACGTGAGGTGAAAATGAATGACTAAATTAATGACTTAAATCTACTCAACCTCCAAGACATTCAAATTATGAATATAAATCATTTTTGAGACCACAATATTAATCTTACTTATTCAAGTCAATATTTAGTTGATCATCTTCTGACCTTCCACAAAGTGTTTCTGGTACTCTGTCTCAAATCTCTGACACCTCTCCTGGAATTTTATCCCATTCCTCTTTAACGACACGTCACAGCAGCATGGCTGCAAATATTATCAATTTTAAAGTTGCATAACACAGTACTATGTTAAAGAACTGTTGATGATGTGATCTGATAATGCAGTCCTGTTTTAGAAGAAGACAATTTATGTTACAGTTTAATTTTTTAATTCCAACATCACTACCAGAGAGCATCTTCTTCATTTCATAAATCTCCAGTTGCAGTGAGCCTGAGTTGCCTGTAGGGGGCTCTCACACAACATCAAGTCCATCCATCCATTATCTGTAACCTCTTATCCTTTTCATCAGGGTCATGGTGGGGGTAGTTGTCCTTCATACACGACTGAAAACAAAAGGATGCACTTTTCTTGAAGTGGTGGCTCCAAAACTTTGGAACTTCTTAGACCTACGTTCTGCTGTGTTTGTTCTAACTTCTAAAAAGCAGCTCAAAACATATCTATTGAAGCTGGCCTGGTCTGCTGTTTGATGCTGTCTATTATCCTCAAATTCTGTTTTTACTCATGTTTTATTGTTCATTTTTTAAAATTTATTTTACATTGCTCTTTTGATGTATTTTGTAACTCTGTTCTGTGAAAAGTGCTACACTAAATTTATTATTATTATATTGTTATTTTGTATATCTGCTCTGCCTGCCTAGTTGCCAGCTATATGCACCCTCAGGGCTTATGGGACTGTAGTAGGACACTGGCTTATGTTGACCGGGCCTCTGTGGAAAAACGTGACTTCATTGACTGCATGCAAAGCAAGTATAACAGTGCTAATGATGAGGCTGATGGAAACCAGAAACACTGCAGGTTGTGCCACACTGTTTGTCTGACCTGATCAGTGATGAATCAGGCTGTGGGATTTTTCCAATTTCCCTGTTTCCATTTTTGTCTCAGGGATTACTAAATGTGAGTCTATAGCTTATGACCAAATGTGTGGATCAGTACTGTTTTTCTGTGTGTACTTCTGTGTAACTTAACATGTCAGTCCAAAATCTCTTACAGGTCTTCAGTTGTGTTGAGATGTGACGGTCATAAAATGTGGTTCATCATTTCATACTCATTTATCACTTATCGTGAATAAATCTCCGATCTGCATCAGATCCCAGATCCCAGTTATCCTGCTCACACCAGTTGTGACAGTACATTATATTACTGTATTATAATTACTGATGTATGAATTGAACAGTATGGACTGTTCATAAACTAATGCTGCAGCATGGAGGTGGAGCTAATTTAAATATCTAGACTGGATTCATCTCTAATTATACATTTATTTGTTGACTATTCTTTAGATGATTCTGAAGAACAAGTAACCAAAACGATCCTGATTGTTGAGACTCCTCAGTTACTGTTATGATTCATAACTCAACTCATTTGTTTGGAAGATATTTCACCATCTATGGATGCTGGCAGGGCACTCTTGATTTCTGAATTTCTTGAAGTAAAAAGTGGAAACAATCTTTATTTTTCTCGAGGTAACTAAGTAATTAGCGGTATTTAAAAAAGAAATGCTAGCTTGGCATTCGTACTCCACTGATGAAAGCTGCTTGGCTTTAAGCGGTTAAGCGGCAAATTACATGAAAAGCTGGGACTTTGTCTCACAGCTTAGGATTTATTGAAGTGATGCTCTGAGTACTTGTCATCCAACATCCAACACAATAAAGGTGTGGACATTTCTCAGCTGTAAGATACATTACGGTGCCGATGTGGAAGATTCAGAGCTCTAAACTGCAATACAGAGTCACCAAATTGAAGAGAAAGAATACAAACAAAAAGAAAACGAATAGTAGCGAAGTATGAAGGCTATTTTGCAAGTCAAAACACACTTCTCATAATGATCTAGGAGGATAATAACACATTTTAACAGCATTTTCTGTTGCCTGAGGACATTATAATAATAAATATGTAACAGCACACATGCTGCATGCAGAAACATATTTTTCTTTGTCCTGCTCGTGTACAAACCATTCCATCTGTGCAACAAATCTTCCTGTTTGGGGTTAGCTTCTCAAATGTTTGAAAGTCTCTTTATTTATGCCATACCCTTGAGCTGTTTTTGGTTTGTTTGGTATGTATTCCCTTTTTTTTGTGTCATAAACTATATGATAATAATAATACCTATGTCAGAAAAAGAAATGATATCTTTGCTGTAATGTAATGTTGTTGATCAGTTTACACACATGGCTGTTATTCATTTAGGCCACGTGCTGCTGGGATGCTGCTGGGATGATCCGTGCCCTGCTGTGCTTTCTACTGCAGAAACCTGGCTTGCAATCAGCTACATTCTGAACATTGTGACTCCATTAATATTGCAGTGCTGTAGAAAATGTGTTGACCTTATCTCTTACCTGCACCCCAACTCCCCTCTGCCTCTCTCCATTGTTGTTGTTGTCACATGTTTGATGATGTGTCTCGTGAGGTTATGACAAATCTCCAGATTAGAGATTTGCATTTTGTTCTTCCACACAGATATTTGCTCTCTCGCCTGCTTCTCTGTTATCTGCCTTAGTTGTGAATACACAAGACCCTAGTGGTGAGTTCACTCATCCACAGGGTTCTCTGATTTCTCTAACCAACAAACCGGTTTGAACCAGCCTGAAGCTGAAACTAAGCGAATTCTCAGCTCCACATCCAAGCTACCACAGTAAGCACTATTAAACCTCCCTGAGCTCATAGAATTTCCTAAATGAGCAGCTGACAGACTTCCTCTTAATCTGCTGAGTTTCGTGACTATTATTAAACACTCATGCATGTTACGCCAAGTTCTTTTCGTCATTTCATTCACATCTTATTTAAAAAGATACACATATAATATGCTTTTGAGCTGCTGGCACTCTTATCTGTCCCATCACAATGAGCCTAACTTAGCTTACAGATCTCCAAAAGTCACAAAATGGTCCTAGCAGTGCATCCAAAACTCAATAACACGTTATATCTAGATTATTTCATCCAGATGAAAACCTTGAGACAGAGCCTGGCCAGCTGTTTCCTTTTTTAATGCTAGTCAAGTTAATTGACTGCTAGCTGTAACTTAGCATACAGACATGACAATAGTATTTTCCTGACTCTTACTGTTAACTGTGTTAGAGTGGACGTTGCCATCTTAATGTAGAGCTGGAAAGACGCGACATGCGGGAACACTTAGCGTGACAATTGCTCCTTCCTTTCAGATTTATCAAGACTCCAGCCACAGATGACTTGTTCATTAATTCAGACTTGCGTCTTCCTTCCTCTCACTTCACCGATATGACCTTGCCCTCCCTCCACAATGAACAACGGGCCTTCTGCCAGTTGGCTCCAGCACTTTCCTTTACCTGGCGCTGGACCAAACCCCATTAATTCATGTGCCTCTCTATTGTCATGCAAACTCAATGTGGGGTCAGCACATTTGTCCATCTGTCCGTTTATGAGTTAAACTACTGGAGACTGAAGGCTGTGGTTTGACTGGAAGGCTTCAGTGTCTGCGTGAATCAGTGATGTGAAACAAATTGAAATAAAAGCAGAGATGAAGGTGTTTTTAACTTTCAATTCAATTCAATTTTATTTATATAGCACCATATCATAACAAAAGTTATCTCATGACACTTTCCATACAGAGCAGGTCTAGACCGTACTCTTTAGAATATTATTTACAGAGACCAACAGTTCCACCATGAGCAAGTTTTTATTTTTTTTTATGTGCATGCCAAATCAGTCTGTTAAATGTTCTTATCACGATCATATAAACTGAATAGAAACTATTGTTCATGAGTTATGTATTCCAGAAAGCAAACTGTGTGAAAAATTGTGCCTCTACACACTTATTCCGAGAATATACTGTAACCTTTTCTGGTTCACTGAGCAGAGCGTGAGACTCACCCAGGCTCCACAGATTGTTTGTGCCTCCAGTATAACAGGACGTTACAGTTCCTCAAACACACTGAGTCACTGCTTGTTTGCTGGTCCAGTGTTATGGTGACCCAGTCAAACCCTGGCGTTACTCTCCCTGTCTCAGTCTCCACCTCCACCCACTGGCTCTCTTGTTGCCCGCCACAGTATTGCCATGGAAACAGTAAGATATCTGAGCTCCTGCTGAGCTGTCAGCAGCAGTGCACCCAGGGTTACCTAACCCAGGGTAGCACGTTACCGTGCTACCCTGCTATCAGCTGGTGATAAACACAGCTGATGATAAACACAAACTCTAACTGTGTACACAGACGTGTATGTTTTATAGCAGTATGAGCTTTGAACTGTGCTCACTGTGTGAGGAGGAGATTATTACTGTTACATATGCTCATACCTCCATAACCAAGACCATCGTGTGTGAATCCATAACACTAAATTAACGCACAAATTACTTTAACATAAAAAAAACAAGATGTACATCTTTACACTGTGTAGCAGCCCTTTGAATGAAATGCAAACATCAGCATGCTGACATGCTCACAGTGACAGTGCAAAATGCTGATGTTTAGCAAGTAATATTTACCAAGTTCACCGTCTTGGTTTAGCCTGTTCGTAGGCTAGTAATGCTAGACACGAAGCACTGCTGAGAAGTCATCATTTCTGTCAGAAACTGAAGTACTGAACAAAATGAATGTAATGCTAGCACAAAATGAGTCTTCATCCCTTTATTTCACCGAACAAGTGAAAACTTTGACCTGCTGGTAGCTCGAGTGGAAGTGGCAGAGGAATTCATCTTCAGGGGAACATGAATGTGTCTACAAAATTTGATGTCCTGTAGGTGTCGACAATAAAGCAACAAATCAAATCAAATTTTATTTGTATAGCCCAAAGTCACAAAACACAGTTTGCCTCAGAGGGCTTTACAATCTGTACAGGGAGTGACACCCTCTGTCCTTAGACCCTCGGTTCAAGTGAGGAAAAACTTGCCCACCAAAAAGCCCTTTAACAGGGAAAAAAGGTGGAAGAAACCTCAGGAAGAGCCACAGAGGAGGGATCCCTCTCCCAGGACGGACAGACATGCAATAGATGTCACATGTACAGAACAAATCAACACAAACATATTGTACAATTACAATGAATGATAAAATGATAATGAATTACAATGAATGATAAAATGACAATGAATTACAATAAATGATAGTATGATTACAGTAGCAGTGGAACCTGTGATAGAGTTAGAGGGACACAGATGCACAGCAGCAGTAAATCATTAACTAACTATAAACTGTAATGGAGATATGGTAACAATAATGACAGTAATAATATATGTAGTGGACGTCATGCAGGACCACAGCAGCAGCCATGATCCACGAGAACCTGCTGGACGAGAAAGCACAGAAACTCCGGGGAAGAAGTTTAGTTAGTAACATGCATTAATGAGACATGTATGGTAATATTAAAGGTGTTGACCGTGTCTGCCTCCTGAACTCAGAATGGTAGTTTGTTCCACAGAAGAGGAGCTTGATAGCTGAAAGCTCTGGCTCCCAATCTACTTTTGGAAACAGTGCTCATATAAAATGATATTAACAGCAGCTGTGAGTGCATGTGGGGTAGCATTAGAGTTATAAGATCCTTCAGTAACCACTCTGCAGCCTGGTGACCTTCACATGATTCACCTGATGCAGCAGGGCCTGGACACGCAGGCCCAGTTTAGAATCGTGACTGGGAAGCATCGTGTGGACAGATGTACAGTAGATTTAGCCTCGGGCCCCTGAGGTGCAACAAACCGTGAACTGAGGCAGCAGTAGCCGGATTGAGCCGGTTCAGTGTAATGGTGCCTTGTAGGGTTCAGTGCTCAATCACTTAATCTGCATGCACAGGTTGGACCCTGAGGGGTAGAGGTGTGGGGGTTGTAGATCAAATGAGAGAGGGAGGAGCAGAGGAAAGAGGAAACATGAGCTCTGCTTTGCGTGCAAGTGTTACTGCTTGGTCCTATTGTGGCTCCGAAACATGACTCCCCCCCCCATCACAAGAAAACCTGGTGATACCTTTGAATTCATAGTGTAAGTTTCATAACAATTAATTCCAGATAATGCTCATTAAGAACATTCTGTATCAGATCAGACATAAAAGCTAAAGAGGAGAGATTAATATTTTCTGAAGCAGCTGTGCAGATAAAAATGTCAGTTAAGATGCAGTCTTATCCTTCTCTGGAAAATGTGAAACTTGCTAGCATTTGGAATCTTTTATTGTAACTGGCCTGCTTTTTATTGCCTCAACTGGACCCCCTGCTCATAGTACACTCTTTCACCTCCAAAAATTTCCCTAATTACATTGCTGTTCTTTAGTGAGTCAAAGTTTGCCTGAATTACGAGACGTAGCTCCCACAGTTCCAGTTAAATCTGAGTAATATTAATGTTTGTTCTCTTTGTATTCACACACACAGTCTCTCTCCCTAAATGTCCTTCCCTTCCTGTGCTAATGTTACATAAGCAGCCGCTTGACACACTGGGTGTTTGCTGTGACAGGTCCTGCAGTCAGATATAAACGCAGGCGCCGATGAAGAGACATATTCTCTTGTAAGCAGGGACTCATTATTCATCACCTGTATCAGTGAATGTTATCTGCATCAAATTCAGCTGTAGTGCTGGAACAGCTGTTTGTTTCCCGTCCTGTTTCTTGTTCCCGTCATTGTGTTTCTTGGACCAGCAGATGTCCTCATTAACTGAATTAGTATTTATATCTTTCCCATGCTGAATTGCTAATGAGGGCAGATCAACAGAGCTGTATTTGCTTTATTTAGCTGTATTTTCTGGTGGTTTGAAACAGAATCATATGACTGTGAACTCAAAGGTCAAAGTCTCACTAAGACTGCGAACCATCTTCTGATAAAGCGGCCCCTGCTTACCTAATGAAATGTTCTCAGACATCTGGGACATGTGCAGATTACACAAGAACAGCAAACAGCCATTGAGTCATTTCCAAAACATTGTTCATTTTAGAGACACACAACCTGAGATCTGTCCCTCGGTACCTGTCAATCACAGTGCATTTAATGTCCACAGATGCTGTCATTATGGCTTTGTAGTTTGATGATCCCGTTTAATCCTCAGTGTAGTGTAGTAAAGTTGTGGTTTTACATTACATTCTATATCCATCCTACATCCTGTGATGGACTATTTAACATCCAACTGCCTCTATTTTGTTTTATATTTAAAGTTTAATGGTTTATTTATTGATTTATTAAAGCAAGAAGATGGTGCAGCCCGGTAACTCACCTGGTAAAGTGTATAAAATGCACCTTACCACAGCAGCCTGGGTTTGATTCTAAGCTGCATCCCTTTGCTGCATGTCATCCTCTCTGTCTATCCCCCGTCTGTCAGTCTCAAGCTGTCATTGTCAACTAAAGGCTAAAATGATTAAGAAATAATTGAAAACACGTTCTTTGGTTATAAGATCATATATAATGTGGTGCAACTACCTAGATAAGTTGAATAGTTTGGGTTCTAAAACTAGTTCCAGGAGTAACTCCAATCTACTACATTTTATTCTCTACTCTTGCAGGCTTCTGTCTGGTTTTTGTTTAAACTGAATATTTATTTAAACGTGCAGTCTAAAATATCTCTGCCAGGCTTCCACTGCTCATCACTATCACATTTTATTGGCTAAAGTACGCTAATAAACAAAGATGACAAGGAGGTAAACACGGCAAAACTGGTCTAGATAGATAACACTGAACATTGACCATGTTACCTAATCAAGAGGATTCCTTAAACTTGGTGCAAGTCTCTACAGACTGCCTCCATTTCCAGGAGCCCTCATATCTGTGACCTGGACTATTTTGGGGACATTTGGGATCATTGTTATGAAATTTGAGCCAAAAGTTAAACAGTGGATGGAATCTTATCTCAAAGGAATACATCAGGATTCCTCCCCATGGGGAAGAAGAGGACTGAACAGTGACCCCTGGTTAAATTTAGTGTCCCCTTTGTTATGATAAAGCAAGAATGCTTGGTGTGGACAGGAGAACCGGGTCAGCAGCTCAAGGCTCCAGTTTCCGTCTACCCGCTGAAATCGCATTGTGCATAGGTTGTCTCTTGTGCCGCTGGGACCAAATGTTTCAGCTGACAATTGCAGTGCAGCGACATTCTCTGTCTCCAGTCGTAACTGCCATGCCAGCTGCAGACAGACTACAATCCTGTGGCGACACATTGTTCACACAGATCTGCAAAACAAAGCTGTTAGTGAGGATCTGGGTATTGTTTCTCTTCAGACTCAGTGAAGAGCTTTGGTTTATTGTTTGACTCAGCACACAAAGTCATTGCCACATGCCAGGCATACCATGCATGAACTTCATTCTGCAGACCTCTGGAGGAAAGAATACACTTCCTGAGCCTCTTCATGCTCCTGGCTGCTTTTTGTCCATATAAGGGACTGGCTTGTTGTCACACTTGTAGTGGGGACAGTTTTTAGGAGAGTTACACCAGCATGAGATTGACACTTGTTGTTGACACTGTTGTTTATGAGGCCAGTTGCACCACATGGGGGAACGCCTTACAGTCTTATCAACAAAGTGTGGGCCACGGGTGGACTGTAGTTGTAAACACAGCTCACAAACCCTCCCATCTGCAGGCCAAAATGTAAGCCAAATATTTTTAGCTCTGTTAACTGGAAAAGACAGATATAATCTCCTGTAGCTTGTGGGGGAGCTGGAGAAAACACACTTTTAGTAATCTACATGACTAATTTTTACTCTGCAGAGTGAATTTAACTTCCAAAAACAACACTTCAAAAATAGCTCCAGTTAGTTCGTAGTCTTTCATAGTCGAGTGTAAATGGATGGCCCACAGGGAGAGATGCAGTAAACATGTAGAGAACAGACTAACAGTTTGATTTAGGTTCTTTTGGGTTTATAAATATGTTCTGTGTCTTGTTAGCTGACTCAAATACAACTCAATAGACACAAGTGACTCAAATGAGCCGGGACATCACATGTTTGGGTAACAACATAATTATACATTATACACATCATCATACATTATTAATTCATATAGATGTATCTGTGTACTTAAAGCTAAAGTTGTCTTCCAAACTCACTTTGCAAATAGAGATTTTAAATACACATCTTAGTTTATGATGCTTAGATTGAACCACCCAACAGTGAATACAGTACTTGAATAAAGCATCTCTCTCTCTCGCTCTCTCTCTCTCTTTCTCTCTCTTTTATATATATATATATATATATATATATAAGGACGTTTTTTTTGTACTTTATTATGGAGGTCATTTTTACATTCATACCACAGAAGTCAGTGATCAGAGATGGGGGATGTTTTGCACACTTCTTTCATCACTCAGGGCTGCTGGGCTGCAGCGGGGAGAGGCGGCGCCTCTGTCTGCTTCACGACTGCTGATGTCACCGCTGGAAGCGCCTCTCTGGCGGTATAAATCCAGCCCGCCTCTCCTCTCCTGCACTCACTCACTCAGCCAAGCAACGCTGGAACCGCTCCGCGAAACGGTGCGCACCTAACAACTCATCCTCGCCGAGTTGGAGGGCCACACTTGGAGCAGAAAAACACGAGCTATCCAGCGGACGAACAAAGAAACAAGATGTCCAGCTACGTGTCCTCGGAGTGCCGCCGCGTCAGCCCCTCAGTCCACGGCAACAAGTTTGACACGGCGCACCGAAAGAAAGCCGTGGCCAACATTTTTGAAAACGTCAACCAGGACGCGCTGATGAGACTCTTCCAGAAAACGGGCGACATGAAGGCGGAGGAGAGAGTGAGGAGCATCTTCTCCTACACACAGGACCCGGAGGAGACGGCCCGGGCCCTGATGGCGCTCAAGCAGCGAAAGAAGGACAAGTTCCTCCAGATCGCAGGGATGATCCGGCAGCTGCTCAAACTGCGTTGACCGCATCTCTCGCTGCCTTTGTCTTTCTGTGGGCTCGTGTGAGAGCCGAATGTGAAAACAACCCCAGTATGACTGGGTTACCGCCGCAGGTGCGGCTCACCTGTCGCCTGGAATGGAGCGGTGAGGTGCGGTGTAGAATGTGAAGCCGTCCGCCTGGAGGGCACCACAGCGGAGTCACCACCTGGATGGAGGTGACGGCGGAGAGTCGTGCCCGGAGCGGACAGAGCAGCATGAACTGTCTGGGAATAAGAAGGGCAGATACGTCTTCCTCGAGACTTGAATTCCTGAATGCATCCGTGTGGATGTGACTGTGAAGCAGCACCTTGTACAGGTGGAGCCTCCATCACTGCGTTGATGGTGGTGCACAGCTGCAATATGAGACTTTATAGTGCCCAACAAGCTGCCTGAATGCCTGTCTGTCCTGAACACATGCCTTGTATGTCAGCTTCACTTTGTTATATGAACACTACTCATTAGTGGCCACTAATGTGTTATTGTCACAAACTGTTAAAGCACATGATGATTTGAGTTGATGATCCTTTCTTTGTCTGTTTTAATAAATTATTACCTTATATAAAAGACGAACACTTCTTTGTCATTATTCCATGTTATTGGTCATTTCATCAGGTCATGAGGTTCATTCATTTTTGTTATGGCTGATTCATATAGCTTAGGTGTTGTCATTATTGTTATTATTATTATTACATTGTATGATAATGTAAGGAATACAAAAACAGCTGAGTAGCATTGCAGTGGTGTTGACATTTGTCACTGGAGGATTAGCGAGAAATCAAACCCTGACAAAGGATGAAACGTCTTCATCTATTTAAAGGATTATTTTATAGAAGTGAAATAATCTCATTTGGGACTATAAAAAATGTTTTCTATAAAAAAGTAAGATCTGGATCCAAGATGAAATAATTATTTTTTAGCATCTTGACACAAAACACGTCTTATCATTCTGGCATCAGGCAGCTGTGTGCTGTGACAGTCATAAACAGGGGAAGCCCTCAGGTTCAACACACCAAATCACCAGAGAAATAGGAAAGCGATGTGTTTGTCTGTGCGGGTGTAGATGAATACATGACACAGAAATGTAACAGCTGTGTGTAGAGTGTTGAGTCATGTAATCAACGATCAGGTTCACCTTTATTTCATAGTAAAGAAAACAAAAGAGGCACATGCTGATCACATTCTGCCTGTATCGTTCTTCACTGTGACGCAGCAGAGGGCTTCTGAAGGGAATAGAGTTACTCATGAGAGGATGTGGTTAACCTTCATCGGGTTTCCCCTCACAGTGCCCTATGCCTCACCAGACCAGCGTAAACCAGTTTGGGTGGAGAGGGTGGGGGCTCGACAGCTTTCTCTGTGCAGTGTGTTTGTGCTGGAGTCTATTTAATCATCCCTGCTCTCTAGATAAGAGCCTGTCTAAGTAGCATTACAGGGTTGAGATGGGTGGAGGCTTTGCTTCTTCACCCTTTGCTTCCTTCACGCTTAAGAAAATCATAAAGGACCCCTCCATTACTGCAACCCTCTCCCACATTTACAGACAATTTCAAAGCCCCTTTGGTATATTTTACGGTATTTCATCAGTGGTTGGGTGTGTACGTCGGCTTAGCTGCACACACACAGATCACTTGGTGTGTGCTAATCTGCTTGCACTGATAGTTCCTCAACCAGCTCAAACCAGTTCCCTGGGTTGTTGTGCATGACAACATCTGACTGTGGGCGCTCCTCACATGTGCTGACAGATATGGGAAGCTCAAGTATCAGTCGCCCTACAGCGCGGAACTCTCAGGTGAATAATCTCCTGTGACTGTTAAAAGGTGTGCTTGTGTACTGTAGCCAGAAACAAATGACTCCATATAACAGACAGCCGGATGTTCCCAGACAAGCTGTAAAACGAGGTAGAAAGGGCATTTCTGTATAGTACAATACATTTTAAATCAGTTCATTGATGGTTTATTGATAAATGATGTGAAGGTGTCTGACAAATTTTATGATACTAAAAAAAAATAAAATATATCACTGTGGCAAAAAGATTAGCTACTTCTATAATAACCATGTATCCAGCGACAATGTGACAATATGGCAATGTGATAATGTCACTTAATGAGCCAACAAAAAGACAAAACAAGTTTTGGTTTCTCTGCTTTATGCTGTCTTTTTCACCTGCAGCAGGCCGATGTTTGTCTTAAAGAAGTTTGACATGAAGCTACTGCCTCGCTGTAAGGTTGCTAGGCATATAACTGCCATCAAAGCTGTTGTTTTCTTTTTCTTTTATTTCAATAACAATCTTCAGTCATGGTTACAGAGGTCACAGGTCACCCACTTTACAATTGACCACTCTACCACTGTGTGTTACTCATGACGTCTATTTTTGCTCTTTTATCTCGCGGTCGTTCCTTTTGTTTGGCTTGTGTATCTCACACCAGGCAGCATTTTTTATTGGGCCCTTTTCCCTTTTAGGGCAATCCAGTTGTTAAGGAAAAAGATTATTCAAGGCAATTGTCTTGGCTGTCTTTGCTGTGTTGGCAGCGGTGTGCAGCCCTGGACCCAGGCCTGTCCTCTCCCACCCTCTTCCTGCCTTTCATCAGCCTTAGAAACGCTGAAAGCTTTGATGTGTGCAGACACTGTGGCAGACAGCCTCAGAGCCTGGAGGACAGTAACCAGAGAGAGAGAGGAAGATACAGGGTGGAGGTGTGTATAGAGTGGGGGCAGGGGGGCAATAAAATTGCATAAATTAGTCATATAGGTCATAGTCACATAGTCACAGTCAGGTATAGTCATAGGTCAGATTTAAAACTACTGATGTATAAAAATGAAATGCGTGTTTTTGTGCCTTTTTTGGACAAGGTTTATATCTAGGTTATTTTATTAAGGACAGAGGAGCTATGATGAAGTATATTTTCAGGGATATTCTTAATTAATAATAATTCACAAAGTCCTTGTGTGGGCAGCCAAAGAGTTGGCCTGTTCCTTGAAATGCTAAACATCAATATTTTTCTTGTAAATGCAGCCGGTTGATACGGAAAAAGAAAGAAGGGGGCGAAATGGATTAGTGACTACAGTGCAGGGAGTGGCAGTCAACTCAAATCCAGCCCAGACCGGTTCAAGCTGAGGTCTGTGATGAGGAACTAAGCATGAGCTGTACACGGGCTAAGGATTAGTCAGCGTTAGGCTGGAAGATCCAGCCATAAAATCAACAACCCGAGACACAAGTTATTATCTCTTGCCTTGAAATGATGTGGGATGTGACACTTGGTTGGGCTCATGTTAACAAAAGCCTCCTCTTGATTCCATATTTAGCTTGTTTTATCATAAAACAAGCTGCCAAGCTGTTGGATCTTTCTTGAAAAAGGCATCAGAGTGCAATCCAAAGTTGGAGAGCCAGCGACTTAAATGATTATATTCCCATTTATCAGACATTACAAGAAAGACTTCACACTGCTTATTTTATGAAGCCTTTGAAAACAAGTGGGGCAGATTATCAGCAGCTACCCACCACTAGCTGCTTAAATTTCTTCACTGACAGGAAGTCCAGCTAAACAGTACCAAAACACAAAATGGTTTTATATGAAGAGAAAAGATTTGAATGCCCTGGAGCTGTCACAGATTTGATATTTGTGCTGATGCTCAGTAGACATGCAGTGTCATGTTAGAGTCATTTATCATGAATGAGTCTGTACATAAGTGGCCAGTGAAACACACTGGGTTTTAATGAATAGTGGTACAGTGAATCAATCACATGAGGCTGTGCTGCACATCTAACAAGTTGACTGTGGCTGTAAGTGAAGACATCAGGTGCATTTTATAGCTGCACTGGAGCATCATTTAAATCCCTTTGCTCAATCATCAGCCTTCTCGATACAGTCATTACAGTGAAGCAAGCCGGCTGTGAATGACTATTTAGTGTGTCACATTCAGATCCTTTGTAATCCTCAAGCACCCCTTAACTCCGACTGACGTGTAGAGTGTGTTTGATAGTTCAGTCCAAAGCACTGCTTTATTCTTCCACCACGTGTCAAAGGCAGCTGGTTGACTGGACAGAGCAAACATCGAGCGGTTATGGTGATGTAAGATCCATACAGGAAGAGGGTCAAATGGAAGAGGAATACAGGAAAAGAATGGGCACAGAGTATCAGAGAGCTTTCCTTGAAGTGGCGGCATGTCTGACTCACAGTTTTTCCCACCGGGGCTCCATGTGTGCAGTGGCATCATCCGGATTAGCTCATGTTGGGAATTCAAAAGAGACAGACTGAAAATGAAACACATTCCTCGACATCAAAGAAGGATTTCTGGAATTTGGCACATTTGCAGGCTCTGATTGTCTTTGTGTATGTCATTCGCTTGGGAGCACAGTTGCACGGTCTGAGGCCCTCTTTGTTGTTTTTGGATGAGTCAGTGTGTCGTACATGCTTGCCCTGACTCTGGTATGCAGTTTGCTGAGGCCTCGCATTAACACTGCCGTGCATGTGCGTCAGTGATCTGCGTTGGAGGTGACCCCTGCCACCTGGATGACACCCACAGAGGGACCAGTATGATGCTACAACACTGCCAACATTTAAAGCGTCATGGCAGTTCATGATCACACTGTGTTTGACAGCAATCCTTCCTGTCACTGCAGCTGCTTGACAAACATGTCTATTTGACAAACATGGGATGGGTGTTGATGAGATTCACTTACTTTCCTGAGAAGTAAGGTAAGCCAAGGTAAACTAGTAAAACAGGGTGCAAGTAAAACCAAAAGTAAACAGTAAGAAATAAAAGAAGACTAAAGCATGTCTACATAAAACATAAAATGTACTGAGGCACAGCAGTGGTCTGAGCAAAATGCTGACCAGCTAACAGGCAGACATTGACAGTTGACATGTTCACATATTTTATAGGAGATGCAGATGATCCAGCCAATATTTGTTTCATTTCACTAAACAAATGTGAACAGGCCAATGGTTTTAGAGGAAAGGACAGAGGAAACCATATTTATTCATCATATATATTATATATATTCATCATCTGCACCATTGCACTATCACCAGTCCTTTATCCAAATGTCTGTAGATAGATAGTTGATATTAAACTGTACTTTTGTCCTGTATGTACAATTAAGAGCAAAGTGAACCAGAGTCAGATTTCTTGTG
The DNA here is from genome assembly GCA_028641955.1 of Protonibea diacanthus. NCBI lineage: Eukaryota > Metazoa > Chordata > Actinopteri > Sciaenidae > Protonibea > Protonibea diacanthus. The sequence continues at coordinate 936,112 of CM053985.1, forward strand.
TATGTACACACCTAGCCAATAAAGTGATTCTCATTCTGGGTCATTAGGATTCATCCTCTGTGGTGTGAAATGTGTTGTTGTCGAGCTTTTTCAGTTGTTGGGATATTTCTGCCTGCATTAAAGAAAACAGTGGTACTAAACCAATAAGGTGACATTGTTGGCCATGCCAGTCTGCACAACGTTTTGTCTACACACTTAATTGATTCTTGTTTTGTGCGTACTTTACATTTACCAGTAAAAACCATGAATGGCCTCTCACATAGAGCACCCTGTCAGGGAACACTCGCATCATATTCAAATTCTTTACTTGAATTTTAAGATAAATGACAGAAACTGGCTTCACCTGGTATTAATCCTACACATCTTGGTGAGTGAGTGCTGTGTAAGCAGACATCTTCTATGAAATCTTTTGACCTTTAGTAACCTCTGCCTTTGTAACTCAATCTCTTTGACAGAACGGTCTGTTCTTTGAGTTTGTGTAAGATGAGTCCCTGGAGTTACAGCACAGTCATGTCCAGGGTTTGGTCAGGATGGGGGCCTCTATTGTTTGCCTTTGTCTGTCTTTGTATCAGTGTGTGTTTGTATGTTCTGTAAGCATGTGTGTGTGTTTCGGGCAGCTTTGGAGAAAGCCCTTTCCTGTGTGGCGCTGGAGGTTCCTTCTGGGGCTGGGCGGCCGGCGGCCCTGCAGACATGCTGTCTCGCTCCAGTTCCACCACAAGGCCTTACCATTGTTCTGTCCCTCACTCCCTTTGTCCTGTTCAGTCTGCCAACCCGGCAACCCCCACACCTCCACCCTCTCCTCCTGTCTATTGCCCTGCAGGTGCAGCTGATCCATGGCCCAGAGAAGGAGGAAGTGCAGGCCTAGAAACAATAGCAGGCCTCACTACTATTTATATGAATTCTTTGTTTTATCTGGGTTTGACTGCTTATTTTGGGGGTTTTACAGTTTGGCCAATTTTAACAATGCTGGATATCAAAAAGCCCTGTGTCAGCATACAAACATCTTCAGCTTGTTGATCTATGGTTATGGGATACTTTACAATGTAAAGTCCATCTTATATGGTGGTTTTTATGCTGTGGAATTGACCCACAAAGATTGTTTTACTTCAGTAGATTCTTCAGCCTATCTTCACACATATCAGGTGAAAAGCAGGGCTGCTAGTTGAACACAATAAATCTATGATGTAATGAATGGATGTTGATGCAGGGCAAAGGGTTCAGACTATCTCTGAGTGCACAGAGTGTGCTGAGAGATACTGCAGGTGAATACCATTATATTACAGATCAAAGTGCTGGGCTTGTAAAATGTGGCAGATAGATACTGTGCACAGGGCAGTGAGTGCAGTACGCTCATTTTGAATTCTGAAGGCTTTCTAACACTGAACGGACTCTGGACTGTAAATCATGAGGGTTGAAAGTGAGATTATTTCTGTTTGTTCACACCTGAACTACAACAATGCACACACCATCCAGCCCGTCACCCCTCAGACACTTTCCTAACATTTTTCTAGAATAAGATGGTGAGCACCTTTCATTGATTTTCATGATTCAGAAGAGATAATGTCTTAACATGTTGTGAAAGATTCATCCCTTAAGGGAAACAAAGTGAAATGTGTCTTGTCAAAGCTACGCAGCAGAGAAGGAAAACAACATGGCAGCTATTAAGACAACAGGCACTGTTTAAGCACAGCCCTGTCTTATAACACCAAAGCACTTAAATGTACCAAAGTCCTCATAGATGGCAGAACAAGTCTGTGGTTTGACTTGTAGTTCAGTCATATATCAGAAATGTAACAGTACTTCTCTTTCACTACTCTTCCACCACTGTTGGAAATATGGTCCAGTAAATGAATGGTTCACCTATAGTCAGGATCACGTGAGCAGTAAACTCTTTGTTTACATCCTTGTGAGTGAAATGTGCCTAACAATTGCTGCTTCCAAACACACAATCCTGCCCAACATCCATCAGCTGGAACAGGAATTTGATAAAGGAAAAGGAAACTGATAAGGCCCAATTGCTCTGTAGCTGATCCATATCAGAGTCGGCAAACGTCAGGCGTTACGCCACTGGGGGAGAGGATATGTAGCCTGTCTGCTACAGGCGTGCTTTGGTCTGGGCTGGGTTTACGTCTATGCTCTACATTAGTACTAATGTCTTCAACAGCTGCTGGGGTCACTTCATTAGGGCATGCAACATAAAAGACATGCTGGTGATTTTCAAAAGGACAATTCACTTTGTTCACTTGTGATATGAAGCCAGGCCATATCTGCTCTGCAATCTCACACTTCATAACACACTTTTTACTGATACTTTTACTGACACAATGAGTCTCTCGTGGCCTGAGTCTGAACCCTGTCACTTTCAGAATGACATTTTACAGTCTAAATGAACATCTGTTGCCATTTAGTGTTATAAATCAAACTGAAATTGAATGTCTAAATACTATGCTCATTGCTTGATTGTATGATTCGTATGTGTTACTGACATTGTATTATATTCATAAGGTTTAGCCTACTAAACAAAGATCATCTATTGGTGAGCAAAACATATATGCTGAATATGACTTGCACACCTTTGGTAACTGAGGGCTACAGTATAGCTGAAGGCTGTGGGGATGTCAATTTTTGGGCATAAATAAAAATAGTAAAAAGTAAAGTAACGTCAAAGAAGAGCAAAAATTCTAATTAAAAACTTCTGCTGATGCAAGTAAGGGAATCACCAAAGTAGTTATATTGTCTGTACAGAATTGCATGGCATCCATCAAACAGTTGTTCTATTCCACTCACTGAGAGAAATGTCAACCTCTGGTGGTGCCACCAAAGCCAGCAGCATTCATACTCTCCATCCAGTAGTTGTTGAGATATTTAAATGGAGGTAAACCATTATTTGTCTTCTTTAAAAAGAAAAAAGTTAAAAAAAAAAAAAAAAAGTAAAAGCAAGAAATCAAAACAATTTATCATACCCAATTTAAAACTTCAGACTTGGTTTTCTAGGTTCAGTACCAGGCCACTGTGACCAAATGCAGCTCCACTTTCATCAGTCTAAGCTGTACTTTCATCACCTGCACTAACTGATTTGTTAACTTGTCCTGCAGGTAATATTTGGCTCTTTAGCTGCTAACTGTTCCATCCATATTTTTTTATACTTTTCTCTGAAAACAGCTGCCTGTTGCAGCAAACACTGTGAGAGTGGTGAGTATAGTTTGGCAACCTAAAGTGTTAGGTTGCCAGACTGATGACCTGAGAGATGCTGAAACATTAGAGCTGAGGGAAACTAGTCATATGACAGAGATATCCTGTCAACAAGATTCATCCTCTGGGGATAATGACCATCATAACAAACCTACAGTAACAGTGGAGATATTTCTAATATTGTCGCTAAAATCTCACTCCAAAATGCTGCTTATGCCCTTCTTCTTCCTTCTGTCAGCCCTGAATATACAGTAATCATCAGATGGAGTACGAAACAGAACACTGCTTTGTCCTCCCTCCTGTGTCCTGCTGTTCAGCTGCTGCTAAGATGTGAGAGGCAGTATTTATCTTGACCTGTAATCAACATCACTATGCTAATCAGAGCGAAAGGGAGGCGGTTGGTAGTTGTTAGACTGTGATGGTGGATGATAAGAGCTCTTAATCTGGCTGCTAAATGACGGCTTTGGAAAACCAGGGGGCACATGAGGAGAGTATGACTGGTACAGGGAGTAGATTGTTATGAGGGTCTTTGAAAGGGTCAATATACTGCAGGTCATGGTCATATATAATAGAATGACATTGGCCTCTGCAATATTCTTCTAAAAGGAGGAATCCTAAAGAGAAAGAATAAACAACATGATTGAATCCACAGAATATGTCATACACAGTAAACAAAGAGAATCATATTTCTTAATGTTTAGAGTCATTACTGCAGTGTTGTCATGTTTACCTTTGACAAAGAACTGTTCCATTCAAGTGTTCGTTCATGTAACAGCACAGAGAGTATTTCAGTGTCAGTGCAGTGTCAGTGTCAGTAGTGGCTGTGCATGCAGGATGGGAGTTTGGAATAAATTCAAGCGAACATAAACAGTGGAAAAATAGACTCGGGAGTGTTAGGGAAGGTTGCTACAATAACAAAGCATCAACATTTATGTTCTTTTAAGATGATAACAAGATCAGTGAAAGACTGTAGATGAACACTGAAGACATCAGAACTATGGAATAGCGCACATGGAATCATGTGGTAAACAAAATATGTTGATATGATGACAGCTTTGCATTCTTGGAATTCTCTCAATTAGCATCGTCATCACCTGGAATGATTTTTCTTGTCAAGAGTTAGTTTATTATTAAAGATCTTGATTGGATGGATTTTGATGTAATTTGATTACTGACAGGTCTGACTGACTAAGTCACTCTTTTGTTGAACACTTTATGGGAAAATAACTGTGAAACTGATGACATCGTCGGCCACAGCAGTTCTTTGGGTTTAGAGGTAATTAGCAAATGTTAAATCATAACATGCTTGCATCTTACTGAAGGAGTAACATCAGCATGTTAGCATTATCATTTAGCCCAGAGCACTGCTGCACAGCCTCACAGAGCTGCTAACATGGCTGTAAACTCTTGTTATTGTGTGAATGCTTTAATTCCACCACCAGTTTTATTTGACATCAACAGAATGAATAACATAAAGTACTCTTCACTCGGTTTTTATCACACTGTTCCTGGTTAATAGATGATAATGTTGGCTTAATTATATTTGACCCCAACATTTCTATTTCCACATTTCTACATTATAGTTTTACTGGAAAGTAACACTGTGATTAAGTCATCTGCATGTTAAATACATTTCATGAATACACATCAGCTGACTTCCTTCATTAGAACATAAGGAGGGTTTGAGGCCGCACAGAGAAAGCTTTTATGCTGGATCAGCATACACAACAACAACAGTGAGTAAAACCTACAAGTATCTGCCTGCATGTGCTTGGACCAGGCTGGCTGCCCCAGAACCGGTTTCAAACCTGTTCAGATTAACTCTGTGGGTCAAGTCAGAGGCAGTTGGAGAGAGCATAGCAGAGCACACCACACCACACACTGCTTTATCCAGGCAGCCTAGAACCTACAGTAAAGCCTATAAGCAGATCAGCTGTCAGTCAGCCTGAACAGACGTACCACACCAAACATATAACAGTAACCTCTGCAGTTAGAAGGCTGAGTTTTAGGTTTTAGGGACACAATTGTCATTCTCTCCTCAGAAAACTGCAGGTGATGAATTATGTACATCCAATCAGATTTAGAGAACGAACACACGAGTGTTGCAGGAAGTCAAAAACACTAAGCTTATTATTGCCAACAATTATGAGTCATTTATTTACCTCAGCTGGAGTTATGTAAGAGAAATGGAGATCAGCTTCTTCAGGAGGCACTTCAAAGCTCATCTGTAGCTTCTTAGGCTGCAGTGTGTAGTATATATAGTAGATATTAGCATTACCCCAAATGATTAAATCAAATCAAATCAAATCAAATTTTATTTATATAGCCCAAAGTCACAAAACACAGTTTGCCTCAGAGGTCTGTACAGGGAGTGACACCCTCTGTCCTTAGACCCTCGGTTCGAGTGAGGAAAAACCTGCCCACCAAAAAACCCTTTTAACAGGGAAAAAAGGTGGAAGAAACCTCAGGAAGAGCCACAGAGGAGGGATCCCTCTCCCAGGACGGACAGACGTGCAATAGATGTCACGTGTACAGAACAAATCAACACAAACATATTGTACAATTACAATGAAATACAATAAATGATAGTATGATTACAGTAGCAGTGGAACTTGTGATAGAGTTAGAGGGACACAGATGCACAGCAGCAGTGAAACATTAACAGACTATAAACTATAGGAGAGATGTGGTAGCAATTATGACAGTGATGCTATATATAGTGGACGTCAGCAGCAGACCACAGCAGCAGCCACGATCCACGAGAACCTGCTGGACGAGAAAGCACAGAAACTCCGGGGAAGAAGTTTAGTTAGTAACATGCGTTGACGGTAATGGTGATGGGGAGAGAGAGAGATCGAGAGAGATCGAGAGAGATCGAGAGAGAGAGAGAGAGAGAGAGAGAGAGAGGGTTTTCAGTAAAGGGAGATGTGACTGCATCTTCAACCATTACCGTGCCTGGCTAGGCATAACCCAGAAAGAGACAGGCGGGGGGGTGGGGGGGTGGGGGGTCCCCCGGCAGTCTAGTCCTATGGCAGCATAACTAAGGGATGACCTGAGTCAGCCCTAACTATAAGCGCTTTCAAAAAGGAAAGGCTTAAGTCTACTCTTGAAAGTGTTGACTGTGTCTGCCTCCCGAACCCAGAACGGTAGTTTGTTCCACAGAAGAGGAGCTTGATAGCTGAAAGCTCTGGCTCCCAATCTACTTTTGGAAACTATAGGAACCACAAGAGACCCAGCATTCTGAGAGCGCAGTGGTCTAGAGGGGTAGTAAGGTACTATGAGTTCTTTTAGATATGATGGTGCCTGACCATGAAGAGCTTTGTATGTAAGGAGAAGAATTTTAAATTCTATTCTAGACTTAACAGGTAGCCAGTGCAAGGAAGCCAAAATGGGAGAGATGTGATCTCTGATCTTGGTTCCTGTCAGAACACGTGCAGCAGCATTCTGAATTAGCTGCAAAGACCTAAGAGACTTACTTGAGCAGCCTGATAACAAAGAGTTACAATAGTCCAGCCTAGACGTAACAAATGCATGGACTAGTTTTTCTGCATCCGCTTGAGACACGATGCGTCTGATTTTGGCAATGTTGCGTAAGTGGAAGAATGCAGTCCTCGAAATTTGTTTTATGTGGACGTTAAAGGACAGATCCTGATCAAAAACAACTCCAAGATTCTTTACGGTGGAGCTGGAAGCCAGAGTGATCCCATCTAAGGTAACTAATTCTCCGGGAAGAGAATTTCTGAGGTGTTTAGGTCCAATTACAAGAACTTCAGTTTTGTCTGAATTTAACATCAGAAAATTGTAGGTCATCCAACTTTTTATATCCTTAAGGCATGCTTGGAGTTTAGTTAATGGGTTGGTTTCATCAGGCTTGATCAACAAATATAATTAGGTGTCATCAGCATAACAATGAAAATTAATAGAGTGATTCCTAATAATGTTCCCTAGAGGAAGCATATATAAACTGAATAGAAGTGGTCCTAGTACAGAACCTTGTGGAACGCCATGACAAACTTTAGTGTGCATGGAGGATTCATCATTGACGTGAACAAACTGAGATCGATCTAAGAAATATGACTTAAACCAGCTTAGGGCAGTTCCTTTGATACCAACTTGATGCTCCAGTCTCTGTAAAAGAATTTGATGGTCAGTGGTGTCAAATGCGGCACTAAGATCTAACAGGACAAGTACAGAGATGAGTCCTTTGTCTGATGCCATTAGGAGGATTATGATTTTAAACCTGACAACAGACAACAGAAACACAGTTTGGCTGGTATTTGTGCCAGGATTCTTTGTCTTGAACAGAGGGGGATAAAAGATCCCCTCTGTTCTAAGCCATCAGAAGCTTTCATATACCAGCTGTTTGGCTGCTGGAGTAATTACCTGACCTGAATTAACTGTAGGTTAGTCCGAGCATGGACAAAGAAAAGGACTGTTGTGGCTGTTGATTAGAGGCTTGTCTACTACCTTGAGATGAGAAGGATGAGATTACTGTTGGCATCTATGCAGAACCATAAATACTGGTTCTGGTGTGTCACAGCTATGTCCTTTGTTCTGTGCATGTGCATCACCTTGTTGTGTTTGTGATCTGTGTACGGATGAAAAGATCGGGCGTGTTTTGACTCAGCAGAAAGCTCACAGATTGGGTCAACCTGTTGTGTTTATCATCTTTCATCACCTGCAATATTCAAACCTGTTTTGCTTTAGATTTCTTTTTTTTTTTTTAATTTTGTGTCACATTGTTACAACATAGTGTATATGCACATCTGAAACTGAAAGAAGGTAACTTTTTCCCTTCTATATTTACATCCTTGTGATGTCTGTAAGGAGATTCAGGGGCAGGGAAAAGTCTAGAGCAGTGAATCCCGTTGGCGGATTGGCGTCCGCAGCCTGCATGCGTTTGTTTGCCTCGTTGTACAGACTGAATATCTCCGCCAAATATGAAGTCTTAATGAGGAACTCATCTGTCATTTCGTCGGATAGTTTTTTGTTATGAACAGTTAAGAACTCCCTTATTTGATTTTTAAGTTCCATGAAACGCACCAACACTTCGCCACTTTCGCCATTTTTCCATTAGCTCTCTGTTTCTGTTGCTGGGTCACCTCTGTGTATACTGCAGGAGGGACGTTACACACGCCCTAATTCTCGGGATATAGCCTATAATTGTATTTATTGTATGTATAATTTTTCTATAGTGATTATTTTTTATTTAAATAAATGAATAAACGTTACATGTAGTCCTTAAATTTAGTTGTTTTTGTCACACTAATGAATTAAATGCTGACTCATCTATATTTAACACATTGGATTTATTATTACCCTTAAAATCAAGAGGGCTTCGCAACCATGCGTGGCTCTTTGGCGCCCCCTTGGGGGGGGGGTCGGGCCCCACTGGTTGGGAATCACTGGTCTAGAGCATATCCAGTGTGGATGCAAAGTGAGGAGCGCCATCTGGTGTTCAAATTCTGTTTATCTGGAAGATATTTTCTCAGTTTTCTCTGCTGTTCCCTCCACAGTCACTGTATACAAGTTAGATTCCTCACTGACTAATCATAGTCCTGATGCTGCTACATGCTCCCACTGTACCACACTAAACAGGTTGCTCTATTATTGAAGATATAAATATAGTCTAAAAGCCATAACCTGCCAAAAATTAATCTCACGATTTTTGCAATTGGGTGCATTAGAAGAAAGTGAAAGATAACAAAACTTAATATATGATTCAAATTTGAATGAAAACTTCTTTTTGTTTTTTTCTGTTTGGCTTTTTTGCAGCAGACATTCAAACAGTCTATTTGACAGTGGTAGTTCATAGGGACTTGGATTGAGAACCAGATGGAGGCCAGTTTAACTGGAGAGGTTCACCCAGTGCACTCCCTGGGTATTGCCGAGGTACCAGCATACCCAGTACCATGTGACCGTGGAGCACCTAGCTAGAACATGAGTGCTTTTCCTGCTCTGATATATGAGACACACTGGCATATACAAATAAAAAGACTTTTAAGTCATGGATCAATGGTCAATTAGTGTTTCAGTCCAGTCAGATTCAGTCAATCCAAGGCGGTATGTTGTGTCTTGTAGTTATAGGTTATATATCAATAATAGAGATACAGTTTACAGTACAATATGGTCAAACTCATATCTGTTTTATTGGATCATCACCCCATCTAGTGGTCAAAATGTATTCTTCAACTTTGTTCCTGGAGTGTGTATAACATCAAAGCCCTGATTAGAATTACACATTGACTCAAGAGACACACATTTCTTGTCCTGCAGCTAGGCAATATGAAATATGAGAGCATGATAAGAGCATGCATTACCTTGTGGGTGAAACAATAAACAAAGCCGCTCAATATGAGGAAAGAATGGCACTTCCTATGTTTGCATCCAGAAGCCAGAGCTATTTTCTGTCCATTTCACATGCAGATTCTTTACATTGTGCTTTGTTCAGCTTCCAGTGATCATTGTTTTATTTGTAGAACAGATGATAGAGGGGGAAAGCCCACAGCAAACACAAAGGCTTATGAGTCACTGCGTTAGACGCTTGCTGGGGGACAAAAAGGAAATACAATGCTTCGATCCACTCAAAGGAGAAATTACACATGACTTATCATCTATTATACCCAGCCCCACAACAAGATGTACAGGACTTTAAAAGAGTGATAACCAACAACTCATTAATAACAGTGTGCAACTGAACCCACTGACAAGACTATCTGTGCTCAAGACAATACATCACGAATGATTCAAAGGTTTTCTTTAAATCTATTAAGATTTTGTTAAAGTGACAATACAACATGTTTCACTCCTTAATGTTTTTAATCAGGAGACACATCATTTCAAGTCCTAAAACATCCAAGAAGATCCCCGAAAACTAAACGGTAGTACTTATCCTGACAAAATACATGACCACCTGAAAATATATTTTCCAAAATATGATTTCAAAAGTGAGGGTGAAATGTCAAAAAAATCATTACCCATCATGTTGGAGGCCTGTAACCCTGAAAAAAGGCACTCAGTAACAAACTGCTACTTCATTCTACCATAAGCAATCATTATACCATAACTGTCAGTCTACCTTCGACTTCTCTTCAAAGTCTAACCTAGGGGCGCAGCATTTAGCTCAGTTGGTAGAGCAGCCGCCCCATGTGCAAAGGCTCAGTCCTGTGGAAGCCCAGGGTTCGAATCCGACCTGTGGCTCTTTCCCACATGTCATTCCCCATCTCTCTCTCCCCCTACATTTCCTGTCACTCTTCAGCTGTCTCTGTCAAAATTAAGTTTGAAAAGGCCAAAAAAATAATGTAAAAGAAAAAAAAAAGTCTAACTAGGCTGAATCCTTTTGAGACACTCCTTCCAAGTCCAGATATAAAGAGTCTGAAAGAGAGGTGGCCATTGGGAAAGAGCCACTATGTGGCCACTATGTGCCTTGGGGCAAGCAGTACAGGCTTATTTGATAGATATTTCTATTGTTGCTGTTGGTAATCTAATGCTACAATGGTCCTCCCTCTCCCTCCTACTGTATTTTCCTCTTCTGTCATCCTCTTCCACCCTCCTCCTAAACTGATCATTGCCAGGCCACCAAGATGGTTATAATTATCCTGCCAAACGGAAATATGGTTCTTAGATTTGACATAGCCATTTTCACTTTAATTGCTGCATAGATGCCAGCAGTGTCTTTTGTCACACGGCACATTTTAATCATAGCAGGGGAGAGTGCAGCCCCGACTGCTGCTATCAGCATGGAGATGAGCTGAAGTGTCAGCTGTAACACATAAACACAGACAGTCAGCACACAGACCATAATTACACAGCCTGAGTAGACAAGCAGAGGCTTGAGAGGACAAATCAGGATACAGAAGAGTAGTTTGTAGTTAGATGTGGACCCATCTCAAAGGAAGAGTTGTCTGTTTCCTACATCTTTAAAACTTCTGTAACAATTTGAGGAGAATTTTGATCGAGAAGTGGATTCTTTGTTGAAAAGGGGAGCCAGTGGAAGTTTTGAAGGACTGGTGATGTGATCGCTGGTGTGGAAGTGGGTACACAGACGAGCAGCTGAGATTTGGATGTATTGTAGTTTGTTCAGGATTTTGGTGGCTGTCTGAGGTGAAGGCAAAGACACAGAGGTTGCGGATCATTGTATAAATAAAACAATGGAGTTATCGATGCAAAGGGAGAAATCTTGACAACATTTTATGAAGGTTAGGGGTCGATGATGAAGATTTTATATTCATTGCTGAATCGTCTAAATGACAACAAAGCATTAAAGAATGAAAAAAGGTAAATGTACCCATAACATTTAAATCCTTCAAACCTAGTTTTTGGATTCCATTTTAAATAAATTATTTAATTTTCTGTAACATAAAAAGTGTGTTTATATTCAGTAATTATGGGCTGCAAATGGTAAATGGACTGTACTTATATATCTCCTTTCTAGTCTTCTGACCACTCACAGTGCTTTTACACTACATATCTCATTCACCCATTCACACACATTCATACACTGATGGCATTAGCTGCTCATCAGTTTGAGGAACTAACCATTCATACGCATGTTCACAAAATTATTGCTCAAAGACACTTGGACATGCAGACTGGAGGAGCTGATGATCTGATTAGTGGATGACCTGGTCTACCTCTGAGACACAGTGGCCTGATGATTACCTCCCTGTGCAAGTGCAGAGTTTGACATAATAGGGACCCCCAAACAGCATCTTGCATAGGGTCCCCAAAGAACTAGAAATGGCTCTGAATCTTAGTCAGCAGGGGAACTGCCACTATTTCTGCAGGAGGAAAAGATTCCTAACCTTTTCAGATGATCTGTGACAAGAGATTAATAAATGCAACAGATGCAGCATGTTCCTGAAAAATGTTCATAATATGAGCATTAACATGTGTTTCATGAAGCGGAAGATATGATGACTAGTTATATGCCAAGTATTGTAATGGTATACATGCTATGCTATGTATAACAGCTCTATACCGTATAGTGCTGTCAAAATTAATGATTAATCCAAGTGATTAATCAAAAAAAATAATAATTCTGATAAAAAATCTGATTAAAAAAAAACCCCCAAAAAACTCAACTCAGCTCAAAAACGCTTTCTCTTGAGTTCTCTTGAATCTCTGCCACGGATATTTTCGCACTAGGCTACATAAAGTCAGTCGACAGTCAGTCAGCTCCTTGCTGGCGTGTGACATGATTTGTAGTGTGCAGGGCCGATGCATCACATACAAACCAATAGTGTGTGGGAATGGTATATGTTTATACTTCTCATCCAATCACAATCAAATTCACTCTATCATGGATTAAAGCAAAAAAAAAAATCTTTCTAAAAATCTTTAGACTGAAAGTTTTTCAAGCTGCAGCCAAGTCATATTCCCCATTTGCAATTTGTGAACGATGTTACAGGTAACGTTACTTGACATGTTTACAGCCCCACTGCACTCATAACCATGTTCTCTAATGCAGACATCAAGTTTAAATATATGGTGAGCTCTCACCTTTCTGCCATCACTACATACTGTTAATAATCAAAGAAGCTCTGAGGCTTTACATTTGTTGTGAACGTCAACTGATGGCCCGTGGGCCACATGCGACCCCCAGAGCTTTCCATCTGGCCCCCAGAATATTACTGGATTCAGGAATAGCCTAGTGAAGAGGACAAAGTATGTTTCTACATTTTCTGAAATGAAAATAAAATGAAACAAACGCCCTCTGAAAAGTATCTGATGATAAACGCGTTTCTCTTTTGTTGTTTCTGTCAGAATTGTCCTTTCTTGAGCTTCATTTTCCCACACAATAGCACACTATTGCAGTGTCTCGATAACAACCGTCAACATAACAGAGAAGCGCATTGTAAGTGCAAGCTTTGCACATCAGAAAATAGATACAAATGTCAAATAAAAGTGTCAGGCCGTCAGTTATGAGAAATGTTACTCTTTACATCAAATTAAAGTTGCCTGTGATCCAACAAATAAATATGAAGTGAAACCAAGAAAATCACCATACTGAAATACTCACGTTTGCTTAATGGGAGGTGACATTTCCCCTCCGACACTATCTTTTTAACATCAGGCTTGACAGCTGTTATGCCTGCCCTATGCATCTGCAGTACAGCTTCACAGGTGTATGTTGATCCGAACATGGTGAGCACATACATGGCCAATGTCTTTAGTGTGTTACACTTTTGACAAGCCACACAAAAGGCACTCAAGCTTTCAGCACCACGGAGGGCAGCCTTCATGTCATCATCAGTTCACTGTGATTGGTCGCCTCGTCCGGCAGCATCACCTTCCCCACGTTAGCGGTTGACAGCCTCGTAAATATGAAGCCTAAAATCTTGTTTTTGCCTCTTAGTGGCTCGCTACCGTACTGGTAATATGAGTAAAAAATAACATACATTTCAAAGGCAAATTGATTTATAAAATAATATATATACATATAGGGTACAATATTAATTTAATTTTATGAGAGCATCTGGCCCTGATAGTGTCTGCAGAGAAAAATTCTGGCCCTTGGACAGAGTGAGTGGTTGAGTGGAGTTGCCCAGTGTAGTTGGGCTGCTGTTGCTGTTAGTGAGAATGCAGAGGAGGGGTCCGGATATTCTGTGATGGATAAGAATGGGTCATGACTTCTAATTTAAAATGTTTGCTAAGCCATTAGTGAGAAGTTTTCAGCTTCTGTTGCGGGATCTACTGATGGGTCGATGGAAACTTTGAACGTGGTCATGCTGATTTCATCCGAATAATTCTTTGTAAGATGGAAATAATGAGACCAATGCTATAGGACTGTTGGAAGTGGCATGGTTGAGGTGTAGTCCTGCTCCTGAAACTCTGCTTAAAAGCTTCAGACTAATACTGTGTCCTGTTTTTTTTTTTAAAGAATGTTTTTTTTTTTGGAATTGTAAACACATTTAAAATTCATGAGACTGATTTGTGTCAGATGCCAAATTGTTCCTGCCATATGTCAACAGTCAGACTGGGAAGTTAATTAACATTAACCTTCTGACAGGAACAGGGGAGGTACTGGTTAATGCTTATTTTGTGGCTAGACAAGCATGATCCCCAATGCCCTTAATGATGATGCACAGATGAAAACTCTCAGCCAAACTGATTTATGCTTCATATGGAAATGGATGTGATGGTAAATGCACAATCAGTGATGCCACCTGTGGTGACAATCTCACAACCCAACAAAAGGTATTGCTCTGTGGTCTCACTTAATCTTTATTCAGCTGTCTGTGCGTCGATTGATAATTTCAAATGATCCTTTAATTTTGAACACATGCAATATGTCTGCTCCAATGTGAGAAGTTGAGACCATCTGGCCCATTAAGAGTCAGTTAATTTCAACTAGATCTTGTAACAATTAACCATGAATCTCAGCAGACAAGCCTCTCTGACCCAATTCTTCTGCTTCCTCATGAATCTGACCAGTATGTAGCCCTCAGTTACTAGTATAGTATTACATTAGCATGTGTAGAGAGGATAAGGTGAAAAACAAAAATGAAATTAAACCTAGTAATTTAACCAACAACCAAATCAGGGAAAGGAACCGACAACGCCACCCTGGGAATTTCACCCAGAGAATTAATTTGGAAGACACACAGGTAAGTTTACTCAGTGAGGCATGAGACGTGGTTCAGGTATTGTTAGAAAAATATACAATTTTATTGTTAAACAATTAGTTTAAAATAGGCCAATTTCATTCATACAAAAAAACCCCCCATCAAAATAGGAAAATGAAATAAAGGAGGGCTGGAGCTGAGTGTAGGGACAAGGGCTTAGTGCAGGGGAGGGGGATTCACCAAAAGAGAGCTACTCAAACACCCAACATGTGACACACTCAGTGAAGTGAAGCCTGCTTTCCTAAACACAGCAGACAAAGGGGATACTGCCACCCAGGCACCAGCACCGCCACCACCAGTCTCCAGCAACCCATCCATCTTCTTCCGCTTTATCCAAGGGCGGGTCACGGGGCAGCAGCTTCAGCAGGGAGGCCCAGACTTCCCTCTCCCCGGCCACTTCGTCCAGCTCTTCCAGGGGAACCCCAAGGTGTTCCCAGGCCAGCCGAGAGACATAGTCCCTCCAGCATGTTCTGGGTCTTCCCCGGGGCCTCCTCCCGGAGGGACGTGCCCGGAACACCTCACCAGGGAGGCGTCCAGGAGGCATCCTCACGAGATGCCCGAGCCACCTCAACTGGCTCCTCTCGATGCGGAGGAGTAGCGGTTCTACTCCGAGCTCCCCGCGGATGACCGAGCTTCTCACCCTATCTCTAAGGGAGAGCCCAGCCACGCCACAAAGGAAGCTCATTTCGGCCGCTTGTATTCACGATCTCGTTATTTCGGTCACTACCCAAAGCTCATGACCATAGGTGAGGGTAGGAACGTAGATTGACTGGTAGATCAAGAGCTTCGCCTTTCGGCTCAGCGCCTTCTTCACCACGACGGACCGGCGCAGAGTCCGCATCACTGCAGAAGGTGCGCCAATCCGCCAGTCAATCTCCCGCTCCATCCTTCCCTCACTAGTGAACAAGACCCCGAGATACTTGAACTCCTCCACTTGAGGCAGGATCTCGTCCCCGACCTGGAGGCTGCACTCCACCCTTTTCCGGCTGAGAACCATGGCCTCAGACTTGGAGGTGCTGATTCTCATCCCAGTCGCTTCACACTCGGCTGCGAACTGCTCCAGAGAGCTGAAGGTCACGCTCTGATGAAGCCCAACCGCCCAACTCTCTTAGCACCCACCCCCTGTGACCCCTCCCACAGGTGGTGGGCCCATGTCACCCTTTCAGGCTGCCCGGCCGGGCCCCATGGGTGAAGGCCCGGCCACCAGGTGCTCGCCGACAAGCCCCTCCCCCAGGCCTGGCTCCAAGGGGGGGCCCCGGTGACCCACGTCCAGGCAAGGGAGGCCTGGCTCCATTGGTAGTCATCTTCATCAGGGGGGGATTGAGCTGCGCTTTGTCTGGTCCCTCACCTAGGACCTGACTGCCATGGGTGACCCTACCAGGAGCATGAAGCCACCGACAACATAGCTCCTGGGATCATTGGAACACGCAAACCCCTCCACCGCGATAAGGTGGCAGCTCCAGGAGGGGCTCCAGCAACTAAAAGGAGAAAAACAAATTAATAGATCAAAAAAATGAAAAGGGCAAATAATCTTAACCAAAATCAAGAAATGCCCACTCTAAGTAATTAAAAATAAAGGACAAAACAAATTGAAATGAGTAATCAATCCAAAATAACTCAAATGACCTAACACACATCCACACACGCACACATGGAGGCCCTAGTTAAAACACCCAAGCGTGAGTCCGACAGAGCCGCTCTGGGGCATGGTGTGGGTCGCAGACGCCAGGCGACCGGCGATGAGGCAGAGCAGAGCACAACAGGAGCAGACTCAACGAAGCAATGCAGTCAGAACAGTAGAGCAAAGCTTGGTTGCTATAGTAGCACACACCTGTTTAGGGACACACACACACCCACTCACACCGGAGGAGGAAGAGAGAGAAGACCGGCCACCGATACCTGTGTATCTACCTGTGACCACACTAGCGTTAGCCCTCAGACAGCATCAACTACAGAAAGAGAGGACACTTAGGCACAAACTACGCCACACATACAGGACACACGGAGCAGCATGCGAGCAGCTGCCCTACAAACAAACACAAATGCTGTGAGCACAAAGAAAGCGAGTGACCAGCATGGTGAAGCAGTGGGCAACCATACCTGTCGGGCCAACAACCTGCGACCCGGAAATGACGCACCAGTGACGACAGAGGCGCAAGAGGAATCACCAGTGGAAGGTGGTGGCTTTTATACGGGCCCACCTGTAGCGCTAAATACACAGCAGCAGTGCTGAATGATGAAGCATGTGTATGCTGCTACACATCCAATTGGTTATTCAGCAGTATAATACATAACAGAACATAGACTCACAGTACAGTAAGAGGGAGCTAGAAGTCCAACAATCGTAGTCACTGGTAGAGATGTCACAAACATAAGCCCCACTGTCATTGACTACAAACAGGCTAAATGCATTCAAATTTGAGATCTATTCTACAAGGAGGGCAGTCTACTGTTTGTACATTTAAGATTTTTCATCTTATTAAAAAAATCTCAAATATTAACATCTATAATATTAATTATGATGTTGTAAGTGTTTTTATTTATCTGGCATTCTATTCAGCTGCCATAAAAAAATAAATCTCAACTCTCATCTCACGGACAGCATCACTCCTTCAACTGTACAGTAATGCCACTTGAGGTAATATTATTGTAATATAATAATAATACAATTTTAATGCCATTATAGCTCCATAATTAATCATTGTTTAGGCCATATTAGCCTAGCCTCTAAAGTTTATTTTCACACTTGCTGCAGTTAAAATTATGTTACGCTACTCTTCCATCGTTTTTTAGCCTATGGACTATATTAGCCTTAGCAAACAAGTGTTTGTGTTTTAAATAAAGTATCTATCATCTTGGTTATTGCTGTATTTGGATTCTTACATCTGACTGGTCAGTAAGAGGATCTGGGTGAATGATGAATGATGAACTGCAATTTATACACCGCTAGTCACAGGTGTCCAACCTCCACAGGATACGAACCAATAGCAGCAACAACATCTAAAATTACAATACAAATTAATTATAAATTAAAGTACTGGCAAAATGTTACCATAGAAGTAATAAAGAAGGACAAAATAAATTGCATAGTGACCAGGGATGCTGACTGTAACATCTTTGCCATCATGACTACTATCATCAATGGCATAGTCATTATAGACTTCATAGTTGTCATCATCATCATCATTGTACAGTTCACCTTGTAAATTAAATTCATTTTCAGAGTTATAAAGTTATTCACATCATGCACTGATATAAACGTATGTGTATGACACTGATATGTATAACATGTGGTCAAACTATAAGCAGCCCTGTGCACATCAGGGGTTATGCACACATGGTCAAATGATTCCACTCCAAGTACGCCAATAACACAGGCATCCTTGTTTCCAGCATCATGCAGCTTAAAATATGGAAGCAGATGCAGATCTGCAGATAGGGTGTGAAAGTCTCTTGCTCGTGAAGTGCCTGGAGGCTGCATATTTTGCCCTTGTTGTCGCTCACAATCCTTTGATGGGCTCAAACCAGAGAGAGAGTAGGATTGAAGAGGAAGTGCATGGCGGAGCGTGGTTAATTTCCATCCGCCTCGCGGGATGAGAACAGCCAGGGGGAAAAAAGAGAACTCATGCAGTTAAGTTTGATGCAGCAACAGTGGAGAACATGAATATTTAATAGCCTGCTTTACAGAAAGAAGACACACATTTGGTGCATGTAAGTCAATTAAATAGGAGGGAGGAGACTGAGGTGGTCTATCCACTTTAATTTTCAGTCACCCTCCTGTCCTTCTATCATATTGTGCTCTCTCTCTCTCTACTGTGATGAAACACTGTAAACTGCAAAGATCTAATCTAATATGGTTAATTAACGGTGTGGGTAGCCCTTGTGTTTATATTACATTATATTATTAGAACAGTATTAACTAAGCAAGCTAGTCAAAATTAGATAACCGATTTGGTTATCTGACTAGCTGTTGACTTGATTCAAGTAGATGGCAGTTGCCTTGATGAGTGTGTAGGATTTAGTGGCAGTGTAGTCTCCTCACCATCTTCTCCCTTAAATTACATTGGCTGCAAAACATACATTGTATGAGAGCTTTGGGTGAATCATGTGAAGTTGTAGAAATTAAGTTGAATGTTATGGTGCTTGCTAGCTGTCTAACTGGCTGACATACAGACAGCATGACTAGGGTTTTTTTCCCTGACGCTCGTGCTGTATGTCAGTGTGTGATGAAGCGTTAACTTCCTGTTTGCTGGGCCATTTTTGTTATGTTGATGTTTTGTATTCAACATTGAAGTGATAAAATGTAATCAAAACCATGACCTTTCTGAGTCCTTTGTGTAGGCCATCTTGGGGTGATGCTTGAAGAGGACGCAGGCCTCAGCAGTAACCCTTATATGTGGTGTATGAGTAGGCAGGTACTTTGATTTGATTGGATATTGAATCTGTGAAGAAATCTCAGCTAGATGTACACATAATATAATTGGTTAATTTTGAATGTATAGTATGTTTGTTTATATATTGAAGAATCAAACATGACTTGGTTGGTTCAAGCAAATGAAGAAAATGATGTATATTTATTGTTAACCTTTCTCTCATAGTATATACATGACGGGAATGGAAAGTAAGTGCTGGTTTTTATTTCTTTATTTTTTAGTTTTGTTTCCTGTGTGATGAGTAGACTTCAATCTGTTTTGAAAACTCAAAAATTTGGTGCAAACCTTGGCTCTTCTTTTTGTTCTTCTACATGACTGTTGGGTAGTAACTAAATCCAGCTTTATGACTCTGGGATCAGTTACCAAATCTGTTCTTCATGACTGAAGAGGTTTGGGGGCTCATAGAGCAGAAGCGCAGAAACATATGTAAGATCTAAGGAATGAAATGGTTGTAGACAATAAGCAGTGACAATTCAATTTCATCATTTCAGGTTCTTCACACAAACAATATGAAAGCTGAACACATTACACCTCTCAGAAACCTGAGAATATCAGTTTGTTGACAAATCTAATTGTAATACTGAACTCGGTCAATGGTCTGACAATTAACACTCAGTACATGCAGCAAGAAATTCGAATTTCTGATCGTATCGGACTTAGTTCGGACTTTTTAAAGTGCTTGTAAACACCTTAGTCTGATCTACTTCGGACCTATTTCGGACCACATTGGACATCTCAAAATCGGATAAGAACACCTAGATAATTCGTTCATAGTCTGCTTTTTAACGCCATGTATACTCAACAATCGGATCTGAAGAGGATTTTGCGTTCTGTGCATGCGCGGCATTTTCCACTGGGGCTTTCACTCGGAAGCCAAAAGATCCGTTGTTCTTTTTATATGCATTATTAGGACGAAAATAATACACGAAATGTACGCAGCTGTAGCATCGTCCATCTCCTCGTACACCATCTTTGTCTGAATGCCTTCAGATAGTTTGTTGTTGCTGATAAGTAGAGGTCAACCGAAAGTGGCTCTTTGTTGAGCGATCTACAGCGACACCTAGCGTAACGGAGTCAGCCATGCTCCGGCCGTTTATCCGATTCTCTGAACGGCATGTATACTCAGACAAGTGATCTGGTCTCATGCATGTCATTATCTGATACGATCAGAAATTTGAATGTCTTGCATGTAAACGTACTGACTGTTTCAATAGGCATGGAGGTCTTTCTTTCTAAAGTCAACACAAATATCCTTAGTTTTGGTGACATTCAATCAGTTTTAGTAGTTATCACACCACTGAACAAAATTTAGCCAAGAGTAGAATAGCTCCTAACAGATTCAAAAAGATGGAATATTCTGCATGTGTACAGCATCCATGCTTTTTAAAAAGGCTTAATAACTGCACTTTTCAGTGCCTTCAGGATGACTCCTGATAGGAGGAAACTGTTTCAATTTATTTTCAATATCTGCTCAGCGACAGATAGTTTTTCCAAAAGCCTGTGGGCAGAGCATTGAGGCAGTGCAGTGATGACATCAGGCATGCACTGTTTCCTCAAGAGTTTTGTAGTCAGAGACTTTAAACTGTGCGATATCCATCAAATTATGAGAGCAGGGACGACACCAAAAAACAAAACCAGAAGAACAATCTAAGTGTCAGAAATCTTCATCCAACTTTTTCTAGTTGTATGTAGTTTATTATATCACTGTACAGTATGTGTATACTGCAAAGATAATCATGGATTCACAAAAATCTTTTATTAATTAAGCAGAAGAATGAAGAAGAATGAATATGTTTTCAAACATAAAACAGTTATGTTAACTTAATGCGATTTCATTTTTAGCCCTCAGAAGTTAGGCTTTGTTAGAAAGTAACCATTAAGCCATTTAGATTAGATAGCAGAGAAAAATGTTCTGTACCTTTGTCCCTCTGTTTACTCATGGTGATGCACTTGAACTTAGTATATCTTTGTCCTTTTCCACTATGCACAGTGTGTCAGGATACACAACACAATCTTAAAGCTTCCATTAGATTGTAAACCCAGCGATCTGTTTTTAGATTTACAGTGGAAAAAATCAACAGAATGAAATATATGTCCATTTCTGATTGTTGATGACAACTTCAAATATTTACAGTATAAAGCTGGGGCATTATATCCTGTGTTTTGATAGACTGAGAATGGGGGCACCACAGAACAGGGACCCTGAGCCTCGCTCTCCCCTTACAAGCCTGGAGAAGAACTGCAAAAACAGGAAACCTTAACCAGGAAGTAAACCCAGAAGCTAAAAACTTTTGTGCCAGGTGAGTAATTCTCACTGGACTGAATGGACCTGGACTGGGTGCCATCTTTGGGTCTGACATTCCATAATAATACAGCATTTATTTATTTTATGGACTCTAAAGGCACAGTGATGCAACATGACAGACTCTGTCATAAAGTTGAGTCAAGTTTTATTGATGTGGCCCAAATTCAAAAATCACAATTTGTTGCAGGGTGCTTTACAATCCACACAGCATACACAAAACAACACCTTCTGTCTCTTCAATTCAGAAGAATGGAAGGACCCGAACCATACAGCCATACAACCTCACAATGGAGACCTGGAAGAGACAGATAAAGGAAGATAGTGTTTCACACACCTGCCACTCTCTCTATTTTCCATGACATTGTGTGGGAAATACAAAAGTCCTCCATTGTTTGAGCTGAATTAAAAACAATAATGGAAGCTGTAGCGCAGGCTGTATTTCAGTCTTCAGCCTTGCTGAGAGTGACAGCCTCCTTAGTATCACTTCTTCAGTAAAACAGCAGACAGCCGTGTGGAGAAACAGTTCTGTACAGTAATACAATGTGAGCTGATATATATGAAGCTCAGGAATGTCCAGATAAAAATGTGTCAAATAACATAATGTGACAGTGTGAAAGACACTGACACTGACACTGTCTGAATCTGCAGCTCCCCTCCACTTAATGGACCTTTATAGAGAGATTCAGCTCTCTGTTTAGCTGTCCGGCTGTCCACAACTTTACTCCTTTAGTTCACTTTCATAGTGACATTTTTAACTGATTTCAGTAGCTGTTAAACATAGTGGAGCATTTAGCAGCTAAAGAGATAGTCTGCTGAAAATTTTGTGTAAGCTGGTTTTCACACAGTGGGATGTATAAAAATGAATGTGACGTGAAAATGTGTGGCCTTGTGGCAAACTCTTGTCTGACTGTAACTTTTTCTGACAATTTTTAACTGTTGAAACTGAAACTCACCAAATGTTTCAAAATAATGTTTCCTCTCCATCTACTGTGATAGTCGTTGAAAGTGAATGTCCTCCAAGATCCTGTCACTGTAGGGACAGTATTACAGTTTTTTTCAGTTGCTAACAAGCGTTTGTCCAACCAGTTGTCACATTTTCAAAACTCTAAAGACAATTAGCACAGCATCAGTCTTTTGTGGCCATACCATTCACGCATTTCATGTCGTTTTCACACAATATGCAGTCAGTGAACACATTTCCACAATGCTTACATTTTCTTAACAGACAAGCTGTACAGTACCTCCCAACAAAATTATGGATTGTTTTTGTATTATTTATGAATGTTAACACACAACATCCCACAATAGTAAAAAGAATATTCCAAACCTTAGATACAGCATAAAAACCTCTGCTTCTGCAATGATATCAGTTCAAAAACAATATATCTCAGCTGATAATACAGATCTACAGATCTTGAAAAAACTGTAAACTTTAGACACAGTACAGCTGCATCTGTGTGTTTAGGAAATCAGGCATCATTCTGATTATTACTGTGGTCAGTGGATAGAGCATCTCACTCCCTTGACACAACAGATATAACGCCACATAGAAGCCTCTACTACACAGTCAGATAACAATGTCAGAACACCAAAGGGTTAACACATTTCCTTGTTTGTAGATTAATGACCATTTATGGACATAGAGTAGTGTCCGCTATTCAGCTGAGTATGCTCCTCTTGTCACAGCTGCCATCTTCCATCCAAGGAATATGAGCATTCTAGAAGTTGAGATGATGAAGTACTCGAAAGAGCTCCATAAATTCAGTTTTGCCTCCATCAATCAGAAAGATAGCGTGGAGTAATGGTCCCCAGTTTTCACCACTGTTCTCAGTACTAGCAAAGTCATGTGTAAACACCGTTCTTCAGACTCATCAAAGAGTTATCTTTCCACAAGAGCCAGTGTTTGACTTCAGTTCATAAATCAACAGGAAATGCCTTGCAGAATTGATTGTCCATTCATTATTCACCTTTTACAGCAAAAGAATCAATGATCAGAGAGCTGGAAGAGGAGCCACATGGTTCACTGCCCTCTAGTGTCACATGACTTTGATTTTTGGGAGGATGAATAAATATTAATTTTGCAACAGATCAACAAAACATGTACATATAATAAATTAAATATTCTATTATTAGTCATTGGTTTTCTAACCACTGTTTACACTGTGGAGGTATATTTAAGCCATTTCAACATCAGTGAACATTTTATGCATCTTAATTTCACAACCCCAGATGACCTGGGATAGCAGAATTGTGTGCCTCATAACAGCAACAACTAACTGTTTATCCGTGGTTACATACACATGACTTAATAATTATTATTGTGTTATTAAATCATCTTAGAGAAATCAATTTTGCACCATGCACATAGGTCATGCACTATAGATTTAGCTGCAGGCTATTTAAATGAAAAAATTAAAAAATCTGTGATTTTCTGTGAATATGTCAAAGAATGGTGCAGTTATTCTATGTTGTTGGAACTGCTGCACTTTCAGTACTTTCAGTTCAACTAGTTTGAAAAAGCTACAGGCATATTTGAAGGTAATGAAGCAATATCCAAATCACAGTCTTCCAATCCTTTCCCAGAATTGTGTTTTATCACTGCGCAGATGAGTAATACATCTCTGCTTTTCTCAGGGTCATTTGGAATATTACCGCTGGGTGTTGGAAGATTATCCATACAGCAATCTCCTGCTTATAATAAGTTGCCACTTCTTCTTTCTCATTTTCATTACAGCTCCACAAACCCCGTTCAGGATATATTTAAAAACATGAATGCATAATTATCTGTCAGTAAGCTTCTTCTTATCAAAAACAAAACCATGGGCAGAGATTCCTCTTCACTTTATCTATATTTTGTTATGCTCTCTTCTCTTCTCTTCTCTTCTCTTCTCTTCTCTTCTCTTCTCTTCTCTTCTCTTCTCTTCTCTTCTCTTCTCTTCTCTTCTCTTCTCTTCTCTTCTCCTCTCCTCTTGGTTGATAGACATATCAACAACTTTCTCACAAACTAAAATGTCAATGATAAATTTTGGTGTCAGTACCTCAGAAAGGGAAGATTATTTTTTATATCAATAACAGATACCCAAGAAATGGGTAGACAGAAAACGTAATCCAGGTTTTTCCTATCATGGTTTAAGAGGTTTATGAGCCTTAATGAAATGCATATTGGCTGATAAACCATCTACTCCTGTCCTGACTTCTTCACTAAAATATCAGCAACAAAATATGTCAATCACATTCCCCAAATCACTCTCCACTAAATGAATTCATTGTAATTACATTAATTGTACTACACTCTTTTACACCAACCTGCATCTTTCATGTAACAATAATAGTAAGCAGCAGGTGCAGCCACAATCTCACAATAACAAAAAAAACCCTCATACTATTTAACTATCATATCACAGCATGATAATGGCTGGTATGTATTTCATTCAGCCGTGAAATGGAGGGTGGATGCTGCAAGTCCAGTATGGACCACAGTACGGTGTGGACTGGTAGCTGGAGAGGTACCAGTTCACCTCCTTGGCACTGCTGAAGTATACTTGAGCAAGGTAACCATCACGCCACCAACTCTCCTCACTCTGACTCATGTCTTTCAGCCCTTTGTGTGTGTGTGTGTGTGTGTGTGTGTGTGTGTGTGTGTGTGTGTTTGTATGGTTATTATTTTGGGAACTTTATGTATAAAGGCTGAGTAAGTGACCTTTATACATATAGGTCAACTTAAGTAAGAAAGTTGAGTAAGCACTTTTACACTACATATCTCATTCACCCATTCACACACATTCATACATTGATGGCATTGGCTGCCATGCAAGGTGCCAACTGCTCATCAGTTTGAGGAGCTAACCATTCACACACATTCACACACTGATGGCACAGCCTTCAGCCACAGCTGCCCAAAAAATGAAAAAGTAATTTCCCCATTGAGGGATTAATAAAGTAAATCTTCTTCTTCACATCACAATCCTCATTGTGTGCAGTCTCACTTCAGTGCTTTTGGTCAAGTGTTTTTTACACGAAAAAGATCTAACACTTTATCATACATAATGTCAGACATTCAACAACAACTTGGGACTATCAGCGCCAAAAATAAGCACTTTTAATAGATGTACATTGATGGTGTGCAATCGCCCATTAGGATTTCATTTCAGTCAGTTTCTCAGCTGGCTGTAGCCCTCCCCTTTCAGTGCTGGACCAAATTAAAAACTTAGTCACTTAAAGTTGAAAAAAAAAAGAAAAAGACAGCAATAAAATCTTTCTCTCACTAAAGTCACCATGACCAGATTCTTTTCCTCAATGGATGCCGTGTTCATTTTGTTTGGAGTTTCTGCATTGTTAAGAGCATTCAATTCAGCAATAAAGTATTTCTAATAAGTCAAAGTTGATTATTTCAGGGGCATTGTTTAGCTCAGCTGGTAGAGCAGCCGCCCCATGTACAAAGGCTCAGTTCTTGCTGCAGCAGCCCAGGGTTTGATTCCAACCTGCGGCTCCACATTCCTGTCACTCAGCTGCATCTATACAATAAAGCTTGAAAAAGGCCAAAGAAAGTTGATTATTTCAGACTAATTGCTGCATGCTAAGGAACTGCCTGAAAGCCAGGCAAACATAGACACTTAGCAGCTTTCAATGATTTATTGGATATTGTGTTAAAACAGACTATTTTTAACATGTACAACTCTGCTGTCACACAGGTGTCCTGAGCAGTAAACAGGACAGGAGAAGAAGCTATAACAAAGATAGTCCCTTTATCCAAAAGGACAAAAGTCCTAGAATGAATTATCCATCACAGATTGATATCTTAAAGCGCAGGAGTGTTCAAGGGTGAATGGAACCAGATCAGGTGTGTTGAATAAAATGGTGTAGGGTTTTCCAGGCTTTTGTTCTTGTGAAGGCCCACAGGACCATTATTGGACTCTAAACACAGATAATAAAATAACATTACCATCGCACAAATGACAGCAGTCTAGTCCTATGGCAGCATGACTAAGGGATGACCTGAGTCAGCCCTAACTATAAGCTCTATCAAAAAGGAAAGTCTTAAGTCTACTCTTAAAGGTGTTGACTGTGTAGGAACCACAAGGAACCCAGCATTCTGAGAGCGCAGTGTTCTAGAGGGGTAGTAAGGTACTATGAGTTCTTTTAGATATGATGGTGCCTGACCATGAAGAGCTTTGTATGTAAGGAGAAGAACAGGGCAGGACAACCTTCTATCATCGAATATTTAATAAAAGCCAGTATATGCCAATGAATATTGGTCTGACCCTTTTGCAGTCCATTACACTGGAGGATCCTCTTTTCGTCAGTCTATTAGTCATGTCTAAGAGGGCCAGTGAGGCTGTCAACACAAAGCGAGCGAGGAAGAAAATATTATCTCCCCTTGTCCAGCCTAGCAGATGGATGAGCTCATTTTCTAAGAGCTTACAGTAGATTGGGAGAAAGATTAACCTCAGAGCATGTCTTTCCAGCTGCTCTCAGGAAAAGGGAAGTTTCAGAGTATTGAATTCTCACATCCCTTTCTTTACCTCCAATAAGGAGTGACTTATTAGTCATGGAATGATAGGTTGCTAAGGTTGAGATCCTAAAAGATGATGAACTATTATCTCCATGTCAAGAAAGAACAAGTCTTTAGATCACTGGTGCCAGAATGCTAACACTGCACAGTTATAAATGCACAAACTCTGAATGAAGGGAAGTGTATATTAGATGTACAGATAAACACAATGTATTTTGGTGAACACTGAATATAAACATAAACTTTGTTTACAACAGACCTCTGTTTAGCTACAACACTGTACTTTTGTTGCACTGTGTGTCTCTCTGCAGCCTGACGGCTTGTTTCTATTCTGATCTGTCAACTGAATGCTGAGGTGGAGGAAAAGTTGCATGTGGTGGAGCACCAGACTGTCCTTCTGAGTTTGCATTTTCTTGTGCAACCACACACTCATGAGAGCGTTGCTACTCCCCAACACTGATCACAAAAATGTTTTATTTGAACTTTACAAGAACCAGCCCAATAAATACACACTTTAAAATCAAAGCTTAAGACATGGACAGTTTAGGTGGCATGTGACTGGTAAAACAGTTCATAGTAGTAATAATTTAATTATTATTTACACAAACTCTGATGGCTCACTGTTTGATGTTGATCATTTTGGTGAAACAGATAAAAATAGGTGCCTGTGTCTTTAAGAAAGTAGCTGTGGCACAGTGTTTAGGAAGTGACGGGCAGTGTGGATGAGAGGAGAGCTGAGGGGCTGATGGTTTGTCTGACCGTGTTGAAGCTGTGTTTTGGAAGCGTGAGAGGACAGGTATCGTGAGTCACAGTGCACGTGGAAAATGTATGCTTTTATTTTTGTACTTTAGTGAATAAACCTGTAAACCAATCATCGTGGAAGACACGCTTTTTCTTTGTTTTGGACAACACGTGTCAGCCATACGCTCCAGTGGAACTTTGTTAGAAATCCTACATACAGCATGTAGGAAGTCTACAGACCTGCAGTCTGTGTACTTTGTTCCAATTCAGAAAAATTGTTGCAAGAGTGCCCAAAACTTGTAAACAAATGCAAAGCAAGATGTTCTTTTATTGGGCAGAGAATGATGAAGGAAGACTCAAGATAAAGGGACAGTTTATAAAATGAAAAGAGTACTAAACCTGTTCCATATGGAAAGTGTCATGAGATAACTTATATTATGATTTGGTGCTACATGAATACAGTTAAACTGAATTCACCTCAAAACACTTTTCCCTTCTTTATTACGGAGCACCAGCAGTAAGTACTAAAAAAAAAAAAAGATAAAAATGTGGTAACCTCATTTTACAGTCTGCTAACTGACTGGTATTTACTAAGAAACTAGAAGTTAAAACTGTGGTTATTAAAAAAATAAAAATAAAAATAACTTGATAATAGATACTAAGTCATTATTTAGTAAAGACAACCTACCAGGAAAACTAAATGGTAATATAATGGGAGGCAGACACGGTCAACACTTTTAAGAGTAGACTTAAGACTTTCCTTTTTGATAGAGCTCATAGTTAGGGCTGGCTCAGGTCATCACTTACAGTAGTTATGCTGCCATAGGACTAGACTGCCAGGGGACATGTGACATCTATTGCATGTCTGTCCGTCTGAACATCATTCTGATCCCGCCTGAAAAATGGAGGCAGTGACCCCAACATCTCCCCCAAGTCGGATTCAAACACGAAGTGGACCTCGAAAAGGAGCTGAGAAGAGGAAGCGTAGTGAGGATGACTCCTCTGGTAAGTTTAACTGCTGCTAACTAGTTAGTGCAAAGTCAAACATGCATCCAGCTACGTAAAGCTAGACGCATGACTGTTGCTCCTCTGTGTATCAGTGAGGAATGAAGTGTCTGCCCAATTAAAATAATTTAACAATTATCATTATTTAACAATCAATGAGTTTTTAATAATTTAAAAACTCATTGAATTCTCAACCGATTTTCACATTTTTTTTTTTTTTTGTTACAAACACCTGACACGTGGCTATGATATAGGATACATGGTTACATTAAAAACGCTGTTTTCATATTAAAATACTCTAGTTTATGCATTGGGTAACAGTAATTGCTAACGTATTTTGTCTCCAGCTATGCTGTATGCAATTTACAGTGTGAAAATACATATCCTCTCTCTTTAGTTGTGCACTGTCTGGTATGTTCTTAACACATTTCTGCACATGATATTTGCTGTCGTTTACACTTTAATATACAGCAGTGATTTGAGTCAAATAATGAAATGTGCTCCATTAACACTCTCTTTAAAATGCTTGAAAATTAAAATTTCAAACGTAGAGTGTTATTGCAGGATATATATATATATATATTTAATTAATGTCATTATTATGAAAACACAGATAGCAAGCTAAACTGCATCATTATCTATACATATAGCTGGAAAGTGTTTTATAGCCATTACTGCTGCTCTCTGTATAAAATAAGGTATTTTTATATGGAAACCAGCCTTTTTAATGTAACCTCCAAATATCCTGTATAATGACCACATGTCTGATATTTGTAACAAATATTAGGCTACCACAGGAAAATTCAGAATTCAGAATTCAGTGAGTTATGATTATTTTAAGCACAGGCATTTCGTTCCTCTTTAACTTTATGGACTTTGGTTTGTGTTGTGATTTTTACCCGTGTCTTTAATTATTGCATCTGTATACACCCCTCCCGGAGCTCTGGAAGGCATAATCCATTGAATTGTTATTTCTGTGCCAGTGTCAGGTGCTGCCCAAATGGCCCCCAGTGCCAAGCTCCAGAAGCATACACATGAGCTGGAGCTGATGACGATGAAAATAGCATGTCAGGAAGACCTGATCGAAGAGCTAACCAAGGAGAGATTATTTAAAAGACCAACTGTCTCAGAGTAAGTCATAATAATTACTGTTTTTCATCAATATGTTGACTATTATGTTAATATATTTCATAATAATGGTGTTTTTATTTGTTTTATATATTTTTCTTAACTTATTTTTCATTTTATATATTTTTTTATATTTTACTTTGTCCTTTTTAACCCGTGTCAATGACACGACTACTCTTATGTTGTTATAGAGTGCTGAGCCCAAGAAAAAATTCCCCTAGGGGACAATAGAAGTATCTCATCTCATAAATGTGTACACTTTGTGTCCTAAACATCAGGGACACCATCCTACTGTGATAGTACAGTAGTTTACAACACAATCGTTTTCTGAACTGCCTAAAGCTTTATTTTTAACCTGTCTCCTAACAATCTATTGTGGTCAACATTTCACTGTGTTGTCTTCATACAGGATCAAGAGCCTCCACCATGAGAGATGGTGAGCCATCTCCTGAAGCATCTGTTGCATCAGCTTCTGATTTATCTGGATCTTCTGAGTCAAGTTTCTCATCCTCTACCAACTCCTCCCCAGACTCCTCTTCCTCTCCAAGCTCCTCAAGCTTGGAGGATGGAAAGAAGAAGAAGAAGATGAAGAGGAGGAAGAAGTCAAAGAAGAGCATAAAGAAGAAGAACGGAAAGAAAGGAACAAGGGAGAGAGAGGAAGCAAAAAGATCAGACGGAGCAGTGTTTCAAGGGGTAATTTATGTAAATGAAAACTAAGATTTAGAAGATAGTTACTGGCTATTTATTTTTTGCTGTGTGACTTAATGTCGTCAGTTTCATTGAAGATGAATGAACTTGCAGGTAGAAGATGAAAGTAACACTTTATGTAGTCCAACTATGTGCAAGAAAACTGGAACACTGTTGACTATTAGGCTATGCCTACTGAATGATGTTAGTGTTGCATAGTTAATAAACTTCATGCATGGTTTAAGATGAATATCTACTCTCTTTCTTCTTCACCATCAGCACGTGGTCCAGATGAGGTAATTGCACGTTACCAGAAAGTGTTGAAGGCCTACAAGAAGAATAGCATCACTGCTGCTTGCAGAATAGTGGGAGTGGATCACAGTACAATTGCCTTGAATGCACCAATTGCAGAGCTTTCCATTGCTGCCCCTGAAAAGTTTGCGTTTGAGTTTAAAGATGAGATGAGTTTAAAGCCATCTGTGACTGTCCAGACGACACAATTCGGGCACTTAAGAAATCATGGAAACTGTTGCCTGTTGGAAAAGGGGACTTTTGAATTGACGTGGTGCTGATGGACCATGTTTTTAAAAAAAGTTAAACAGTCCCACCAGGATTTCACGATTTTTTTTTGTAATTTTTGCGATCAAAATGACTGAATTTTGCGGCGGCATTTTCTCATTTTTTGCGAAGAATTTTGCGCCCCTTTTTTGTTGTTTTTTTACTTTTAAACCGCATCAAAAAGTCTAAACACTGTTTCCTTCTTATTTTCTGTAAGAATCTTAACATTACTACTGTGTAAAAACGCATTTATCCCAGTACTGAGTGAGGTGAGATAATTAACCAAAACAAACAATCAAAATGGTTAGCAGTCCCCCATATGCAAAATGCATCTCTTTTGACACCTTTGATGTGGGCCGGTCCCCGCCCTGGCTACGTGGTTGGGTCGCATCGAGGACAGTCCGCCCCGGTAGACAGTTACGCTGGGCCCGTCCCCTCGTTCCACGGCCCCGGGAAGTGGTGAGGTCCGGGCGGAGGGGCGCTGTAAAGCTCGCGGCACCTTCGCCCCCGAGCCTTTCCAAGCCAAGGGAGGGGTCCCGCAAGGGGATCACATATGTGTCGTGGGGAAGAGGCGGCATGTTTGGTTATTTTGCAATAATTATGCGACATAGTAGGAAATATGCGGCCTCACAAAAACATGCGGCATATTGCTGATTACGCGGTAATCCATGTGATCGCAAAATCGCGAAAAACTGGAGGGACTCGTTAAAACGTTAAATGTTCAGGGGAATTTAAAAAAAAAATCTATCTCAGTTTTATGTTTCACTTGCACTTTATGTTAATTTCAGTGTTTTTAATAATATGCCTCAATTTTTACAGTTCCTGAAAGTGTTATTTTAAGTATTTATTTTCTACGGAAGCGTTGCATTCACTGGACAAAAAAAAAGAAAATGACACCTTACCTCATAATTAGAAAAACAAAAGATACAAAAGATCTTACAAGAAAAGGATCTCGTAATTACGAGATAAGGAAAGGTGCCATTTTGGCCACTGCACTTTGGTAAAGTTGGAAAGATATTGGCAGATTCGAACTTCCGGGATCAATAACTCTTAAGTGAAACGTTGTTGAAACACAAAACACGCACCTTTTCAACCGTGATAAGATAGACAACGAGCTACAACCTAATGTTCATCAAAACAAGCCATCCTCTGAGCCACACCAACAACATTAGTGTTTACATGCAGCTGGCTGTGAGAGCAGCACAGGGGCCGTCTACAGAGTGCAACACCGAAAGGAGATACAAAAATATTCTTCTTAACTATAATACAGTGTAGTGTCACCAAAATCACTACACACTCCATTGGTCTGCTACAGATTACACTACAATACTTATTTGGGAAGATAAGAACCGATTATTAATCTGAATATTAATCAATAAGTTCAATGTGATACAGTGTAGAGTCACCAAACTCCCTACTCTTCATCGATCTCCTACAGTTACTCTATAACTCTTGGCATTTTTCATAGTATTGTTGTGTAATCTGTAGCAGACCAATGAAGTGTGTAGTGATTTTGGTGACTCTAATTTCTGGGAATAAAAATTCCCAGAAATTATGAAAAGTCCTTATTTTCCCAAAGAAGTGCTATAGTGTAATCTGTAGGAGATCAAACTCCCGGTACCCCTGTAGGCCAGTCTGCCCCTGGTGGTGGGCCGCTGGCCGTTCTGTGATTCTCCAGATCACACAGTCCGCCCCTGCCATCAGGGCTTATCACTGCTAGCCATTAGATCATTGATCAGTGGTCAGTGATCTAATGGCTTCAGCAGAATGAATTTCAGAATGAAAGAAGTGGATCTCATTTAAATAAACTGGTTACATTTCTGCACAGGCTTGGTTATGCGAATGTTAAATGGTTCTTCCACACACACAGGCAGTGAAAGGAACTCGATTTGGCTGGTATCCTGACATTATCAGCATCATGAACATGCCAGCAATATGAACAGTGCCATGAGTGGGACCGCACTTTTTCGTTTTCTGTTCTGATGATTTCAGATATTTGTTCTTTTTAACTTTAACTTTAATTATATTTTAAATAAATACTACACAAATAATAAAAGTCACAGTTCAGATAAAAGGTGCCAAACAGTGGCCAAAAACAAAAAGAGGAGCAATGTGCAAGTTTATAATGTAAATGTTTATTAGTGCCTATTGACCTTACTGTGACTAATTTGGACAATAGAGGATCATGCAATTAAGACTTGAACACAGACTATTCACTAAATCGAGCTACATCATATTGTTTGTGTTATGAACATTAATTTAGTTTTTGGCCACTTGGGAGGAGCAGTGAAACAATCCGGAAACACCTTAAAACTAAAAACGAACGAACTAAATAACAAACACATTTTACATATCCATCGATCACTTCCCTTTACGCTTCATTTAGCTGAGCTAACTTGCCACTAACTGCGTGCCATTTTGTGCTGAACAGCTAGCATGCAGTGGGATTATAAGAACTTTCTGGCTTAAAACAGGTCCTGGAGATGCTGGAAAATGATCTGCAGCTGAGCTGAGGAGAACTGCAGGACTGGGTGATAATTCTCTGTGAGTTTGTCATTACAAGCGACCCCTTGAACTTTTAACTTAATCATTTGTACATCATTAATATAAACATGCTGATTACTGCAGCTTAAATCTTTGCTTTATTTAACCATACTAAGCACATGGCTCTTTATACTATAATATCTTTATTATTGGAAACCAGGGTATTTGTTCTCATACACTATCTTGCCTGCCTCTGCACATATATACGGTACTGATACGCCTTGAATTGTATATTATTGTGGTGAACTGATACGGTAATGCGACTAAGATAGATAAAATTGCTCCATCTACAGCACCAGAACAAGCTGTCCCAAACTATGTGAATAAACCACAAAACTGAGCAGCCGTGCTTGAAATGAGCCAGTATAACCATATGACAGATGCTGACGTGCAGCATGAAATTTCTAACCTAACAGGTGCCAGTTCTAGCGATTCAGGTAGCATCTATGGATGATTACAGATATTGTCTTTATTTCCATTTTACCACTGACAACAACTACTCTGAATGCAAATGTTTCCTGTGTAAAGTCACTCTAACGATAGCTGTGGCATAACTGAGAGTGGTGGGTATATTTACAGGCTGCAGCATTCATTCAGCTTATAAGAGCATTCCAAAGGGATGCACTATTATTTAAGGGATAGATGAGAATGACTGCTGGTAGACATTTATTTTCTCCCATGTGTCTCCCAGGATTGCAAGTAATGTGACTTGCTTGGTTTTCAAGAATAATTACAGAAGATGAGTTTTCCAGCTTTACCACCAAAGGCAGGGATTGTCCTTGTGCATCATCCACACAGAAAAAGCCTATATAAACATCTAAGTTTTAATATAGGTTTTGATATAGGTTTCAAATATATGCTACATACATAAAATTGGCCGTTTTCATATATTATATGTACATATAAGTACATATAGGTACCTATATGTACACATACATATAGGGTCATATATGTACTTATATGTTCACCTATATATGCACCCATATGTACTTTCCAATCTTCAAGCAGTGAGAGCAGGAATTGAGCCACCAACCTTTGGGTTATTGGACAACTTGCTCTACCACTGAGCCATGGCCACCCCTTTTTGTTCATCTATATAAGTCCCTAGGAAACACTTTACAATAACCATCATTTATATAGGAGACATAACTTGTATGTACATATAGGGCTTGTATGTGGATATAAAGAAGCAATATAGGAGACCTATATGCCCTGTATATGCACATACATGCACCTGAATTTGGCCTATAAGCAGCATATATGTGGCATATATACGCATATATGCTATATATATGCGCATATATGACGGATATATGCACAGATATTCTGCATATAGGTTTCATATATGTGCATATATCCTCATATAGGTTCTTTCCACGTGGCCACAGCTGCTGTTGTTGGAAACTTTTCTCCAACCTGCTTTGTAAATATAACTTTGCTGATTCGATGAAGAGAGGAAGGTGTGAGGTTTTTGTGTCCTCTGTATCACCCTGCTGAGAAATCAGATCTCCTACCTTTTTGTCTTCATGAATGCTTGATGAAATTAGCCTCTGACAGGAGGCAGAATATAACTGGAGAATAGATTCAGGATGAAATGTCAAATGAGATCACGCTGAATGTGTGATGTATGAGGGTAAGGTTGCAGCAAGGACAAGGACAGAGCTGAGGGAGGAAACACTGCCTCACAACAATGTCTGATAACCCTAAACCCCTTGCTAAGAAACACTAGAGTAATGACTTTTTTTCATATATATTATTATATATATTTAAGGTTAATCTTAAAAATATATATATTTTATATTTAATATATTGATTTAATATATTCCAAACACAATTTAGAATACTGAATGTCACACATTCAGATTAACTGAGTTTAACCAGTTATGGCTTAAATAATAAAGCTTTAACAATAGTATATTGCACTTGAACAAGTGAAATATAATTTTTGAGAGACAAACTCAATGAATGAAGAATGAAGTGAATAACAACTGTAAAATGCTCCATTAATATCATTATCAGAAGAAGACAATGTGAATATGAATATGAATAACTAATATGAATTGCTAATGTGAAACCAGCAGAGCTGCTGTTTCTACAGGCAGCAGCGTGTAATGTGTTTGCATATGTGATTATATTTATCCAACTTTAATACAAAATGATTCAGTTACTGACTGATCCTAGAAATGAAAAATGGAATCATATCCTGTAAATAAAGCCGCTCAAGTCCATTCATTAGTGTTCATACTCACACTGTTATCGCTGCAGTACATCTGAGAGCTGTTAAGACTTCACGTGATTCACACTGTGTTCTGCTGCACTGCCTCAGAAGTGATATGATTACAGGCCAAAAGTGGCCCCTCGTGGCCACTCAAGTTTCAGTGTGTTCTTGCTGTGGGTGGATGGGCTTGAAGTGAGAAAAGGGCTCGTTTGGAGGAGGTCTTTATAAAAAGTGGATGCCTGATAATGTATCTAACTTGCAGATGGCAAAATGAGCCAGAGGGCTGTACCATGGGTGTAAAAGCCTTAGTTGATGAAAAAAAAAAAAAAAAAAAAAAAAACTCAACCAATTATAGAACAAACACAGCCAAACTATGAAACATGAAATGCCACCTGCATTAGCAGTTGACCTCTTATAGCATCTCCATGGAATTTATGGCTGTTGAATATTTTGTACATGCTGTGATGGGGACATCAGCATATCTCTTTATTAGATTCAAAGGGCTTCTGTCAGAGTGTAAATAAACCGACTCATTGTCTGAACCACACCCTTGATCTTGTTCTCTCATATGACATTGAAATTGATCATCTAATAGTTTTTCCACAGAATCCTCTTCTGTCTGACCATTTTTAATAACCTTTGAGTTCATATTACTGGACTATAAGCCTTTTGGCAGAAACTCCTACAGCAGATGTTTATCTGATAGTGCTGTAGCCAAATTTAAGGAAGTGATTCCTTCAGTACTGAATTCAATGCCACGTTTCAATGTAGCAGAGGACTTGTCTGCTTCCTTTAGCCCCTCACAAATAGATCATGTTGTTGATAGTACTACAGGCTCATTACCAATGACTCTTGACTCTATTACACCTCTGAAAAAGAAGATAATTAAACAGAGGAGGTTAGCACCATTGTATAGGCAGCGGACTTGTAACTTAAAGCAAGAGGCATGCATTCTGATACAGCAATTTTGGAAACTCCTGTAAAACCTGATATATATTTAGACTGCTTTTCTCCCATCGACCTTCATCAAATAACTTCAATAATTTCTTCATCTAAGCCGTCAACCTGTCTCTTAGACTCCATCCCAACCAGGCTGCTCAAGTGCTCATGTTTTACCTCTAGTTAGCCCTTCTTTATTGGATATGATTAATCTGTCTTTATTATCAGGATATGTACCACAGTCCTTTAAAGTAGCTGAAATTTAACCTCTTTTTAAAAAGCCCACTCTAGATCCAGAGGCTTTAGCCAATTACAGACCAATATCAAACCTTCCCTTTCTCTCAGCTGTGACTTTCTCCATAAGAACAGTTTATTTGAGGATTTTCAGACAGGATTTAGAGTTCATCATAGCACAGAGATCTTAGTGCCGCATTTGACACCATTGACTATCAAATTCTTTTACATAGACTGGAACATCAAATTGGCATCAAAGGAACCGCCCTAAGCTGGTTTAAGTCATATTTCTTAGATCGATCTCAGTTTGTTCATGTCAATAATGAATCCTCCAGGCATACCAAAGTTTGTCACGGAGTCCCACAAGGTTCTGTACTAGGACCACTTCTATTCAGTTTATATGCTTTCTCTAGGGACCGTTATTAGGAATCACTCCATTAATTTTCATTGCTATGCTGATAATACCCAATTATATTTATCGATCAAGCCTGATGAAACTAATCAGTAAACTCCAAGCATGCCTTAAGAATATAAAAAGTTGCATGACCTACAATTTTCTGATGTTAAATTCAGACAAAACTGAAGTTCTTGTAATTGGACCCAAAGACCTCAGAAACTCTCTTTCTAGAGACTTAGTTACTTTAGACGGGATCATCCTGGCCTCCAGCTCCACCGTAAAGAATCTTGGAGTTGTTTTTGATCAGGACTTGTCCTTAAATGTCCACATAAAACAAATTTCGAGGACTGCATTCTTCCACTTACGTAACATCACCAAAATCAGATGCACTGTGTCTCAAGCGGATGCAGAAAAAACTAGTCCATGCATTTGTTACTTCTAGGCTGGACTATTGTAACTCTTTGTTATCAGGCTGCTCCAATAAGTCTCTGAGGACTTTGCAGCTAATTCAGAATGCTGCTGCACGTGTTCTGACAGGAACCAAGATCAGAGATCACATCTCTCCCATTTTGGCTTCCTTGCATTGGCTACATCCCAGAAATCAGTGTGTACTAACAAAATAAGAACAAATTGATAGAAAAAAACAAAGAAAAATTTGTTCATATATAAGTTCCTGCCTGAGGCAGAATATTGACCTGACAGTGACCACACTCCTTCAGTCATGATGCAAAACAAAGTATGATCTATTTAAGCAAGCTGGAAATCTGTTGTACATGACGCATGATTCAACTTGCCAAGTATAGCCAAAGAGGCAGTTGTAATATTTATGAGAATGTGTGCTAAATCCATGCAACTGCAGTCTGAGGGGAGGTCCACAAACACACTCCTGTGTGCATACACAATGTTCTAATGGAGAGCTCTTAAGCAAAATCTGTCTTCAAAGCTGACTTTAAAGACAGAGCTCTTATAGAAATGATCCAGTGAGTTTGTTATATTTAGTACAAACAACTCTGATAAACTGCTGACATGCTTAATCAAATGCTCTGAATGTGCAGACAAGGTTTTGCCTGAAGAGAAGATGTCATTTTCTAACACACACAGCTCAGTCTTTGTTGGAATATCAGGACTGCCTTTTTATTATTTTCATCAGGGTTACACCTGGAAATGCCTCAAAATAATGTCATGATTTATTAATGTTAAAATTCTATGTCGAATGTTAGTTTTGCCATGATTTAACTTCTTCTTAGGTAGTGATTCAGATTGCCACATCAGAAATAAGAAGAGAGTTGAAATGATAAATATGAGCCTTTTTGACCAACCACTCAAAGCTCTTTTACAACACATTCATCCATTCACACACACATTCACACGCTGATGGCAGAGGCTGCCATGTTCAGCGTCAACTGTTCACTGGAGATGATTCTGAAGCCTGGACAGGTCTATGCTTCATGATGCCCAAGGTCTGCCTGGCACCGCTCCTTTCCATGTTGTCTTCTTAGTCATTTTGTCACTCGGCAGATGCTCAGTCAAAAATGTTTACTCAATCAGATACATTTTACTGCATTATGTATTTATACCAGTATATTACTCCCACATTGGCCTTCAAGTGTGCTAGTTTTTTTGCAAGTGTGACAAATTTCCAATGTTCCAGGCCAGGTTAAGCAGAATTTGCTGCTGCATTATTGAAGGGGACATTTTCTAAATCCAGTCCTTGTAACATGTACCTGAGGGGAGATTGATGGGCAGGTACTGCTGGAGGAGAAATGTTTTCATGGGATTCTTTTTTTCTTTTTTCTTTTTTTTGAGAGCAATTTGTCTTGTTTGGTAATTTTTCAGATGACATTGCATTAAACAAAGCATGGATAAAATGACATTCTATTCTAAATATGATGCCTGCATGCATTTGACCATTTTTGCTTGTGTGTCTGTGCATGTGCACCCTCAGCAAGCTGTGAAGAAGAAATACATCTATCTAAATTACATTTGACAAATAAGCAAAACATTTAAATTACAGAAATAGACAATTTATGCAAGCTCAACTCATTTAAAAGGTAGCTTTACTGGAATGCTTTTGAATGTGAACATTACTTGTGGACATACAGTTGCCAACCAAGAAATTTAGTGTAAAAACTGTGGACTGCATGTTTTGCATGAAAATACCTGTAAAACTGAAACATAGAAGTCTATGCAGTTTTTGTAATGTCAACAATAGCCAGTATTTTGAAACCTGTGTACTTTGATTGACTGCGTGTACCTTGTGAAGTGAAACAAGTGTTATTTGACAGAATTATTTCATTTTGAGTCAAATTTCCAATGTTTTGGTAAAGTTAGTGTGTGCAGAGAAAGATGTGTTCTATTTTGAAATAAAGAGTTAGTATATATTTAACAAAATGTGTTTATGAGAAGAAAATTATCAATTTGGCCAATTGTGTTTTGTAGGTGTGAGTCTGTGTTAAGAGTTTAGAAAAAGTATCTGATGTATGGGTTAGCGATTGAAAAAAACTGTAATATAAATTAGTTATCAAACTTGATGTGAAGCAAGTAATAAGATTTATGTAATAGTACTAATAAACTCAAAATGACTGCATTAATTTTTAGGCTTTATTAATTATTTATATGGAATACCTAAACCTGGTTACTACTACACTACTGTGTGGTGGAAGCATGTTGAGTTTATTAGTACTATTACATAAATCTTATTACTTCACATTAAGTTTGTAATTCAAATGAATGAATTTTTTTATGCAATTGAAATACATACAATATTACCCATAAGTATTATAGATAAGTATTATACGTGAGTGTACAAAACACTCTTGAAACACTTTAACATTACATCCCGCCCCAGACACAATTTAATTGGATTTGTTCCAGGTGTATTTAACACATTAATAGAGATCGGATGAAGTTGATATGATTTGGCAAGAGCAGTGGTAACCGGAGCAGTCACAGTTGGTCACAAGCATAGGCTGCCTGTCTATCGAAGTGACACTGGATACAGGGCAGCTTTTGTGCAGGCCTGGGTTGATGCTGCTACAGCTCACTTGAAGAGGATTGACAGCAGGACAGAAACTCTCTCCTGGCCTGTCCTGTCTCACTTCAGCAGATGAACACAACCTGATAGGGTTCAGAAAACACTTTGAGGGGGTGCCTGATATCAGCCAGCCAGCCGCTCAGTCGACAGCAAGCAAGCCGAGATCCTGTTGACATGAGGCTTCCATATTTTCCTGGGCAGCATATACAGCACTTCATGCATAACACACTCACAGACACACACCCGCGTGTCTGTGTATGGATAGTTCTGGGGATCAGAAATGGCTAGGCATTATCATCATCAAAAACATCTTCAGTATTCAGTATTAGCTAAAACAAATGACCACACAGTGGAGCCCACATTTATGCCAAGTAGAATTTAGACTTAGAAAATAAGGGTAATTTTCTGAAGGTCAGGAGTGGGTGACTGCTACAACCTGTCAGGCAAAGCTCAAGTGACCAACACAGTAGCCTTGCTCACTTGTCCACTTGTACCAATAATATTATCAGTGGCAAAGTGAATTACACAAACTGTCTATGTCAGGTCAGGAATGGAGGCAGTGGCTGAAGCCAGTGGAGCCAGGGAAACAGGAGGCTGATGAGACTCCGAAAATGGAGATTGCCGCGGCACGAGAACTGGTTTTGGCTGGACCACTGACAAGGAATCAGGAACAGATGGAGCAGGTATTAGCCGGATTGCTGACTGGAGAACCATGACCTGATGTTGGCCGGCCTGCCGACTGGGAAAGAGGAACAGGTGTCAGCTTGGCTATTGGCTAGACCAAAGAGCAGGTGTCAACAGAGAAAGAGGAAAACTAAGACGTAATGGCGGTCAGACCAACTGTGAAAAAAGAACAGGTGTCACTGGACCTGAAGAACTAGAAGCAGGTGTCAGACAAGAAGTTGACTAGGACCCCGACATAAGAACATACTTTATGTCAGTGGGCACTAGCAGGCTGGGCCTGAAAACTGGAGACATGGGACTGAAGCTTGTGTGTGCTGAGGAAGTCCATGGCCCACACAGGTATAGAGCTCCTCATCCAAGACTCTTGTGTGCAAGACAATCTGCGGATCCATGACAGTTGCTCTTGAAGTTCATGAAAAGAATCTTCATGTGCTGGGTTCATATCACACATATCTCACAGTTTAGTAAGTAACCCAAATGCAGGCACTGGGCATGCAGGTAGAGTCAAACAAGTTTGTTGTTGAAAATACCTGCAAGAAGATCGAAATGTGGCAGGCTGACACGAGGCAGCGGAAATCCAGGCAGAGGCTGGGCAGAGGGAATCCAAGAGATGAGAGCTGGTTGATGGGCTTGGTGAATGATGAGATGGGCAGGCAGGCAGATAATCCTGAGGCAGGGAGGCAAACAGACTGACAGGGCTGGTATAAAAGTTTCTGAACATGATGTGTAGCACAAAAACAAACTGAGTGCAAGGAGAGCCAAGCAATCAGAGTGTGGAAGGAAGACCACACACACACACACACACACACACACACACACACAAATATATGAGGGGCATTTTATGCCAGCAGACTATACTAAAACGCCTACGCCCTACCCCGTATTGCGAGTACACCAAATAATAAAGGGTGATGGGTGATAGTGCGCACACTCGTCTAATTGTACAAATAATTATTTACTTTATGATTCATTATCCATGTTCTTCAGGGCAGTTTGACAGGGCAGTTTGTTCCACAGTCTGGGAGCAGCGATGGCAAAAGACAATCTCCCCACTGTTTAAATCTCAACTAAGGAACCTCTAACAGAAGCTAACCCGAAGAGCGCAGGGCTCTGCCACAATTGCGAAATGTTAAAATCCCTGTCAGGGAAGAGGGGGCCAAGCCGTTAATGGCGTTAAAAACAAACAACAGAAGTTTAAAATCAATTCTAAAATGGACTGGAAGCCAGTGAAGTGATGACAGCACAGGGGTAATGCGTCCGCGTCTTGACGTGCTTGTTAAAAATCTGGCAGCGGCATTCTGCACAAGTTGGAGACGGGAAATTGAGGCCAACGTAGAGGGCATTGCAGTAGTCCAGTCTGGAACTGATAAAAATGTGGATTGCCCTCTCGAGATCCTGCTGACTGAGAAAGGACTTCACTTTGGCCAGGAGACAGAGCTGAAAAAAGCTCCCGCTGACAACAGAGCTAATCTGTTTGTTGCATTTAAGCCCATTATCAAATGTTACCCCAAGATTTTTGACATGTGTTTTAAAAAAGGGGGCCAGAATGCTAGAGTTTGGGGTGAAAACATTTGATGTAGATGGTGGACCAAACAAGATGCATTCAGTTTTGCTGTTACTGCTCTATATCTGTAATGCAATCCAGCAGCTTAGTAAATGCAGTGTTTTCATTTGGACTCATGGGCAAATATATCTGTAAGTCGTCGGCATAAAAGTGAAAAGACAGGTTGTGTTTCTTTATAATGGATCCCAGAAGTAGAATATATAATGAAAACAGAATAGGGCCGAGAACAAAACCCTGTGGCACCCCATAGGGTGCAGTGGTCACCAGTGGATGCAGTGGTCACCAATCATGACAGAGAAGCTCCTGGTTGCCAGGTATGACCTAAACCACTGGAGAGCGGTGCCACAGATGCCACTGTGGTGCTCTAGGCGAGATACAAGGACTAAATGGTCGACTGTGTCGAAGGCCGCTGTGAGGTCCATCAGCACCAGCACAGCAGGATTCCCAGCATCCACAGACAAGGCGATATCATTGTGAACCTTTAGCAGTGCTGACTCAGTGCTATGTCGGAATTGAATAAAAACAACTTTTTCTAAAACCTTAGAAAGAAAAGGCAAGTGGGAGACAGGTCTAAAATTGGAGAGCACAGAGGGGTCAAGGTGCGTTTTTTTTTATGAGGGGCCTAACCATGCGAATGCGTGTGATGACCAGTTGGCACCTTGCATGGCAGCCAATGCCATCAGTGTATGAATGTGTGTGAATGGGTGAATGAGTTGCATACTGTAAAGCACTTTGAGTGGTTGGAAGACTAGAAAGGAGATATATAAGAACAGTTCATTTACAGTCCATTACAGATATACAGACACACAGGCACACAGACAGGGGAAAACAGAGACTTGGTGCAAGAGGGAAACACAGAAAAAACACTCATGACAAAGTTATCAGTTATTATTATTATGTTCCTAGACTGTGGACATTGTGCATTGCGTTTTTTCTTGCGTTTAAGATGTGGTTACACATATTTACACTCTTGTTTGTGAAGAGCAGTCTTTTCACCAGCAATTAGATTAATTAAACAATTATGAGCCCAAGTGAAAAGCAAACCCTCAGGTGCTTTCCAAGACTCACTTTGTCAGTTACCACATGGCTTGTAAATTGATCTGTCTGCTTTTGTCCTGGCAGCTGTACTCCTGTAGTTTATGGTTTATTTTCCCAAATAGTAATGGTACATGGACTGTACTGAACACCTTTCTAGTCTTCTGACCACTCAAAGCACTTTTACACTATATATCTCATTCACCCATTCACACACATTCATACACTGATGGTGCAGCCTTCAGGAGCAATTTGGGGTTCAGTATCTTGCCCAAGGACATTTCGACATGCAGACTGGAGAAGCTGCGGATTGAACTGATGATCATCTGATTGGCAGACGACCGACTCTACCTCTTCCTGAGCCGCAGCCATGTGCACAGATGTGCATGTAATGATGATCCAGGATGAACTTTCATCACTCATATGCAACGCAACACTCATAAATGGAAGAAGAAAGACTGACATTTCACTCTTGCAATCATGTGTGTAACATCTAACATTCGACTCAAATTATAGCTCCCATATGTGATCATTAAACTTAAGAGCAGCGTCTTGTCTTGTTATGTGCTAATGCACATATCTATTTTTCCTGTCTCAGGTTCCCGCAAAATATATGCTCATCATAGTCT
This sequence comes from Protonibea diacanthus, assembly GCA_028641955.1. Taxonomy (NCBI): domain Eukaryota; kingdom Metazoa; phylum Chordata; class Actinopteri; family Sciaenidae; genus Protonibea; species Protonibea diacanthus. Next base: position 980,578 of record CM053985.1, read on the forward strand.
AGATCAGGCCCTGCTTGACAGGCACAGGCTCACTTCAGGGTAAGTGTATTCTGTCACTTCCAGTTATCAGTGTTACTGCCACGGTGCTCTCTGCTCTGCTCACCTAAACAGATTTTTGTATATTTTTCACATCAGTGATTATCTACATATCTCTACACTATCCTTAGACTTGTTCTGTTTGTACACGAACAGATCTCTTAACTTTAGTAATAACAATCTGATAGTTTTACCAGTTTCTGTTAGTCACACTACTTAGCCTAGCTGTAGCAATGGCTTCTCTCTCCTCTCTCTCTCCTGCCCGGTATGCCATATGTTTAGCTACTCCTCGTCCTCCTTCAGTGATAACAGTACTTGTAATAAATGTAGTTTATTTGTAGCTTTGGAGGCGAGGCTCAGTGATTTAAAGGCACGGTACCACACCACCGAAGTCAGTAGCTGCTATAGTTAGCAAGTCCCCCAAACTGAAGCCCACGGTACACCACCAACCACTTCAAGTTGAGAGGCTGAGAGGCCAACTCTGTTCATTGGCAGTTCCATTTTATGAAACATGAAGTTAGGCCAGAGCGACATCGAGTCAGATTTGAAACTACTACAGTAAGATTGTTATTCACATTGGCGGTTAATGACACCCGGTTATGTCAATCGGAGGTCACCAAAATTAATGTTTCATTGGTGTGTTCATACACCAAAATGATGTTGGACTCCACTCCTCCCAGTCATTGTAATACTCATATTCCTCGAAGTACCGGTCAAGGTGGTGGAGTTGGAGCCATATTTGACTCAAGTCTATTAATAAATCCTAAACCTAAACTAAATTAGAATTCATTTGAAAGTCTTGTTCTTGTTCTTGTTCTTGCCAATTGTATTTGTTACAATATATCGAGCTCCTGGCCCTTACTCTGAATTTTTATCTGAATTTGCAGAATTTGCACCAGGCTTGATCCTTAAAACAGATAAAGTAATTATTGTAGGTGATTTTAATATTCATGTGGACAACCACAATTATAGTCTTAGTACTGCGTTCATCTCTTTATTAGATTCAATGGGCTTCTGTCAGAGTGTAAATAAACCGACTCATTAGCTGTGTCCGAATTCAGGGGCTGCATGCTTCGAAGGACGCAGCCTTCGCGGCCTTCGAAAGCAACTCCTTCTGAGGGTCCTTCGAAGGCCTCATCAACCGTTGTTAAATGAGACGGTCTAGCCTTCGAAGCTTTTCCTGGTTGCATCATCAGCTGCGCACCTGCCGTCAGTTGGTACTTTTAACGTAGCCACTTGGTGTTGCCATTGTTGTATGTTTCCCGGCACTGAACAGCGGCACGCAAAGGATCTTGGGATATGTGAAACAGAAACTCCTACAGCAGTTGTTTATCTGATAGTGCTGTAACCAAATTTAAGGAAGTGATTCCTTCAGTATTGAATTCAATGCCATGTCTCAATGTAGCAGAGGACTTGTCTGCTTCCTTTAGCTCCTCACACATAGATCATCTTGTTGATAGTACCACAGGCTCATTATGAACAACTTTCGACTCTATTGCACCTCTGAAAAAGAAAATAATTAAACAAAGGAGGTTAGCACCATGGTATAGCCAGCAGCTAACTTAAAGCAAGAGGCACGTAAATCTGAACGCAAATGGCGTACCACTAAACTGGAAGAATCTCATTTAGTCTGGCAAGATAATCTTAAAACATACAGGAAGGCTCCCCGTAATGCCAGAACCCTCCCATTTTGGCTTCTTTGCATTGGCTACCTAATCTAGAATAGAATTTAAAGTTCTTCTCCTTACATACAAAGCTCTTCATGATCAGGTACCATCATATCTAAAAGAGCTCATAGTACCTTACCACCCCTCTAGAACACTGCGCTCTCAGAATGCTGGGTTTCTTGTGGTTCCTATAGTTTCTAAAAGTAGATTGGGAGCCAGAGCCTTCAGCTATCAAGCTCCTCTTCTGTGGAACAAACTTCCATTCTGCAGATGTGCAGTCACATCTCCCTTTACTGAAAACTCTCTTTACTGAAAAACACGTGTAAGGGTTTCATAAAACTGTGTGGAACTATCTGAAACTCACCAACTCAAACTATTGAATATATACAGTAAATGTTCACATTTTCAAAATGTCCTTTTTGAATTATTTTCCATAAAAGCTTATCTTTAATGCCAGAAGGACTTTCATCTGTGTAGGTGTCTTGTTTTTTTCCTTCTTTTTCTTCATCTATCTTGCGTGGGAACAGCTTTTCAGAAATTCCCTTCATGTTAGTTATTTCATCAGGCCATCACTCACCAGCTTTTGGATGCAAATTGAAATTCCAGCAGCACAGACCCACATCGAACAGAGAGCCAAATGAGACAGAGATGACATGCAGCAAAAATGTGACCCACTTATCTCTCTGGGAAAAACATAAAACACTGTGACTCAGGAATGTAGAGATGCTTTATATTTATCTGCACTCCATCAGTGATCAGTGCAGACACACACACACACACACACACACACACACACAGCACTGTCATTAGAGGATTCCAGCTGTACTGACCACCCAGCTGGCAGATCAATATGCTAGCTGCCTCTGGCTCTCACCACATAATAGTTTCATCAGCTGAGGCTGCAGTCAGTGCTGATAGAAGAACAGTAACTACAAGCTCAGTATAACATTTAACCAGACAAAGCCTCACTGCTTTCTACCTGAACCCCAGATACAGTAGATAAGGTGAGGACTAAAGAATCCTGATTTGGACAGATCACCTGGAGCAAAATAGATGCATGTACTAAATGAAATTATGGCTTTGACTTTGGTCCAACACCCACTGAAAACATGCCTGACTTTGTGCAGAGAATAGGGCCACAGTTCATACTTTGGTTATACAAGGACCAGATGGCTCATAGCATGGCCACATGCCTTCCCACACGGAAAGAACCTATATGAGGATATATGCACATATATAAAACCTATATGCAGAATATCTGTGCATATATGCTGCATATATACATCAAATATGCACATATGATAATATATATGCCGCATATATATAGCATATGCGTATATATGCCACATATATGGTGCATATAGGCCAATTTCAGGAGCATATATGTGCATATACAGGGCATATAGGTCTCCTATATTGCTTCTTTATATCCACATACAAGCCCTATATGTACATACAAGTTATGTCTCCTATATAAATGATGGTTATTGTAAAGTGTTTCCTAGGGACTTATATAGATGAACAAAAAGGGGTGGCCATGGCTCAGTGGTAGAGCAGGTTGTCCAATAACCCAAAGGTTGGTGGCTCAGTTCCTGCTCTCACTGCTTGAAGATTGGAAAGGCCTTGCCACGGCTGAGGTGTGTTCTGACAGGTGTCAACTGGATGGGTTAAATGTGGAAGAATAATTTAACGTGTAAATGTCATTAATAAACTTTCTAAATAAATTAAATAGGTGCATATATAGGTACATAATATATAGGTGAACATATAAGTACATATATGGGTACAGGTGTAGGTGAGCATATATACTGCCCATCCAAAAAAAAAGTCGCACTCAGATATTTCCTTGGACTGCCTTTAGCTTTGAGTGTGGCACGCATTTGCTGTGGCTTTGCTCTGATAAGCTTCTGCAGTGTCATAACATTTTTATTCATCTTTATTCGTCTTCTCCAGCACATCCCAAAGATTTTCAATGGGGCTGAGGTCAGGTCTGGACTCTGTGGTGGCCAGTCCATATGTTAAAAGGGAGTCTCATACTCCCTGAACCGCTCATTTACAATGCGAGCCAGACGAATCCTGGCATTGTCATCTTGGAATATGCCTGTGCCATCAGCGAATAAAGACCTGGTACTATATTCAGGTAGTCAGCTGACCTCATGCTTTGGGGACATAACATTGCAGAACCTAGACCTGACCAACTGCGCCCCCACAGACTTGTACGGTGGGCACTAGGGATGATGGGAGTATCACTTCATCCACCTCTATTCTCTCCTGATGTGCCCAAGATGATGTTTCATCACTATCCTTGTTGTTTTGTTGTGTTAAGTTAGAAGTTAAGATAACTCTGACAACACTCTGATATGTAGCTAGTGAAGTTTTACCCAATGAAGCTAACTTTAGTCGACTTGTTATCTATAAGGTAATTTGTTCAGAATCAGAATAAGAATCAGAAACGTTTTTATTGCCAAGAGCAATAGAATAAAGATAAAGATACATATATTGATATATGGATATAGTATGCATTTAATAACTGAAAATATTCACAAATCTGTCTACGACACAAAGATTTCCACTCACTGAGACCTCACAATCTCCTTGATGGCGAGGTAAAAGAATATTAATTCCGTTACATGTCCCATTAAAGTAACTTTTGGAGCTTAAAGCGGAGTTTCAGGAGTCGGACCACACCTCAACCACGCCACTTCCGACAGTCCTATAAATACCCTCCTAACCCCGTGGGTCCCTTCACGCTCGTATTCCGCACGCGACTCGGAAACACGCCACACCACCTTGAGCACACTCAGGAAAGCGCGCTACCACCCGTCTACGGTAGCGCACCTTATCGTGAACATGAACTTCACCTCACTTTCCATCGGAGGATAATCAGACGAAACCAGAACGACAGCATCTAAAGTTTCCATCGACACACGCCAGCAGATCCAGCAACAGAAGCCGAAAACTTCTCCTTGGCCTTCGTCCACGAGGCGCCTCTTCCCGTAATCCAAAAGCCGATCAAGAAGCGTCAATCAGGTAACCGAGTCAGTCCAGCGAGCCTCCGCTCAGCCTGTTTCATGGGCCATATCCAGCCTGGTTCATCTCTCGTCAACATGCAAAACAACTTTAATCCACCCGTTGAATTCATCGCGCCTCCCAGCTCACCTCCGTCTTCAGAACGAGAGACGAGACATCCAACAACAGTCCATCATTCCAGTTCTCCAACGCACCACCTCCAGAGATAACTCAGGCGTGTCGCCATCATCCCAACTACACCGGCCCCACAATATAACGTCAGCCAGTGGCAGCGGCACTACGGTTCTGTGAGGTCCTCTGACGGCCCGCCTTCGCCATGTCTAACAGATAAGTATTCTTTACAAATCACTCGTTGCAGAAATTGTTTACTACAAGGGGACAAATTAAAACTTAACGCTCAGCGTGTCATGGTCTGAGTTCCGTCAACAATTCACGTTCCGGGTGACGTCGCCACACATTTGCTGTCAAAGGTCACCACCTCTCACCCCTCATGTACGCAGGTACGAACGCTCATGTCTTCCACCGTCAAGTCATTCAAGTTTCAGGTTTATTCGTCATGTGCAAGTAACACAGGGTCAACAATACAATCAAATGTGTTCAGCATTCCCTCTACCAATTCACGCATTCCCCATCGTTTAAGGGTCAAATCACTTTCTACCAAGAGGTTGGCTACAAGCCCCTCACGTACGTCCGCACGCATGCACGCACGTGACGTCAACACGCACCTATATCCGAACAAGCCGGCAACAAGCCCTCACGCATGTACTCACACGCACGCGTATGAGTGACCACCACGCATCCCTCTGCTGTTTAAGGGCTAATTCACTTTCCATCAAGAGGCCGACAAGCCACACACGTATGTGTGCACGCACTCATGCACGCGCACACACGCACGTAATTAGGAAGTGCTTTGCTCTGTAAAGTCAAGTCATCATTGATGCAATTTACCCAGTTACCTTCAAAACGTGATCAAACTGTCACCTCACTTTGCAGACTTATCTCCACACTTAGTACCATGCCTGTGTCAAAGAAACCTACCCAAACGAACACAGACACGACTTTCTAATACTTTTAGGCTCGAGTATCAGGCAACCTGAGCTGCTAACCTGTCTCTCAGCGCTGAAACATGCTAAACTGCTAACTCGTTTATAACAGTAAAACTAACACGTATGCATGCACTCAAGCACGCACGCACATGCATGTAAATAAAGACAGTGCTTTGCTCCGTAATGATCGTGTGTAGTCACCGTTGACTCTTCATATGCAACTTACCCAGTTACTTTAAAAAATCGTTATTCATTTCCAAAAAAATCATTATCAAACCGTAACCTCACATTGCAGACTTCCAGATTGCAGATCTCCAGATTTCTTAGCGCGCCTGCACTAAGAAACCTACCCAAACAGTAGTTGGAAGCGCACAGGTTTCTTTATACTAACTTAACCGGCTCGTAGTTGGTTACAGACTGATCAGGATCACGCGGTCAACGGTTCATAAACAAGCCTATTTCCTCTGACGCAGCAACATATACACAACCTTTTAATACATTTAGGCTCAAGTATCAGTCAACCTGAACAGCTAACCTGAACAGCTAACCCGTCTCTCAGCACATGCTAAACCACTAACTCGTTCAGAACAACTGAACCGAATGTGCCGCTCACTTCCGCAACCATTCTAAATTCAAAGCCATGACAAACACGCTAATTGCAACCAAGGCAATAAACATAGGCGCCTGGCACTGGGATGCCAGCGCCACCTGTTGCCCACCTGCAGCAACCACAGCAGCTGACCATGGTGGTGGCGTCTTGCACCGGGATGTCAGCGCCACCTGTTGCCCACCTGCAGTAACCACAGCAGCCAACCATAGCAGGGGTGCCTGGCACCAGGACGCCAGTGCCACCTGCCGCCCACTTGCAGCAACCACAGCAGCTGACTGCAGCGGGGGTGTCCGGCACCGGGATGCCCGCGCCACCCGCTGCCCACCTGAAGCAACCACAGCAGCTGACTGCGGCGGGGGTGCCTGGCACCGGGATGCCAGTGCCACCTGCCGCCCACTTGCAGCAACAACAGCAGCGGACTGCAGCGGGGTTGTCCAGCACCGGGATGCCAGCACCACCTGCTGCCCAACCGCAGCAACAACAGCAGCGGACTGCAGCGGGGGTGTCCGGCACCGGGATGCTGGCACCACTTGCTGCCCACTCGCAGCAACAACAGCAGTAGACCGCAGTAGACGGCAGCGGGGGCATCTGGCACCGGGATGCCAGTGCCGTCTGCTGCCCAACCGCAGCAACCACAACAGGTCACTGCGGCGGGGGTGCCTGGCACCAGGATGCCAGTGCCACCTGCCGCCCACTTGCAGCAACAACAGCAGCGGACTGCAGCGGGGGCATCTGCCACCGCGATGCCAGCGCCACCTGCTGCCTACCTGCAGCAACCACAGCTGCCGACCGTGGCGGGGGCGCATGGCACCAGGATGCCTGCACCACCTGCTGCCCACCTGCAGCAACGACAGCAGCTGACCGCGGCGGGAGCGTCTGGCACCGAGATGCCAGCATCACCTGCTGCCCATTCACAGCAACGACAGCAGCAGACCGCAGTGGGGGCGTCCAGCACCGGGATGCCAGCGCCACATGCTGCCCAACTGCAGCAGGGTGTCCCTCTCTACGTATACAACTAATACAAGCTAAATCCAACCCTTTAATCGTCACAGCACCAATGCTTCCTTATCGCACCATACCTTGGTTGTTCCTTTCCCTGAAAATTGCTTGAGATAAAAGCGTAAAACCCAAACGACTAAATGTAAATGTTAATCCGCCGTTCAACCATAGTAGTTATCTGGGCTCCCGTCCCCGGGATGCTAGTGCCCACAGCCGTTGGCTTCAAACATCCATAGCAGAATCCTCTAACACTGTTTCCCGCACCTGATGCTAGTACCCGACATGTCTTACTCACTCCTAACATGGCACTCCATTACACACTAATTCAATCAGCACATATTATGTCCTGATCATTCCATCACTGTGGTTCTTACTGTTTCTCATCCATTCTCTTCTAAGGTCCAAACCATAAAACCTTACCCATACTCTTCATCATCATCAACAGCTGCCATTTTCAGTTCAACATAACCCTTCCATCACTTGGTCTCTAACCCTGGCCATCACGCACACAGTCTAGTTAACTTAGCAGCATTAACTTTTCTTCACTCTCTGTTAACTTCACTTCATAGAGAGTGTTTTATTCAAAAGCTGCTCGAAATCCTTGCCTCAGATCCACTATATGTCACCTGTTCAATAGACTCCAAGTCGCTCCAACATGGTCATAATTATTTGGTTTCCTAAGTCATTTGAATTCTGTCCTTGAGTCTCAACCCATCCCTGAGCATCACTGAATTTGATCGGTACTCAAGTGTTCAGATCCACACTGTCTCATTCCAAGTAGCTGGAAGCGGTTTTGGGGGTCCGTCATGCCCGGATGCTACAGCGGATTCCCTACCGAAGCTTCCCCACACCGCAGCATCAGACCCAAGAACTTCATGAGATCATACTTCATCCGCAATCATTCATTTTGTCAATAAATAAAACGTATCTTGTTGATGGTGTGGTCCGTGCTAGTGAACTCACAATATAACCAACATTTTTTTTTTTTGTAATTGATTAACATTTCATATTTTAGGTGAACTTTGACCACTACGATGGCATTGTTGGATGTGTGAATGTGCGCTGCAGCCACTGGAAGTTTGTTGTGAGTAATACATCTAGACAACTATAAGATATTGGAAGAAATTCTATTTAAATTTTGATGTATGTGTCCAACAACTGAGATCTGTCTGAGATAACATTTTTTGCTTCAGTGAGTTTTTTTTCTCTCTTCTCTTTTCTCTTTTTAATCATTCTCAAGTTCTTATTTTTGTTTGACATTGAAGAAGTTTTGTTTGGATTGATTTGACACAAAACTAATTCCATACATTACCACGGTGAGAAATAGTATGGTGACATGCCAAAATGGGATAGACTACTGAGTTGAGTCAATGAATCTTTGATTAAGTCAGGAAGTCAGGAGTTTAGAAGTCTCCCTGATGTGCACTTGTCGATGGATGAGAAAACACAGCCTAGCTAACACACACACACACAGGCATGCACACACACACACACACACACACACACACACACACAGGCTTCAAGCAAAACATAAAAAAGGGTGAAATGGTAATTAAAAATAGATGGCTTAGCTTATAGGAGTTCCAGCCAATTTACATACATTACTCAACACACCAAGGGCAATCGCATGTACATGCAACATGCAGACAGCACAGTGTGTTGAACATGCACCTGCAGCCCAGCAGAGAATTGGACTTTTACTTCCTAACCAACTTTCTGAGTCACAGTAATTCTGCTCTCACTACCCTGTGATGACAGAGAGCAAACTGTCTCTGTCACTGATCAAATGGGGTAAGCTACCTAAAAACCTAGCAGAACTGAATACCAGGGTGAGGATGGGCAGGAGTTCAAAGAAGCTGATGTGGAAGGAGATGGCTGCCAAGCTGTTTAATAACTTGAAACTGATTTTGAGGCAAAAATGGCACCCCTGAAGAAGCTTATAAAAAATAAAAGACAATGACTGTTATACAGCAAAGCGGCAAAATGACACTACATGAGCTCGTTGGCTGCTATATGTGCCACTTGGCCAAACAGATGTTATGTAATTGTTAACACTTAAATCAGGAAGTAAGCAATAAAAGACCACAGGTGAGCATCTTTTTTTCTTTTACAACAACAATGGAAGACATTGCTGAGAGAGGAAGAGGGAGGGTGAGAATGAGAGGGGGAGGAAGAGTGAGAGGTAGGGGTAAAGCATGTAGAGGAGCTCGTGGCCAAAGAAGGCAACTTTCAAATGAAATAAGAGCAACATTAGTTGATAATGTAATCAACCATGGACTGACAATGCGAGAGGCTGGACAGAGAGTGCAGCCCAACTTGAGCCGTTCCACTGTCGCCTCTGCAATCTGAACATTTAGAGTGGAGCAGAGGTATGTAACCAACTTTCTTTCACACTATGTAGTACACCGCATGTCATAATGTATCAACTGGTTGAGACCTGTTTACTTCATGAATGGCTGATGTCATACACTAAATGTCTAAATGTCCTGTACAATTTACCCTACTGTGGGGGAAATATCTTTAGGCTGATGTCCAAGCCATATATTTTGTTTTTGTTTTTTTTTTTGTTTCTCTAAAGGACTGAGAGACTCAACCATGGTGGAGGAAGGGGCCAAATATTCACTGGGGTACAGGAAGCTGCCATTGTAAACTTGGTTTTGGCAAATAATGAAATCAGATTATGAGAGATTCAAAGCCACATCACGAAGACAACATCATATTCAACAAGTCAGTCTGTCCACATTGGGTCGCGTTCACAACAACTTTATAAGGTGCCTTTTGAGAGAAACTCTCAAAGAAACAAAGACCTCAGATGAGCATATGTGGATGTAAGTACAATATTGAGTGCAGTACACTACACGCAACATTATTTCCCAGTGTACTGGATACTGTAACATCCGTTTTGACTAATTTATGTTCTTTGTTTTCAGAGAGTACTGGAAATGGATTCTCATGCAATACCACATGAGTTCATTTTTATAGATGAGTCTGGGTTCAACCTGGCAAAGACCAGGAGAAGGGGAAGAAACGTCATTGGCCACAGAGCCATTATAGATGTTCCTGGACAACATGGTGGGAACATCACAATGTGCGCCGCCATCTCCAATATGCGTGGTGTCCTCCACCATCATGCCAACCTTGGACTATACAACACAGCCCATATGCTCACATTTCTGGACAGACTTCACAACATTCTCATTCCACGTATGAATGATGCAGACCATCAAAGAAACCGGTACATTGTAGTATGGGACAACGTGAGCTTTCATCGTGCAGCCCCAGTCCAAAACTGGTTTGCTGACCACCCAACATTTCTCGTGCAATACGTCCGGCCATACTCACCATTATCTTCTGAACCCTATAGAAGAGCTCTTTTCGGCATGGCGGTGGAAGGTATACGACCAGTAGCCCTTTGTGTGCATGCCTCCTGTGCAGGCTATGGAAGAGGCATGTGATGAAATTGATTTTGGGATTTGGGGATGGATAAGGCACTCAAGGCCTATTTCTGTGCATGTGAACAATATGAGGAATTCTCTACAGTTTTAAGTATGTTAGTATTATGGCAAAGCATACTAAAGATGAGAGTGATTTTCATTATGCCAACAGTGTGTAGTTGGTTAGACAAAAATCTGTAATACGAAAAAGTTTGATTTTGGTTGCAGTGCTTCATTTTGCAGGATATATGAGGTATTTTGGGGTTTGGATGTGTGGTTTGGTGAATTGTGTTAGTATTTTGATAAAACCAGCCTAGTTTGCAAAATTGTGTTCAAGCAATTGGAAAACAAAACTGTAATATGGCCTTCAGAGAGAACCCAGGCTTGCTGCCCCCTTCACTCTGTGTGACCTGAACATCAGCTCCCTAAGAAAACACAACAGATGTACTTCCTGTATGATTATATGTAATCATTAACCCTCATGCATCAGTTTAACTTAGTAAGTCATTAAGGGCAAATGTCCACTTACAAAGAACTGCTTGATGTCACTGTTGTTATTTATGAAAAAGTTAGTACTAATTAGTTGGTAATTTGGACTTGGAACGACTTGAACCAATCATGCACCTACAAACTGCAACAGCTCCATTCACATCTGCTCAGGAACATTTGTTACATGTTGCTCCATCATTTAACATTTCCTGTCATCTCTCTAAACTACAAAAAACATATTTATATACTCATAATGTCCACCTAATGGCATTAATGATGACAGTATGACACTGAACTAGTGTGAACAACACCATGACCCTGAAACTGGATCAACTGAATGGAATTGAGTGTGCCTTAAAGAGCACACTATCTATTATTCCCCATACCTAATTTTATTATTATTCTTACGCCTTTTTTTGACGCGCAACTCCTCCCACAGTTTTAGTCGCACATACACAAAAAGGTATCAAAACGACTCGACTGGGCGATGCAGGCTATGACTTTTCTAAGAGTTTTGCCAAACGGATATATATAAATATATACACAAATATATATATATATATATATATATATATATTTGCCTAAAAATCGCAAAAAACGCCCAAAAATGAATGGGTGTGTCCTGGTAGAATGTTCATGAGCTACAGTTGGTGACATCATTGCTAGAGGAGAGGGAGAAAAAAACTGTAAAAAAATAAATTTGTAAACTTCTCTCGAGGCCGCAAATTTCACTCTACAGAAATCATTTATACATAGAAATGTGGGAAAATTTGTGGGGGTCATAGTGATAACACTGCTGAAGCTGTCAGCTTTATAGTTTTGGCGTGGGACACAAACATGCGCCAGCAACACCCATCCACAGTCCCATAGACTGCCATGTTAAAAAGGTGGAAAAATTTCTGGAGGAAAGCAGAAGTAACGTTTCCTTGAATCGGGTTAGGTCACAACAGGTAACATTTCTTCATTTTACACACAAAAGTCCTATGTAGATGTTCAGGAAGAGCTCAAGATGCTAAAAGTGAAGCCGGTTCAATGATGGGATATGCGGTTTGGCCAGAAATCCTTCCTGTTTGAAGGGTACTTTCAGCATTTTTTCATCATAAGATTAAAAAGGCAATGATGACACAGCTTGTTGTATTAATACTGAATTTGCTGAGCAGTGTCAATAATAATGTATGGGGGTGACAGGGCCAGAGTCAGGCACACTCAAAATTTCTTTAGAAATTTTTCTAGTTCATTCATGTTATTACTTACACCTGCACATTTCCCCCGATTATGTGTTAAATGAAAGAGGCCTGTGAAGAACAACACACACTGACAGGTCTAATACAGTTATTGTATTCATTTTCACACATCAAAGGCCTCTGTTTATACAGTATATTACTGGGACAAACAGGAACACATTCAGCATTCCAAATAGTAGAAGCATACAGAGAACAGCATAGAACAGCCATCTTTACAAGTATTTTTTTTTTTTTGATGCCATAATTACAAGCATTACTGTTCTTGGCTTCCATTGATGGAATAATTCCAGCCCCACTTTGTGATTCAGGCTGAAAAGACATCTATTTTATATTGACAAATACATTTGTCACATATTAATGAATTAATTTATTACTATTACTGTTCCCCATCCCTACCTGCCCTCTGTCTCAGCAGGAGGACATTTAGCAGCTGTTCTGGAGCATTCAGTCATTTTGTTTCAATACATCACATGTGGTTTAATACTGAAACTGAAAGGAATTATATAAAACTGAACTTCATGTGCAAAATTGATGTAAATGCAGATCTCTTTTCAGTTCTTTCAGATGAAACAAACAGAATAACCTTAAAGAGTCATCACCAAACACTTTCCTGTAGAGGTGCAGGTAATGAAGCAACAAGCAGCTGCTGATTAAACATGAGAAACTAAGACCATATGCTTTTTCTCATTGTGTTTATCTTTGATAAGGAGGTGAATTACTTTACGGACTTTCCCGTTCATACCTACCCTGCACACACACATTTCTGCTTTCTTGTGATATTCACTCCAGTAAGCTCGCAGTCAGCTACAGGAATGTTTAAGGAGAATATGTTTCAGCCTCAAAAAATTATGAGGCAAAGCATATTTTATTAATGTGCCATTAAAAATGTATTTAGATTCATTATTTCCTCTGATAACTTTCATCCACTTTGCACGCAGAGAGATGATTTCATTTCTCCAATAAGAGGAATTTGTGGTTCGATGCAATAAGAGCAAAATATTCTTCAGAGATGGCAGAATTAGGGCCAGAGAAGTGTTTAACTGATCAGTGTAAAGAGCTTTAAAAGATTCAATAGTTAGGCCATTAAAAATATCTTCACTTGTTTTGTATGATCATGATTTGTCTCTCTAGAGACAAACTGGTCAAAGAACCAGCTCTGTTCTGGCCTGCCCCTGGACTCCATTGAGGAAGTGGGGGAGAGGAGGATGGTAGATCCAAATGTGGACTCATCAGACCACAGGGCCGTTTTCCACTTTGCCTCAGACTGTCTTAAATGAGCTCGGGTCCACAGGAGGTGGTGGTGTTTCCTCTTTGCATGTTAGTCTCTCTCTCTCTCTCTCTCTCGATCTCTCTCAATCTCTCTCTCTCCCCATCACCATTACCGTCAACGCATGTTACTAACTAAACTTCTTCCCCGGAGTTTCTGTGCTTTCTCGTCCAGCAGGTTCTCGTGGATCGTGGCTGCTGCTGTGGTCTGCTGCTGATGTCCACTATATATAGCATCACTTTTTCGTGATGAACTGTCTTCACAGACGAGTGTTCCTCAGCCCATGCAGTGATGTCCATGACACAATCCTATCTGCATCATGGCCATCCAGTGTTTGTTTTCAGGCTTGTCTCTTGAGATTTCTTCTGATTCTCTGAATCTTTTCATGATATCATGAACTGTAGATGATGAAATCCAAAGTTGTCTTTGTGCTACTTTCAATTAAATATGGGTTTCAGTGTTTTGAACATCATCACATTTTGTTTCTATTTGCATTTTACACAGGGCACCAACTTTTGGAATCAGGGTTATAATTATACTGTTATACTGTTATAATATATAATATAATATAATAATACTGCAGAGACATAGACACGACTGTAATTATTGTAAACAACAAGGTAGAAAACAACATGATAAAAGCAGAGGTTGTGTAGTTGCAAGTGTCTTTTATTCTTTTCTCAGACACAATAGAGCACATAACCCAGAGCACAAGGGGACTAGAGGGTGTATGAGTTGGACCTGTGACGGAGGAGAAACGACTGATCCAAAGCAACGTTTGGACAGAAATCTTATCACTCAGACTGAGCACAGCTATTCAATGTTTTTTTTTTTTTTTTTTAACTTGCTATAACAAATTATTCGTGCACTTTTTATTGGCAATATTAAAAAACACATTTTTATAAATAGTTGTCAGCAGTGGTAGTGCCTCTCACATCAGCTGGTGGCTCTGACATCAACAAGCAACAGTTTCGTTTCAGTCCATGATGTTTTTCTCTTTGTCTACAGTACAAATGTTCAAGTGATTTCAGCTGTCAAGAAAGAAATAAAACGCTCAAACAATGTGAGTCAAAGCTACATTTTGGTCAAACACAGTTCTGCAGTTGACACAGCACTGAAGATGACAGTAGAAGAAATTGTAACACTTAATAATAACCATTATTAATAAATGATAAATTATAATTAATTAAACTTAAGTCAATGTATTATTTTACTCTTAACATACAATGAAATGACACTTAATAATGTAGTGTACTATTAATTAATAATGCTATCATTTATGCTATTTTACCAATATCAAAACCAACCACATGACTAGTTTAATGTAATGTTAACACATAAAGTTTGATAATAGGCCTGCTAGGGCATGTTGATGACAGGTTGTATTGTCTTGGTTAATGTCTATATATATACAGTATATATAATTTAAGGACAAATACCTTCAATTATAGCATGACCAATAATTAACATAGTCAAATATTAGTAAAGTTTAATGAACTATCAATGATGATTATTATTGAGTGTTACTGAAGAAATCATTTCAAATGTAAATATAGTAATTACAAATAAATCTGATTCACAACAGTGATATAATTTATAATTTCCTCATTTGTACAACACTGGCTTTAAAGTCAACATGACATGTAAGAATGAAGAATGCTACATTAGCTTCCAACATGATCTGTGGATACATAAAGCTAATTTACCCTTTAAAACACATCAATATTCTTTTCGTGGAACCATTAGAGTTATGGTTCAGTCCACTTGTCCTTATCTACCAACACATTCTACCAGGCTCAGGAGTGGAATGGGTTCAGTACACATGAATGCTGGACTCAACAGCAGTGTTAAATTTCACTAAAGCAATCAGTTACACCTCCCTGAGATGAAGACCACGCTGAAATGAAAGCATCTTAAAGATCCAGTTTGTCGGATTCAGTGGCACCCATCCGTAGCGTTGCTGATAATAGCAACCTCCTCACCTCACCCGCTCGTTCCTAGTGTGAAGGAAAATCTATGATGGCTGCCAAATGACCTAGAGCCAGTTTAGTTTGTCTTTTCTGGGCTTCTGTAGAAAGATGGTAGTTCAACATGGTGGCCTGTGCAAGAAGACAGCAGCCATAGATAGAAACATCTCATTCTAAGGTAGCAAATACATACCCATTCTTATTTTAAGGAGATTCTACACTCGTGAATACAGAGTTGAATATTCAGTTTCTGCCATTTTCTGTAAATAGAGCTCACTAAATCTGACACACTGGATTAGAGCAAATACATCTAATCCTATAACACTGACCACATACAGTAAACTGTATATGTTGCATTATACAACAAAAGAAAAATCCCATTTAAAATTTGTGGGAGAGATCATGTCTTCTAATGTCTGTGGAAACCAGGAGAAATGAAATTATTATTTTTTGTTTTGATTTGTCTTAACTGGACTCATTTCTGTAGGTTATAACAATGTCTTCACCAAAGTCATTGCTGAGATCTGCAGTAGGAACATGGCGTAATTAGTACAACAAAGTGGGGCAAGAAACCTGAGCGGTCAGGTGATGAGTCAGGTTGTAAACAAGTCAACAGTTTAGCCAGATTACCTAAACCACGTCCAGAATGTCAGTAATAATCCCTCATTGCACAGACTGTACCACTGAACTGTAGGTCAAGGTCAGTCTGTGAAAGAAAATGATCTGGAACATGAACACAGGTTCCTTTTATGTTTGTACTTATTTAACATTCAGGCTTTTTTCTTCTCTGTGTTGGACTCCCTGAAATTCGACCATCTGTCCCTTCATGTTGGAAGGAGTGAACCTGCCTCATCTCCTGGGGGAAGACTTGAACTGGGGCCTTGAGAAAAGAACATCTGGGGCCTATATAAGTAATCAAATTGGTGTGTGTATGGAGTGTAGGTAATAAATCACTGTTTGTCTATCTGATTATATGACTAGTTGTGTTTCAGAGTCAGTGTCAGACCTCTTTGTATCAGTGTTTGGTATTCCTAGATTTCAGCAATACATTGGTGAGTGCAATGCTATTATCACTGATAACAATGTTACATACAGAAATGGTAAAACTATGAAAATCCTTTGAGTCAGGAAAGATCTTCTGTTTCAGTGTAGATGCAGATGCCTCATATTCATTCTGCTGGTCTCCTGACAGAAGTCATTATCTGTTCAGTACAGCCCACACAAGACAAAACCATGACAATGTATTGTAAGAGTCCAACCAGTGTCATTATTGCCATCAACCCCTTTAAGACGTAAGGGGAAATTAGCTCCACTGCAAGCCTGTTTGCAATGAAAGCATTAGAGTTGACTTGCATTGTGTGTATGATACAGATTCGGAGGGCAAAGACACTGACTCACTCATAGTTAAAGCGCACAATGCTAAATCATATACATGTTTTTTTTTTTTTTTTAAATAAATATGCTCTGTTTCATTCAAGTAAAAGCAAACCCTCATATTGTCAAGTCATTATTCCACTTACAGTACTTAGCATCTTGTGGAAAATAAAGAAGAATTTAGTCCATGCAGTTTTAGAAAGGCTGGCTTGTATCAGATCCACTTTAATGCTCTCAGACTGTCAGTGGATTAAAAAAAACAACCACAAAAAAAAAAAACAAAAAAAAAAAACACAGTAAACAGCTGCAGTGGAATGTCAAAGGTGAATGATTTAAGAGTGGCCAGAAATGCGGAAAAAACAGTGTACTGTTTACTGACAGGTAAGAAAGTTGATGCAGTGCAGAGTGTTGCAAAAGAGAAAAAAACAAACTCTTTATTTTCCTTGTCAGGGCAGCCAAAACAGAGTGAAAGACAGAATAGAGGAGAGAGAGAGAAATCTAATTGAGGTGTGGGGAAGAGCAGAAGCAGGGCAGAGGCAGAAAAAGCAGGGCAAGCCGATCACAGCTTGTCTGACATCAATCCAATAGTTGGTTTTTATCTTCGTCCCATGCTCACTGGACACATATCTGATTCTTCAGACTGTTAGAGAAAGACAGACAGAGAGGGGAGAGGGTCAGGTTTATCAGGACACACTCAACGTCTCATAGTCAGAGTTAAATGCGCAAATGATTTATGTACAAATGTTTCATCTTATCAGCCTTCTTCACAAATCATTTATCACAGATTTAGAATATTTATATAACATATCTGTGGCGCGACATCTTGTTTCATGATTTTGACCTCATTCCTCTTGATAATACTGTATGATCATATACTCACTATGTCACAGTGACAATATGGCATCATAGCTGAACATGAGCAGATGATCCACCTGGTTCAAATGTGCACTCACCTTCCTCTTTACCTCCAAATAAACTGGATTAGAGATAATATAGCTCAACTGTTGACAGACGTCTGATGTTGTTCTTCTGTTGTTTCGGTATTTACTTTGGGGTGTATGTGATTATGTGATCATAAAGAGATAGTAATGATGCCACTGTTTAGGGAATGCTACATGCAGCACAAACTGTTGATGTAAGTAATAATATACGCATTTGTCCTCGTGAGAAAAACAACACTATCAGTGGTTTGAGAAAATGCCCAAAAAAGACATGTGTATATCAAAATGACAAAGTCCTCTACAGGCCATATCATTTATGACTCTTGCATAAAGGTTGGATGAATGTGTTAACAAAACATCCAACTTGGATAACTTTACTCCAGTATTTGTGCCTACATACTGTAGCTAAGCTAATTGTGTCAGAAACTTTTTCATCTTTGCAACAGTGATTTATAAAGTTCTGCCATAGCAGCATCTTATATGTTCTACGTGTTACTCTGGAAGACAGTTGCAGATGATATATTTTGTCATTTATTTGAATAGTATAGTAAATCTTTAAATTTCACTGAGATTTTACCGAGATCAGTGATTCAGTCTTATATGTCTTTTATGGGTTTAGGTTTAGGCTAGTCCCTTCACATGCTGAATATTTGAGCTGACCTTTAGAAAGCACAGAGCTAATTCTACTGTATGAACAAATTGTTTCAGGTGAGTGGCTCCATAAATCAGCAAACTGTATTGTTCCTTTTTCATGGAACTTGAAATTAGATCACCTCGAAGGGAAAAAAAAGTTCCCCTGCTAGTTTCAAGACTCAAGTTATAATTCAGTAAAACAACGAAAGGGACTCTTAGAGGTGATCAGTTTTGGCAGTGTTATTCAGAGAGAAAATACCTGGAGCTATTTGGATGGACTGAAAAATCATACTAATAAATACAATTACACACATCAGCAATGCGACTGCATAATCGTTAAAGTAGAAAATAGAGTACAACAGCAGGTTTTCTCTGCTGGTCACACAATGCAAAAATCCCTTCTCGTCTAAAAGGCATTACTGTGTGACTGAATAGGTGAGTAGAACACTTTCATGTATCGGCCTAGCAGCCTGGACCAACAGATGACTTCATACTATCGGTTTATCATCACACAATCGCTATTCTCATGTCTCCTCAGGTAGCAGAACTCACAGGCTCGATCACTCAACCCACTGAGGACTGTGTCAAAACGAGCCAGCGGGCGTCTGTCTCATAAACAGTATCACCAGTATCACCAGTGTGCCTGTGGTTTAACAGATGAAATAAATCGAAAGCAAACCTGCCGTGTGCCCCAGTGGGGATGCACAGTGATAGTAGTGACAGATTAACACTTTAGTGTGTCGCTTCAGTTTTACAGCACATAATTGGTGCTTCCTGTGTGTTTCCTCTGTCGCTGAAGTGGCAATTGCATGTTGTCATCAGGTGAACTAAGCAGAGTAATCACAGTCTGGTTTGTAAAAGGAACATCCTGCTGTTTGAGTTCCACAAGGACAAAACAGCTACAACACAACACACTATATATGTGTATATAAAGATGGTAGTGAATACTGGACTTAGATTCACCAGGTGGATACAAACATGACACACATTAATGTTGTTACTCTCCTTTCTGAAGCTCACACAACCTGTCACATGTCCTGTGAGTACATGAGAACACACCCATTGTCCTGGGTTCAAAAAAAGCACTATAACTGTGCTGGATTGCTTCTATTTTGTATTCTGCTTTAATTTGATGTGCCTGCTGTATGCCATGTTGTTTTTCCTTTTCACTAGGAAGGTGACAGTGATGTGAGGAGATTGCAATGCAGCAATTACACCAGTAGATGTAACTAAATTCTACACACTGGACCTTTAACACTGTGCTTCAGTGTGAAAGTCTTGGGAGCAACGTTCAACTTTGTCACACTTAGTGAGCAGCTGGGTTACAAGTCACCTTTGAGGCTTGTGCTTCCTTTCTTCTTGTTTGTGTGGCTAACATGCTGTTCTTCCCTGTCAAATCCTCAGTTGCACATTTTCTTGTTCATTCAATCATTTCACAACAAAAACTGTGTAGTCATTTGGCTTGCCTCTGAGAGTCTTCAAATGTAGATGTGCTGTACATGTCTTTTAAGTATAACCAGGCCTATTTGAACATTTAGAAAACATTTGATGTAAGATTAAGATTACATAGAATCCAAATTCTTTACAAAAATATTAACACCGACAAATACCATAAAGAACTGTTTCCAGAAGTAGTAACCTGCCTGCAGCCTCTTCATCCACTACAGGAGAGTGGGGACACAAAGCAACTGATGAACATACATTTACATGTGGGGGGTATGGAGGAGCCACTTGTATGTATAGTATTGTCCAATTTAACCGCTAGGGGGAGTATTGTTTTCTTTGTGTGCATTGATTACAGCTGAGCACCAGGTGTATTAATTACATCAGGTAAGATCAGTCAGAGTTAGTCTGTGGGGAGCATGCCATTCATAAACCGTCAACTGCAAGACAAGTCATGAAAATGCATCTTCATCAGTGCAATAACTGGGAACATGACCCAAATCAAAAGTTGATTGTAGATATTGGATTTCTTTGTTGAACACCACGCGCCACCTGCTGAGGTGTTTGGACAGTCAGTGCAGTACATAGTCATCTGTCCTTCTTGTGAGGAACAGTTAAGTGTGACACCATAAAGCGTGTGTGAGCTCAAGATAGCTTACATGCTGTATATTGAATGTAGTGTGGGAGTTAAACTGTGAGATTAAAAAGTGAGTAAAGGTGTAAATACATGTCAGACCATAGTAGTTAATCACAACCATACAAATAACTTCCCACAATCTGCTGGCATTTATTCCACATTAACTCTCTAACTGCTGAACAGTGAGACAGAAGCAGGGACTTATGATAGAAAACTGAGGCAAAGTGTAGACGTCTGTGGAGGGCTTTTACACATATGTTGACAGTGACATGCACATCCTATACTGTGATATACTATAATGATATATTGCTTTACAATTCTAATTATTTCTAGATGAGGATTTGTGATTTTCTGCTCTTGGCAAACAGAGACTGTTTTTGTCTTCAGTCATCCACTTCAGCAGAATCCTTTTGCCAAGATGGAAGTCTTCCAGAGAAGTTTGTTAATGATGTTATTTATGACTATATTAATGTGTGAAACAGACACCGTAGCAAAAACACTACAGAGGTTACCAACAAATGATTTTTGGATTATTATAGTGTGGTGATGAAAGTATATGCTGTCTTATTTTAAATGTGACTGTTTTTCATCACTAGTTAGGACTTTCTCTTGTGTTTTACTTGGATGACCCTGTGACACATTCAAAGTTAGCATTTAGACTGGTTGCAGGATTACTGACATTAAGGACAAGTGGAAGCGTCTCCAACAGTGGCTGTCATGGTTAACAAACAGTAGAGAGTACAGTAACCTGTGCCAGCTCATTTCAGGAAGCCAGTTGAGCTGCTTGTTCAATACCAAGACAGAATGGATCCATCTTACTGTATCATTTTCGTATCAGTATCAGGTTCGTTCTGTTTATTCGTCAGTCTCACTGGCACAACCTCATTGGTACTTTAGAAGGCAAAGTGACAGGCAGTCTTTAATAAAACTATGATCGCTTCTTAACCTGCTGCTGCTCAGCATGATGGTGGAATCTTTTCATTCATGGCAACAGGAACACTGTCACTGCAAATGAATGAATGTTGAACTCAAAGAAGACTTTACAGAGAAAAAAAAAAACAGGTCAGTAACTGAATTGGTTAGGATGCCTTGACAGGAAACAGACATGTTTAATATTGTTTCACATTAGCCTCCTCTGGATGACAGACAAAGTATTGATTATTTATTAAATTCCTCTCACACAGCATGGTGTCGCACACCATCACTTAGAATAATCAGTCAAGTGAGAGCATTGAGTTTTCTCACATCAAGTGTAGATTCAGTTGCTGAACTCAGGAAACAGATTTTTGTCTGAGTATCTGATATTCTTGCTGCTGTTTGCTGTCCTCTCCATCAGGATGTCAGCGTCCAAAACCTGACAGACAGCAGGACAGGCCTTTAAAGATGCTTGAGGATGATACATGGCCTCAAGCCCAGCCTGCAAATCCTGCTGCTTCACACACACACAAACACGCATGCACACACAAACGCACACACACACACACACATGCTCACAGATTTAAATTCAAGAATGATTTTTTTCAAAGTTTCTGTATATCAAGGCTCCCAGCTTTCCTCTTAAGGCAAAGAAGGGTCTCATAAGTAATTCACTGTGCAGTCGGTGTATGTTACACAGCTGTACGACCTCCAACGGTCCAAAGAAACGACACCACATAACTGCATCAACTCCTTGAACATGGTTACTTAGGTATTCCTGTGGCGTGTGACAAATTGTGTCAGCACATTACTCTAGTGAAGCATTTTTCATGCATAATTCATCCTGGAGCCTACATTCCACATGGACATTTTCAAATTCCTTTGAAGTTAATTCCCTCTCCGTGATTAACAGCCTCGCTCACTTTGACTGTGTTGCAGCTTATGGTTGTCTGTGCTGACTGCGCTGCAGGAAATCACCTGTCCAAAACAATTTGACTGTACAATGCCGGAATGCTGGAGAGATTTAAATCAAATAATCCACCGTGCAGAAAAAAAGAAATAAATAAATACATTTTAAAAAAGCTGCCAGAGTACATTGTTGTGTTTGGAATTCAAGAGTATTTTAACATGTTTTCTACTGTACACGCACACACACACACACACACACACACACACACACACACACACACACACACACACAATAATAATAATAATAATAATAATAATAATAGCCCAGTAACCTTTGTCAATGCTCCATCCAAGGGGGCAATAAACAAATCTCTAAAAGCAACGAGTGCTGTGAATCAATATTAAAATTCTAATTCTAATCAGAATTAAGGTTAGACATATTACATTAAAGACTTAACTAGCTTTTTACTGAACAAAATAAATGAGATTTTAGCATCAAAAAGTATAAAATTATATGATGCTGAAAAAATTGGGCAATCATAAGGGCTGTACCACTGAACCAATTTACTGCAGCACATTACCGTGGTGCTTCAATTTACTTTTTCATTATTCTAATCATTAATTCTATCAGAGTGGAATTATATTTAGTGCTGAATGCTAAGTTGTACACTTATAGTGAGGTATGTGTGCTACCTATGAAGGTGATTGATATATTTTGTTGAGGTTGGACAATATGAAATTTTGACCTGCTCATGGTCCATCCAGTATTTGTAGACGGATTTCACTCAAAATCATAAATACCCTACATTAGAACTAAAGTCATAATCTTCTGGGAACTATTCATGCCTGAACCAAAGAGTACAGTAGAACTAATTGAATTTTAAGTGGTGGACTGGATATATATATATATATGGGCCGGCCTTCCTCAACGGTGGGGAATAATAAATCACAGAACAAAGTGAATACGTCATCACCCTCTGGTGAATGACAGGAAATGAAATGAATGGGGGTTAGCATCTCATCTAGCATCAGTATCAGCAGGCTCCAGGGAGAAGAAGAAAAAAAGGAGAAAGAAAGGAAGAAAGTAGGTGAACTGTCAGGCACTTGCCCTAGTTGGAGGTTGACATTTGTTGTCTCTGTAGCCAATGGGTCCCTAAGTTATCTCTCTGTGCACAGGGAATTAATCAGAGGCTTGATGACTGGGGAAATGAGGCTGAATAATAAAAAGCATTACAGTCTCTCTCTTTCTTTTCTCCCATCCAACACAGGATGATTGCCATGCCTTGGACCTGCTTTTGTCATCAATACCCACCTACCTCACACACATAAAGTGGTTTGTAAAAATCGCCCCGCTAAGCAGCTAATGGGTGCAAGGTATAAAATAGCCCGGACCGCCGCAGAGCCTCCCGCTGTGCATTGTTGTAAATCACAGAGCCATTACATAGGAGATGAGTACTAGGAAAATACAGGCACTGGAAATTTCCCCTGCCTCAGTCCTGGCTGTTTTCTGCTTCACAATGCACTGTACATGCTCAATATTGGCCTTTCAGCTCCCAGAACCACAGGTGCTGCAAGTCATTTCCCACAGCTCTGATGATGGGATCATTTCACAAACACTATCTCCCCAAGCTTCTTTTATTCTCTTTTCTTTTTCTATGTGGCATGAAGTTGTTGGCCGAAGATCACATTCAGTAACTCTCAGGAACAGGACAGCATAATTTGTTTTAGCAGAGTACTTGCAGTTGTCCACTTTAGGTGGTTGAATGACAGCATCCTAAAAAATATAACTTAACAGAACTCCCATAAGTAGAAATCCTGTGAGTACACAAATTAAATTCATGTTCACCAACCCTGCCTCCATGAGATGCTTTAGACTACAGAAGTAGGATTTTACTCACATTTTTATTGGTCATTCTCTGGGTAGCAAAATGACATCTGCACAAATAAGTGTGGAAACAAGATTCATCCCAGCTGCAGTACCATTTAATGATTTAAACACTGAAAGAGTAAAATAACAAAATAAACAAAACTGAAATTGCCTCACACTCTCTGTTGACTTTCAATTGTTTTGATAATCTTGAAATATGTGGTTATTCTTTTCAGAAGAAAAAATGTATCATAACTCATCAACATGGCAGAGTCAGCAACATCTTGTGAGGACATGGCCAAGAATGAACACATTAATCACCAGCTCCTGGAGCGTGCCTCATGAATGCAAAAACTAATAATGCACTTGGCTGTCTTCATCAATTCATAAGGCAGAAATGTAACTGTGGGATGATAGCAGCATGTTGGTGGTACCACTGACAATAAGAGCCTCAAATTTTAACATATTCAACTCTCAATAGCAAATTGCCTTTCTACAGTGTGACAGACCCAAGGGAGCTTCCTTATGTTTATTTTAGATATAGTGAAAATGAAAATGAAATCTTTCACTTGTTTTCATTGTACTGATTGATGTATTTTTTCAGAGAGAAGACATTTTTCAATTCATATGGAAATTCATCTCATAAACAATTTACTTTTACTTACTTACTTTACTTACTTACTTACTCACTTAAATGTCTCTGTGGGGTTAGGGTTATGCACATCTGTCACATATGGGAAACCACACCACACAACTAGTGCTGTGTTATGCCAAGGCAGAAATGTGATCTCTATGCTATGAGGTAGAAAGGTTGTTAAGATGGGAGAAATGTCAGAAATGCTTTGTAAGCTGATCCTTCCTTAACATGAACTGAGCATTTGTTGCCTAAAAAGAACTTAATCATAATCCTATCCTGGCCATCAGGTGGATGGATGTCATTATGAAAATCAAGATAGAAATGTTGTAATCTGAGGTTTTTCAGAATGGTTCAGTGTCAATGATCCAGGCTGGTGCTAGGTTTGGCTTGTAGTAGTCCACTAAAGTGGACTACTACAAGCCAAACAAGTCCACTAAGACAAATGGCACAATGCATCAGAAGTAACAAAATGTAAAACAACAAATGCAAGTACAGAATGAAGACTGCAGTTTATGTCTGCCCACCATTATTTACACCTGCAACTGGTTTCAGTGATTCAGTACCTGAAGCACCATCAAACATGTGAACAGCATGCACTGTACTTTGTGGGACAAAACCACAAAAGATGAATGAATGAATGTTGTCCTATAAGAAAAGCCATATTTCTCTGTGACATGGGAGAGCTTTGTTGTTGTTGTGACATATTCAATATAAAATGCAATTTTGACTAAGTGTGGAATTTAAAATGGGACACTGTATATTTGTTGGTTGATGTTTCCCAAGTTTCTAATGGCCATTTGGTTTCCATGTCTAAATAAAGAGCATTCTGTTTCCCAGCAGACACTGCAGCTGTACCAGCCTTTACAAATAACAAATACTACTACCTGAATCTTGCTTCCTTTTGAACAGAATAAACATGTTGTCTGACTTGCAATGAGAAAAACTGTCAAGGCTTAATAGAGAGCATCCTTTCATGCTTCAAAGATGTGATCATTTGTATGCGCATGTTTTACTTGTTTGGAAATGGTTGAATGGAAAGACAAAATCAAGCTGGTAGTGATGGTGATTTGTGGCAGGCAGAATGGAGTCTCAAGGGGCTGATTGCTTCCCAGACTAGCGTCCTGCATCGACTAACATGCCTGGGAGAACACTAAAAGAACTAAAGAGGTGGATAGACCTGTCAGTGACATCCAAAGGAATTCTCCATTGTCAAGTTGCTGCAGTGTTGCTGCAAATTACAATCAGTGCGTGGGTAATGATGGAAAAATGACATGTGTTCAACGTGAAACTGTGAGACTTTTATAATTATGTATTATGTATATAATTTTATTATTATCATTGTTATTATTGTTATGACAGCCACTCTTGTTGTATGCATCCATCTACATCATTTTACACATTGACGCCAATGAGCTGGCAAGTGCACCTGCTGTAACAAACCAATAAAATGAACCTGACATCAATTTATTACCAAAATGAAGCTACGGTGAACACACAGTGTGACCTCCACATGTAATGAGGCACCCAGAACAGATTGCTGCAAAACTGCTGACATCTTGCTAGACTATCATAGCTTATATCAACATTCTGACCTGAATTCTGACCATCTGACCAATTCTGACCATTTTTGTTTTTTTTTTTGGGGGGGGGGGTAGACGTGATTATCTAAGAGCCTATTCAAATTTAGAAAGTTTAAAGTGTATAAGGGCTTAGAACACTGACAAAAGTATACAATGCTCATTCTCTATCATGTCTCATGAATTTGTTGATGCCATTTGTCACAAAAAAACAAGAAGTTGGGGAACACCACAGCAAAATATGCTGTGATTTATGTGATGAATATCAGAAAAAAATGTTATACAATAGAGGTAAAAATAACATTTATATTGAGAGGATATCAATGCAACACTAAGAGAGTCACTGCACTTTTTAGTTTTTAATTAAAGAAAGACACTCACCTAAACCTACACAGACTATTTCACTCAATGCATTACACACCTCACACACACTCACCAACAGCCATATGCTCATGAGATGCAGAAATAACGTCTGATGAAGTAAAATGGGACCACCTGACGAAATCATTTTGCACAAGGGAGCTTACATACATCATTGTGACATCGTTGTTTTATTATTATCTATATGTTGTCTATGTTGTATGTCAAAAATGTAAAAATAATAATAATAATAACATTTTATAATGTTTTGTGTTCATCTTTACGTACCGTGGGTATGATTGGACCTGTTGTACTGATATGCTGATAGCCATGTGTTCAACATTATGGTACAATGGTTGGTATACAAAACATCCCTGATTATCATAATTCTTAAAGTTTTCTGTAAATGAACTATGAAAACAATCCCCCCTGGGAGCAAAGAATCTTCGATCAAATCATATGTATTGTCTTGAGAAGCAAACTGCAGATGTACTGCAGTAAACTGGGGACAGCAAATCACGAAAAAGGCAGATATGGAGATGAATTGTGAGGAACTGGAGAATTGATATGCCTGCCTCTGTGCTGCCACAGGCCTGTTTCTAAAAGGGGGATGTGTAATGTGAAACTGCTTGGTATTAAAGTGGACAGGTGAGATCACAGGCACTTGTTCTGTTTGTGGCTATGAAGAGACACAAGGCACTACATGGGAGAAACAGGCAGAAATGCATCCAGAAATACATTCCAGTATCTCCTTCTATTTCATTGTATCATCTTATTCATTTTATTGTCTCACAACTGACCATGAAGCAAACTACCAGGATAAACAGGTTCCATCCTGCTGCTCCTGTCCAGAAGGATTCAACCTGGCTGAATGCAATTCATATTACAGCATGTTTTCTTGGTGCAGTACTCTGCAGCACCCTACTGTACCCACACATAATCATGGCATTATCAAGAAATGAAACACATAGTGTGTTGCACTGTAGCATGACAATGTAGAATTGTACAGTTATTCATGCTTCCCAGAGGATGAATCTTGTTAATCAGCAGACTTTTCCTCTACTACCATCATGAGGTTAAGATTTTTTTTTTTTGTCTGGAGACATTAATTATCCATGACTTACCATTTTCTGAATATTTTTCCAAATCAGTGGTTTACTGTCACAATGTGCCAGAGCAACTAAAAATCCCAGATCTAGATGATGCTTCACATATTTGATTTATCGTGCTTTCTGCTGGTTTGTCACAATGAGGGATTCATCTTCACTGGTGTGTATATCTGACATTATACAGTGCCCTAAGGTGAGGAAAACAACTCAGCAGTGAGAAAAACAATACATTTCTAGTTATAGTTATACATTTCTTTTCCACAACAGTAGTCTCCGATGAATGGATGTTAGACTTTCAAGGGCAAGAATCGGCCTGTAGTTAACTTCAGGCATTGCCTCTAACCAACTGTAGCGCTCAGTGTCTTTAAGCAGTGTCTTCACACTCCTGCATCATGCACATACCCAGCAATTGATTGAGGGAATAACTATGGTGATGTTTGAAAGCAAATGGCATGCATCCTCCTGGGAACAACTCCAACAAGTCCATGATTCTGTTTCTTGGGTAAAGAGGAATTTTTTTTATGTAGAAAGGACTCAGTTAATGTGCTTTGAATTTTAGGTTTTGTAGTTTATTATAGTAGGTTATTTTTTACTATAGGAAAAAGACTCTATGTCTCTAAAAGATTCTATGTGCTTTGACTGTGGGTGTGTATTTTGCACTGACTGTAAAACACACTGGGTAATATTGAAGTTGCTGTGTTGTGTGTTTTTTGCTCCTTGAAGGGTTTTGCTGGCTCTGAGACAAGTCATGGATACATAATCAGAACTGAATTGTGATCTTACTCATTCCACTGAATGTGTCTCAACTAACCCAAAGACTGTGTGGCTGAAGTCACAGTCACTGCTTTGAACAATAATCAAGATGCCTCAGGTCACTTGAGTCAAACAGGACTCGGATCCAGTCAGTATGTATGCTGCAATGAGTTCACTACAATTCTGTGAAATCTGAGTGGCTGTCCGATGTTAAATCTGTTTGTTTGTCAATTTCACTGGAGGAACTATCTGATAGAGTTGTGAAGGGGCAAGGAGTGTTAGCAGCAAGGTGTGTGTGTGTGTGTGTGTGTGTGTGTGTGTGTGTGTGTGTGTGTGTGTGTGTGTGTGTGTGTGTGTGTGTGTGTGTGTGTGTGTCATGGATTTTAACGAAATGTGTGAGTGTGTGAAGTTGGGTGTTTAGATGCTCTACTGTGATTCCAAAAAAGTTGCTGTGTAAAACGTAATGGTCCATCTCCTTTTCAGTACAGAGGATGTGGTGTCCATGATTTTCAAATAGATTTTCAAATTTGGAATCATCAGACCACAGGACAGTTTTTCCTTCATCTCAGTCCATCTTAAATGAGCTCAGATCCACAGAAACTCTCTGGGATGCTCTTTTTATACCCAAACATGTATATAACATGTATATAACATATAAGCATGTTACTAACCTGTTGCCAGTTAACATCATACAACTGTCCGATGTTCCACCAGCTGTTCTCTTTAAGCATTTCACAACTTTTACAGTGTCTTTTATTGACACTGTCCAAAATATTTGGACATCAAATTTAAAATGGGCATATCATTTTACAGTTTCTCAGTTTCAACATTTGATGAGTTGTCTTTGTGCTATTTTCAATGAAATGTGAGGTTTCAATGTTTTGCGCATCATCACTTTTTGTTTCTACATTTTACCGTGTGCTAACAGTGTAAAATGACTGAAGGCCAAAGCTGCAAAGATCAACAGTTAAAAATAACAGTTGAGGAGGTGAAAGCACGGCCGAACTGTGAGGGAAGGAAAGAGAAAATGCCATAAAGTCAAATCAAACTAGTAAATCTTCAGACAAATTCCATTATAGGTTTGAGTTTTCTGCTTTGGGTGCCAGCAGCTTATCAGAGGGTTTAGGCATCAGGGCTGTTGTACTCATGTAGCTGGCTTGTTAAAGGAGTATCGATCACACTTCTCATTAGTACCCCTGTCATGAACTGGTAATTTGTTCTCCTGAGTCAAAATTCAATTTCCTCATCGCTTTCTTGCCCTTAATTCATCTTAGCAAAGAACAGCCATATAGCCGTGCAGTTTGTGGGCTTTGTTTACTGTTTTGTAGTCCATCAGCCAAGATGAGCCACCTCAGCTGAGCGTATGAATGGGTAACACTAAAGGATCTAAACAATACTGTGATTATGTAAACCACAAACTTGTCTTGTTTCTTCCTGAAAATAATCAAATAATAAGATCAATAATAAACTTGCTTTAACATTATGTCCTGTGTTGTTTTTCTTTGCATTATTTTACAT
Organism: Protonibea diacanthus; assembly: GCA_028641955.1. Lineage (NCBI taxonomy): Eukaryota > Metazoa > Chordata > Actinopteri > Sciaenidae > Protonibea > Protonibea diacanthus. Next base: position 1,011,040 of record CM053985.1, read on the forward strand.
TAATTGCATGTTTTAGCTATTTGGAGTCATTAATTAATTAAGTTGTAAAGATTCGTTCAGGCTCAAACTTTTGCTAGTAGTGCTTAAATGTTAATTAAGGATAGATTAAGAAACACCAAAACAACAGTAGTCGACAATTCTCTGGTCAGCTCCATCAGTCCTTGTTCTTGTGAGGCTCGCTGCTTCCTTGTTTTGTTGAGGTTTCTTCTTAAATCTTTTTTTTCTTTATTAGGGCCCGAGCACCAACGAAAGCCCTATTGTATCCTTGGGATTTTTCGTTTTCTTATTTTTTTTTTTTCCTCGGTGCCTCTTCAGGGCCATTTTTCAGGGGCTAAATGTGCTCAAAAACTCACGAAACGAAAAACTCAACCAGTAAAGTATGCTGAAATTTTTAGAATCCGGAAGTCTTACGGGCGCTCGGACCAAGATGGCTCTTGTAAGAAAAAATCTTGTACGGAGCCTCTGCCTTTGACAAAAGTTCGCATAGAGACATGGTTTTTTGGTGGCCACATACATCTCCCCCAGACCTACAAAAAAGTCTCTTGGTGACCTGGGCTACAACAAAGCGTACGGCGTCCATTTTGTTTCAAAGTTGGTGTTTTTGGGGTCATTTCCAGGGGTCGTATTTTGACAAACTCCTCTGAGGGATTTCATCCCATCTAATTGAAACTTGGTGTGTGTGTTCTTAAGGCTTGACTATGAAAAGTTATCAAAATTGTGAATTTTGATGAAACGGTGTGGGCGTGGCTATTTTGTCAAATTTGACCGTATGAGAAAACAGTGTTTGCTTATTTTCTGTTTTAACAAACTTGGCCATTGGCATGCAAGTTCTGGCATGTTCTTTGCATGTGCGAGGGCCTGTTCAACACCGCTTGAGGCTTTAATTTCTTTTAGGATTTCCTCTTTAATTGTGCCAAACACTATTGCACACACACAATTGCCTCAAACTCCACGTGTTCATCCTTTTCTGACATGTCTCCTCGGTCTACATTGGTTGGAGTTGTTTCGACAAATTTTTTACGATTTTCTGTCTTCTTACCCTTTCCATGTGTGTTTTTAGGCATGCTTTCTTTAGTATTTGAATTTGGAGATTCATTTCATTTATTTATGAATACGTTTTGAGCTAGTAATACCTGTTGCTCTTCAACACCTCACTCCAATATTTAATATACACTGCCAGTCAAAAGTTTGGACACACCTTCTCATTTAATGTTTTTTCTTTGTTTTCATGTCTATCTACATTGCAGATTCTCACTGAAGACATCAAAGCTATGAATGAACACATATGGAATTATGTAGTGAACAAAAAAGTGTGAAATTACTCAAAACATGTTTTATATTTTAGATTATTCAAAGTAGCCACCCTTTGCTTTGTTGACAGCGCTGCAAACCCTTGGCCTTCTTAATGAGCTTCATGATGTAGTCACCTGAAATGGTTTTCACTTCACAGGCGTGCCTTGTCACGGTTAATTTGTGGAATATCTTGCCTTCTTAATAGGGTTGGGACCATCAGGTGTGTTGTGCAGAAGTCAGGTTGGTACACAGCTGACAGCTCTATTTGACAACTGTTAGAATTCATATTATGGCAAGAACCAATCAGCTAAGTAAAGAGAAACAACAGTCCATCATTACTTTAAGAACTGAAGGCCAGTCAGTCCACAAAAATGCAAACACTTTGAATGTGTCCCCAAGTGCAGTCGCAAAAACCATCAAGCGCTACGATGAAACTGGCTCACATGAGGACTGTCCCAGGAAAGGAAGACCAAGAGTCACCTCTGCTGCTGAGGATAAGTTCATCCAAAGCAGCAGGTAAATAACGCAGGTGTCACCGCTGCATGTAACAACATTGCCATCGTGTAGGCTGGTATATATATATATATATATATATATATATATATATATATATTTTACCAATGTAGCCAGTTGTGAGTTAAGTGCAGCGCAGAACTTTTTTTTTCTCAGCGCCCCCTGCTGAGAATATGTTCCACGGCTATGCTCTGATGTGCATGTCACTCTGATGACTACTTGTTTTCACATTAGTAGCAGTTTCCCAGCATCACCTCTAAGTGTCGCCAAAGGAACAATAGCTGTAGAAACATGCGTACGCCAGCCATGAAGTTGGCGTGGGGCACCGCACATTTCCACGGTCATTTCACGTTTGATACATCTGAACGTGAGCGTGGAAAAAGACGCTCCTTCAAGACTGTTGGAAAACCATTTCAGGTGACTACCTCATGAAGCTCATCACGAGAATGCCAAGAGTGTGCCAAGCAGTAATCAAAGCAAAGGGTGGCTATTTTGAAGAATCTAAAATATAAAACATGTGTTGAGTAATTTCACACTTTTTTGTTTACCACATAATTCCATATGTGTTCATTCATAGTTTTGACGCCTTCAGTGAGAATCTGTAATGTAAATAGACATGAAAATAAAGAAAAAACATTAAATGAGAAGGTGTGTCCAAACTTGTGACTAGTAGTGTTTTTCTTCTACAAAATCTTTGGCTGAGTGAAAGTAGCACACCAATATAGAGATCAACCAGCAGTTATAAGTTGACTAAATGCATGATGATGATTGCTAGATTTTTAAAAAATTTTTTTTTTTTATTGTAACCCGGTTAAAAACATTAATTAATAAGTGATGGTTACAGTATCATTCAGTATTGAAATCATTTAAATAGTGTGATTAAAAAGGTTGAAATTCATTTTAAAAGTTATGATAAAAATGTTAAAAACAGTTTAAAACTGATTGTGTTTATTGTTTTATGTAAACGACTGTGTTTTGTGCTACTGCTAATGCTAGCGCTTTGCTACCTTGAAGTATAGGACCAAGTCAGTTCATTACACGTGGACAGATATTTTGACTCCCTCAGTTGAACTGTTTGAGGGGTTTTGCTGCTGTTTTCAACCCGAGGACAGGGAAGAGACCCAGAGACAGAGCGTGGAACGACCAGGACTTCACTCGTGAGTTTTCCATCAACGTGGAGGAGGACAGAGAGGCCCGACGGAGCACGTGCTGAGATGCTGAGCGGAGGCTGAATCTGCACCGGTGACTGAGGAAGAACGCGACCGACCCATAACTTCAGGTGCATTCATTTTATTTTGCTCAGTGAGAGTGAACCGGCCATTAAGTTTTGGGCCACAACGAACACAAGCAACGCAACAGGCCTGCAACGGTGCATTTGAGTTCATAATAATTTTAGTGCCGGCTTTAGATTGCATTGAGGTGTGTGGGCCCACATATTATGTTTATGTGACTTTGAGTTGGTAACTTTAGGTTTTCTGAATTAATCCCTTTGAGGGTTAAAGTGTTATAAAAGAGGGACATTTTATTTTGAAGTTTTACTAAAGAACATTCATATTTTATTGCATTGTTATCATAAACAATCGTTCCTGTGTTTAGTAAATAATTGAGACCTATTTTTCTAAAACCTTGTGTGGTGTTACTTTATTACTTACCTGGAAATAAGTTATCATTTTACTCTGAGAGACATACAGACACATATGGTTAAAAGTCTTTAATAGAAATATAACTTAAGGTTCATAGGTGGGTTAATAATCATCTCATGTGTGTATTTTAAAAGAAATCTAAGATAATATTCACGTAGACATATAGTACGTTAAAAGAACCCAAAAGCCCTTCCCTAATTAATACAGCTACTAAGGGGAGCGCTACATTATTATTATGTATTTATTTATTATTATTATTATTTTATTATTAATCACGTATGTTGTAACCTTTTGCCCTTTTAAAACATGCTTTTGTTTTGTGATCAATAAACTGTGAATGCTGCTGTGACATTTTTTTTCCAGTCCTGGACACAGACACACAAACATTATTCTCACCCTGCTGTTGAAACAGAGAAGCCTTTATTCTCTCTGTGTAAACTGGCATTAAGCAAATGACCTAAACAGACCTGAGGCAGTGTTGTGGGCTATAAGGATGAAATCAGGCTTTTCGAGGTGAAGGTAGCGACTTGGGGGCTCACGTGTGGCCTGAATTCCCTCCAGGGACTCTGCCCTGCTTAGGGTGGGGGATGGGTGTGTGACAATATGATGGGTTCTGCATAGAAACCCAGTGGCTCCGACAGGGCAGTGCAGCCATCCGTGACTTAAGCACAGGGTTGTTAAACGGCATGTCACGTCTCCTGATGCCAGCATCCCTGTGGAAGCGTGCAGTCAGAAACTGGCCAACAGGGGGAATTAATTCCAGGACATGGATCATGGCTGCTGCTGTGGTCCTGCACGACGTCCACTACATACAGTATATTATTACTGTCATTATTGTTACCATATCTCCATTACAGTTTATAGTTAGTTAATGATTTACTGCTGCTGTGCATCTGTGTCTCTCTATCTCTATCACAGGTTCCACTGCTACTGTAATCATTCTATCATTCATTGTAATTCATTGTCATTCTATCATTCATTGTAATTGTACAATATGTTTGTGTTGATTTGTTCTGTACACGTGACATCTATTGCACGTCTGTCCGTCCTGGGAGAGGAATCCCTCTTCTGTGGCTCTTCCTGAGGTTTCTTCCACCTTTTTCCCTGTTAAAGGGTTTTTTCAAATCAAATCAAATCAAATTTATTTATATAGCCCAAAGTCACAAAACACATTTTGCCTCAGAGGGCTTTACAATCTGTACAGGGAGTGACACCCTCTGTCCTTAGACCCTCGGTTCAAGTGAGGAAAAACTTGCCCACAAAAAAGTTTGACACAAAACACTGAAGGACATCGCTGCCTATGAGAACACCATGTTACTCATCATGTTTACTGTAGTTGTTGCTACAGTAGCTGTTTTCATTTGACTCTTCCCGTTTAGTGACCATGACCAACACCAGAATTGAATTGATTTACAATTACCCAGCATTCATTTGTTTTTATGAAAAATATACAAAGTTTGAGCCTGTTTGCTCTCTGCAAAAATATACTGTCGGGACAATGGCAGCATATTTGTGTAATGATGGTTTTGATCAATGGGATGTCTTCATGGAAGTGTGCGCTGGTGTTTGATTCAAGAGATAACACACAGTGGATGTGTAACTGCACACCTCAGTCCATACAAGATCTGCTGATGCTAGATTTTCACACTTTCTTTGGGGGTTTTGTCTTTCATTTTGTCTTACCTACAAAGCTCTTCATGGTCAGGCACCATTATATCTTAAAGTCATAGTACCTTATTACCCCATTAGAACTCTTTCAGAATACAGGGTTCATTGTGCTCCCTGTAGCAGAATTGGAGCTATCAGTTATCAACCTATCAAGTTCTAGTTCTGGAGGCAGACTCCCTCTCCTCATTTGAAGACAGAGCCCACAGTCAAGACTGGCTCCGGTAAATCCTGAACCATCCCTTAGTGATGCTGCTGCTGACTACAGAGGGACGCACCTCTCTTCTTCACTCTTTCTTTATCTGTACACATTCATGTCCCAGTACTTTGTGTTAGCTTCTTCCCCAGAGCTCAATGTCCTGTGATCACTTCTGATATGTTTTGGTGCTATATAAATACAACTGAATTGAATGACTGAATAGAATAGATACAATGTTCACTTTAGCAGCAGTCCCATCCCATTGGGAAAACATGTAGATTTGCGTAATGGTGCTTGAATCTTCAAAAACGAAATCCTGTTAATAATTTAATATACTGTACCTGCATGACTAGCAGGGAACTGGCTGTGTGTAGTTTTTTAAAACAAGCTTTGTTTTATAGCTTATTCAGTCTACTGAAGAGGAAAAGGGAGATTTTAGAGATGTTTCCTTTAAATTGTAGGATGATGTAATATGGGAAATAAAAATCACACGAGCCCTTTTGTTTCTGTGTCAGCAATGCAGCTCAGTACAATAAGAAAATGATACAATGTGTAATGAACTGTGTCTGAAGAGCAAAGGGCTTCTTAAGAAGCACAGGATTTCAAGGATGCAGATAAAAGCAAAGAGAACAACATTACAGTCAACAAGATTTAACACTGCAGCACTAATAGTTAAAAGTGGAAATTAGCTCTGCTTCTACAGTGAACAGTAGTGTGATCCACTCACTTGTTTTGGTGCTTTGAGCCCTGCAGATGTGCATGGTACTGTGCCACAGAGTTCAGTGTGATGCTGCAGACTTCACAGGTATAGCTCCGTTTCAGACCTGAAATCACAGACATACATATTATAAACAAATATTGGACATGAATATACCTCAACAACACTGTCTGCTTTTCATCCATAGTTAGTAGTAGAGTGAGGAATGTTAATAAAAAACCATCTGATATTTTCACATGATTATACAACAGTATGACTTTCACTCTCCTCCATGCAGATACATTACAGCCTTACTGTGTTTTCAAGATTACAATAGCTGATATAGGCTGCTGCTGCTGCTGCTGGTGTGTAAAAAATCAATTAGAACTAGGCAAACAATGAAATGTCATGCATTTTAAATTTCGGGGAAATAAATTTCACAGCTGAATCTGAAAGATAGTACTGGAGGCACCTTCCCCCAGATAAAGAGGTCTTTATATACAAGTCACAAAGTCACAGATGAGAGTGAAGAATCAGAATCAACACAACTCAGGACATTAACAGTAACTAAGACTTTGAGGTGTCTGATTTGTTTGAAATAGAATTAAGTGTCTAATTTCTTAAAAATTGAATCAACAGTCCTCAGTGTGATTATGGCTGTACCAAGTGCTCTGTTGCTGCAAATTATGAGCATCCTGTGTAATCGCTGTCATGTTGTGCTAATCTTATTGTGGTATGAAAAATGGCCGTCTTCATTGCCTCGCTCTCACAATTGAGTTAACTCCTCTATAAATATTCCTCAGAGCAAAAGGCCAAGAGAAAATAAATGTCACCCTGCACTCAATGAATCACATTCCATATCCTCCTAAATCAAAATTTTCCCATGAATGATCAGTTACTTCAAAGAAGGAGCTGCTGAATTTTAGAAAGCATACTTATTTTCTTCTTTCAGGATAGTGGCCAGTGGTGTTGAAAATGTGCTTTTCGCTAACAACTCACTTCTGAGAAGTTGATGTCAGCTGTTTCCTTTTAACATTTTAATGGAGTGAAATATTCCCTAGAGAGAGGGAGAGAGAAGCAAATCTTTCCCTTTCACTTTCCTCCTGATAAGCTGCACAATAACCACTCTGTCAGTTGGCTACCACCAGGACTGAGATTTCAATTTTGCGTTGTCCCCAGACACAGTCATGAGCTGACATTAAAGTTCTGCCAAAGGCAGCAAGGGTCTGCTTTGCAGTGGACCTTTGACAGCTTGCTTCTCAAACTATTTTTGAAAGGGTGAAAGATTATACAGGGGCCCTGGCATCACTTCCAGCCACCTGCAGCTCTTCCCTCATAGCACTGCCCTGCATGAGTGATGAAGTACTGGCAGCCTTAAGGCCTTTGCGGTGCTCCCCCATGATCACTTTCACTTCCTGGGGCATCATAAGTGAGTCACTGGAGGCTTCTTTTGGTTGACTTATCTCTTAAGAAAAAGGCAGCTTAGGAACATGCAGAAGAAGAAGAGAGAGGAGGAAGAAGAATGCGCTCTGCAGCTTCATTTTTTGGGGTTACAATGGAATTGTGTATAACAGTAACAGGTTGTGGAGCTGATGCATAGGAAAATGCTATCTGATGTTTTATATCTTCATCTGATTTCAAAGACATGGGGGAAACTTTTTTTTAAGATTGTATCCAGTGGATGAACTACATAATCGTATTGTAAACCACATATTTTGTATTGATATGGGACATGCTTTGTTCTGAATTTATGAGAATCAATATAGTGAAAATATGGAAATATTACAGATCAGACTGTTAAGACAGGATGATTCATATGAGTTAGAAGGAAATCTTCATCATAAATCATAATCTGAGAGAAACACACCTTTTACCAGAATATAAAGTTTCACTTTACAAGCACCAATGGAAAATTAATAAACCATAATCCACTCTCATAGAAAGCTCATAGTAACTACTAGCTAGTCTATATTTGGCACATTGGCCTGCACATTGACTCACCAATAAGCTACAGATTGGGGTGCTGAGTTGAGTTATTTCCTTTGCCCTACAGAAAATCTCCAGTTGTCTCGCACCTAATTGAGACCTATTGCCTGAGCTGGTGTAGCACTATGGTCCTCTGTGTAGACTGTTTATGAGCATGAAAAAGGTGGTGCAGGTTCAGGGCTCATGCTAAATTAACCAGCAGCCATCTGCCCCACTCAGATGTTGCAAGTTTAACTCATTCCCTGACTGGATGCAGCAAGGTGCCCAGGCTGATAGAGCATATGCTTAATCTGAGTCCGTATGAAACAAATTGTTTGCAACTGCGAGATATATTATAATGAATTGCTTTGTGAAATGGACTTTCAGAATGAAATCATTACTCAAAAGTGTTTACAACCACTTGAATAGAATACAATAAAACACACATGCTCACCAAATAACACCTCAGATTGCTGTCTGGAATTAGATTAGATTAGATTTAACTTTATTGTCATTGAACAAGTAACAGGTACTTGGACAACGAAATGCAGTTTAGCATCTCATCAGAAGTGCAGAGTAAAAAAGCAAAGTGCAAAAGTATGTATATGAACAGGATAGATAAACACAGTGCAGGTATGAACTGAATATGCTATAGGATATATACAGTGATTGAATACGCTATAAAACACATACAGCATATGGATGTACAGAATGTACAGTATAAGCAGCAGTTACATAAAAAATGCATGTGTCAGGAATATATACAAAATAAACAGCTAGATCTGAGTGTGGTGGCATAAAATACACTATATATACATGATATATACAGTCAGACAGTACAGGCAATAATAATCATAATGGGTGTGTGGGGGTGTAAATAGTCACATATAGACACGTGGGCAGTAGGTAGAGACGTAATATCTTAGTGAGAACAGGTGCTAGCTGGAAACAAATGGCTGGCCTTCTGCTGGTCTAATCTAGTGTTTAAATTGAACCAGTTAGTGTACATACTGTAGGGACATATTTTACCCTTTGTTTCCTCTTGAAGAGAGAAGAGACCTTAATCAGCTTATAGTAATTTGCCAGTCTCTGGTATTACTAGGTCTATTTTAGAGCCAGGGGGAGTGGTAAATACAGCATAGAGCCAAGATCAACAGCTTGAGAGCTACAATTGCAGGGATCTATAAAAGGAAAACCGGAAGTGAGAAAGAGGTAGACAACGTGCTAAATCACATCTGCCAGAAACACATCTCCGTTTAACTTAATTATATTCCCATAGCATTCAATTAATTGTGCTAAGAGCTATACAATTCTGTTGTATCAGTGCTATTTAATAATGTTAAACATAAGGGTGATGACTTGGGCCATCTGTCTGCTCAAACATCAGTGTTATTGCACATTGATTTCCCTGCTTTTCTGTTCTCAATAACTCTTGTTGCAACTCTCTATGTGCTTTTTCAGAACAATCAGATTTGATTCCAGTTAAGAGTACTTTTAAGTGATAACTTGACTAGCCACCATTTAATGTATTTATCAAACCCAAGGCAGGAGTCTGCAAAGCTAGGACAGTGGGAGCTTTTTTACAGCCTAGCTTACAGACAGTGGGAGATGCCCATGCAGGGTATTTTCAAGCAAACATCACAGCAGCTTAGTTGAACAGGCAGTGGAATTGAGATGACATCACTTCTTTCTATTAAAGCATATAACTACTGAAAGATCAAAAGAGTAGTTTCTTGCAAATAAATGAATGCTGTGCATTCGTAAGATGCTACCAGAAGGCTTTTAATGTACCTTTGCTTTGATTCTACTGGAGGGATGACCACAATTCACCATGAATTGTGTGTTTTTTTCTTTTCTGAGAAAAATTCTGTTTGTGACAAAAATATGGACTAAAATGAACAGAAAGAATAAACACATGATAAAACATGTCACTTTTGGTTTGTGCTGTTCTGAAGAAAATCTCTACGCTACTAGTCAGTAATGCCATATATTCATAAATGTAGGCTTTCTCCATAGAAAGAAAGAGTCTTGTCTTTTAACCTCTGTGCACTGAGCAGCATGTCACCATTTTCTTTGTACCACATACATTGAACAAGGACTCAAGTCACCTGTGATTTTACAGAAATGGGAGTCATTGAGGCATTATGAATTAAGAGAAGCTGCCAATCAAAACCATCTGTTATCAGTGTTTTATGTTGTACTATACAGAACATAGAGACTCAAATAAAGTGACCTGTAGCTGTAACAGACTGCAACAATTGAATAATACTGAAATGTCTGATTTCAGTCCTTTCAATGTCACTCTACTCCAGTCATAAGTACAGTAAAGTAGTCAAATGTTTTCCTTTCGATTAAATAAACATGTACATGTACATTTTAAGACAGCCTAGAAACAGAATTAAAAAAAAAAAACATGGAAAAATTGAAATTAAAGTACACAGCCGAAGAAAGAAAGATTAATAAAACAAAGGAAACGACAGCATGCAGGCACATCTCATAATTCAGAGGCTAAACAGCAAATAGCAGTGCCAAAATTGCTCTAAATGAGATAATACTAAAGTGTTTATAGTGTCACACTTATGCAAAGTTAATGCTCTAACTCTAACCCCTGATATAAAAAGTAGCTGGCTGCCACTCTGGCCCATTCAATGGTAGTGGCCAATGGTCACCTGAACCGAGCTCCCTACTGTCTGGCTTTTTATTGTCTGGTTGTATGTCACTGTCAGGTATCAGGATAAACCTGGGATGCTTTTCACTCAGACTCTCCCACCATTGAAGCAGAGCAGATGTAGAGGCTGCAGCTTGTGTTTCATTCAGCTGCTGCATGGAGACAAAATGTAGGAAGATAAAAGAGTCTGATGTTTCAGCCTATAATAGTAGTCCCATTATATTCCCATGCAATAAAGAGAATTAAGTAGCAATCATCTTTCTGTATTCCTCTAGCTTAAGATAACTGCTGTCATCTATGGCACCCTCATTGTACAGGCCTGTGCCAGAATAAGACTCTGGTTTAAAATGGCACTCCTAAATCTATCCTTTTACCCCTCAACTTTACAGATGAATGTTTGATATTAAAAACAGATTCAAAATAAACCCAATCACATATATGTGAAGTGCTTATGAGACTGAGGTTTAGAGAGATGCAGTAGTTTTCAGAAAGTTTTGCTTTGTCATTGTAAGGAATAACATTGAGTGAACTCACCTTTGAGCCACAAGTTGACGCTGTCTGTAAAAAATCTCATCAGCGCATGTTTTTTCATCGTAAACTGCACAATTTTAATGTGGATGACTTTTATGAGGATGTTTTACTGTTATTTTATTGAAACTATTCTTTCCTTTGCTTTCATGAGCTGGTTTGGGCCCTCACTCTCAAAACAAAAACAGGCTGCAGTACATAGTTAAGGTGTGTGGCAAAATTGCCCTCAGACTGATTTATATGAGACTAGGACCCTTAGGAAGGCACAGTCAGTACTGGCCGACCCAAGTCACCCCCTGAATGGCTGCTTCATGTTGTTGCTGTCTTCCATAGACACAAAAACTCTTTTGTTCCTGCTACTATAGGCTTTTTTAATAACTCAATGTGAGATGTGGAACTTCTGTGTATTATGTATTTATTCTGTCTTTTAATGATCGCTGTTACCTTTGTTTGTATATGTGTTATGTTATTTGTTACATCCTGCTGCTGCACAACAAATTGCCCCTCAGGGATAATAAAGACTCTTTGAACATTGAACTTTGGAATAACATTGAGTAGTAGTAGGCTTAATAGATTCATTGAGACTGGGCTCAATGAATTTACTTGACATGACAGTGTATAGAATAGTATAGAAATGTATTTCCATGACCTACTATTTGTTCAATTGTAGTGTAAAATCAGACAGAAAACATAAGAATAATGTTTTTTTATAGAAGTAATTCACTTTAAAAAAAATGGCCATAATAAACATGAAGGAATATTTATGTAAAATGTAAATAAAATATATGAAATACAAATTTTAACAGACAAAAATAAAAAAACATAATGTGAGTAAACTTGTGTGACTATTAGGTAGCCACAAATTAATATGGGGAGGTAATTTTACGTGGCCACGAGAAATGTTAGTCATTTTATCAGTGAGACCGTTGACTTTCTGGCATCAGTAGCTTCAGCCGCACACTGTGGCTTATGCTTTTTTATTGATACTTCACTCAACACGTCAACTTTCCCACCCACAGGTCACATTCTGGATCTGGTCTGGTCCACTGGTCTCACCACACATCACCTATCCAGCCTCAACCTCAACATCTCCGACCACCTGGCAATCACTATGGAGATTGACATCCCCATCCCCACCGCTCAGGGTAAACAGACATTATCTTTCAGAAACCTCCAATCCATCTCCCCTTCAGCCCTTTCAGCTTCTTTAGACTTTTGATGTCCCTGATACGTTTGTTTTTGATGGAATTTAGGCCATCTCTAATGATGTGACCAAATTCTGTTTAAAGCGTACCATCAGGTATAGTGTTAGTGTGCAATGATGGCATAAACAAAATAGTGTTTTTATTTCAACAGCTGTATAAATATGAAAAATTTAAATCCTTTAGTAGTGAATATACCACTAAACAGTTGAAAACTGACCTGTACTGCCCTTCTACCTAAATTAGTTTTGTGAGTATTAATGTGAACTTGGTGCATAAACAGGATCGTAGTTAAACAGTAACTAACAAATATGCACGTCAGCATTTTTCAGAAAATGTGAAAACTCCAGAAAGACAAAGCAGTGGTCTGTTGTGTGGTTCCCTCCAAAATGGCAGATCATAAATCACTCAGTTTCTGATACTGGGTAACAGACATACTCACAGTAACAATTTCATCTGCCTTAGTATGCCTCAAATATTTAGATTATGTCCGTTACCCAGATGGAGCTCCTTAGCACAAGATCAAAATCATTACGAAGATCTGGGTAGTTTTGGTAGCTGAGAGGTAACATCAAATAGCACCCACAAGTATGTGCCTGAGATCGACAGTGGAACTCAGAAGTCTCATTGAATTGAACTGTGATGTGGTGTTCAAAGAGGAAGCGGAGGAAAGATTTCCGCATAGTGTTTCCTTATGTACCTCTTAAAATGCCTTGCCACAGTGGTCTGAAGTGCATTCACTGCAAAGGTAAAAATAGGTTAATATGTAAACATATGTAAAAATATATTAAAAATATTCAAACATACAAGCATATTTTCACCAGTGCACTAATTTTACCTAGTTGAGAAACCATTCAGGTCAACAGACTGTTTTAATGTACAGACATGATCCTATTTGAGTTATAGATTTATGATCTTGAATATAAAAGCATAATTACCTGTATTTACTGCTTGACAACCGCTCCTAAACTGGGCACCATCCCATCAATCTGGAACTTGAATAACCTCGTTCTGATGCGTTATTAATTCGTGGCCACGGAATACGTGGTGTGTGTGGTAAAACTGTGGTAAAAAGTCTTAATCTAAAAATCGAATCTAATCTTTGAGGAAAGGACACCATCACTGTTTTTAAACCCACTACAGTGATAATGAAGGAGAAATGCGTACACAATCTGTTCACATTACTGTTTTAATCTACTATCTACTGCAAATTAATTTTCCATCCTGTTTGCGATTCTGCAAACAGGAAAACAGCCCTCACTGTTAAAGTAAATGAAACATCTACACAATATTCACTACAAACTTTGAACAGAATGAGCATCAGACAGCTATTTGCAGTAAAATGTGATAGTTAGACCAAAAAGACTTTAAAGGCATTTGAAGGAGCACAGGTGAGCAGTTACATAAATACAGTATGCTACAAATATTTTTTATAGAGTTCACTGACTATCTTCATCACTTTATATAAACACCATATATACAAATACCTATAAAACTTTTAAAGACCTCTTTTTAAAGAAGAACCTTTCACGTGGTGGTTGGAACTAAGGGCTGGGTGGACAACAGCTGCATTTGACCCCCAAAAAGT